>CM025792.1:85575234-85794768 GCA_014635995.1 Sarcophaga peregrina | reverse complement strand
AACTCTATGTCTAGAAGAGAAGGGACGAAGAGAGAGAGAGAAAAAAACGAATTAAATTTATGCACAAGAAAACACTTTAAATAAAATGCACTTGACCGTAACAACTTAAATGATGCTGCCTCAGTCTTCTTAATTTTATACTCCAGGGATTGTCACAGGGATGCGCACAAATTTGCACATCATGAATTGGCAAGAAAAAAAAGGAAGAGAAAAAAAATGAAATGAAATGGTTTTGGGGGTAATAAAGCTGTGGACCTGGAACTGGCTAAAGAAGAAAATATGTAATGTGACCTTTTCCGACAACACTAACAATAACAAAAAAAAAATTATAAGAAAATCCCATACTATTATGCTTACATTTAAGACGAAATGAAGGCTGTAAAATAGAAAAGGAAAGACGGAATGAAATGAACTTGTGATATGTGAACAATTTATCATTCATCGTACACTAATACCACGGTTTGCGTCGCCTCGTTCTGCATCCGCTTCGAAGTTGCGTCTTTTTAAAATTTTTGTGATTTCGAAGTTGCGGTGTTTTTGTTTCAGTTTACGTCGCATATTTCGAAGTTGCGTCGTTGGTGCTTCGCTTTGCGTCGTTAGTGCTTCGCTTTGCATCGTTAGTGCTTCGCTTTGCGTCGTTAATACGAAATTTTTTTTACAAAACTAAAACAGAAAAAGGGGATTTCCCGTTTAAATCTAGTGCAAATTCGAAGTTGTGTCTTTTTAAAATTTCTGTGACTTCGAAGTTGCGTAGTTTTTGTTTCAGTTTGCTTCGTTTTTCTTTAAGTTTGCGTCGCATGTTTCGAAGTTGCATCATTCGTGCTTCGATTTGCTTCGTTAATACGAAAATGCTTGTACAAAGCTAAAACAGAAAAAGGGGATTCCCCGTTTAAATCTAGTGCAAATTCGAAGTTTTCTTTTTAAATGTTTTTGTTTTTTTTTATAAAACCAGCACTCAGGGGATGACCCCTACTCATGCAATGCATTGTGCAGGTTTTTAGGAAAGGTGGAAAGAGGGAAGATGCGAACGGTAAGGAAACGAGTTGCTGCTGGTGACTATAAAATGACCAGCACTCAGGGGATGACCCCTACTCATGCAGTGCATTGTGTAGGTTTTTAGGAAAGGTGGAAAGAGGGAAGATGCGAACGGTAAGGAAACGAGTTGCTGCTGGTGACTATAAAATGACCAGCATTCAGGGGATGACCCCTACTCATACAGTGCATTGTGTAGGTTTTTAGGAAAGGTGGAAAGAGGGAAGATGCGAACGGTAAGGAAACGAGTTGCTGCTGATGACTATAAAATTACCAGCACTCAGGGGATGACCCCTACTCGTGCAATGCATTGTGCAGGTTTTTAGGAAAGGTGGAAAGGGGGAAGATGCGAACGGTAAGGAAACGAGTTGCTGCTGGTGACTATAAAATGACCAGCACTCAGGGGATGACCCCTACTCATGCAGTGCATTGTGTAGGTTTTTAGGAAAGGTGGAAAGGGGGAAGATGCGAACGGTAAGGAAACGAGTTGCTGCTGGTGACTATAAAATGACCAGCATTCAGGGGATGACCCCTACTCATACAGTGCATTGTGTAGGTTTTTAGGAAATGTGAAAAGAGGGAAGATGCGAACGGTAAGGAAACGAGTTGCTGCTGATGACTATAAAATTACCAGCACTCAGGGGATGACCCCTACTCGTGCAATGCATTGTGCAGGTTTTTAGGAAAGGTGGAAAGGGGGAAGATGCGAACGGTAAGGAAACGAGTTGCTGCTGGTGACTATAAAATGACCAGCACTCAGGGGATGACCCCTACTCATGCAGTGCATTGTGTAGGTTTTTAGGAAAGGTGGAAAGAGGGAAGATGCGAACGATAAGGAAACGAGTTGCTGCTGGTGACTATAAAATTACCAGCACTCAGGGGATGACCCCTACTCGTGCAATGCATTGTGCAGGTTTTTAGGAAAGGTGGAAAGAGGGAAGATGCGAACGGTAAGGAAACGAGTTGCTGCTGGTGACTATAAAATGACCAGCACTCAGGGGATGACCCCTACTCATGCAGTGCATTGTGTAGGTTTTTAGGAAAGGTGGAAAGAGGGAAGATGCGAACGATAAGGAAACGAGTTGCTGCTGGTGACTATAAAATGACCAGCACTCAGGGGATGACCCCTACTCATGCAGTGCAAGCGATAAAGCGATAAGCGAGAAAGCGATAAAGCGAGAAAGCGAGAAAGCGATAAAGCGAGAAAGCGATAAAGCGAGAAAGCGATAAAGCGATAAAGCGAAAAGCGATAAAGCGAGAGAAAGCGATAAAGCGAGAAAGCGATAAGCGAGAAAGCGAAAAGCGATAAAGCGAAAGCGATAAAGCGAGAAAGCGATAAGCGAGAAAGCGATAAAGCGAGAAAGCGATAAAGCGATAAAGCGATATAAAGCGAGAAAGCGAGAGAAAGCGATAAAGCGATAAAGCGAGAAAGCGGAAAGCGAGAAAGCGATAAAGCGAAAAGCGATAAAGCGAGAAAGCGATAAAGCGAGAAAGCGATAAAACGAGAAAGCGATAAAGCGAAAAGCGATAAAGCGTAAAGCGAGAAAGCGATAAAGCGATAAAGCGATAAAGCGATAAAGCGATAAAGCGATAAGCGAGAAAGCGATAAAGCGAGAAAGCGAGAAGCGATAAAAGCGAGCGAAAGCGATAAAGCGAGAAAGCGATAAAAGCGATGAAGCGAGAAAGCGAAAAGCGATAAAGCGAGAAGCGATAAAGCGATAAGCGATAAAGCGATAAAGCGAGAAAGCGGTAAAGCGAAGAAAGCGATAAAACGAGAAAGCGATAAAGCGGAAAGCGATAAAGCGTAAAGCGAGAAGCGATAAAGCGATTAAAGCGAGGAAAGCGATTAAAGCGATAAAGCGATTAAAGCGAGAAAGCGATAAAGCGAAAAGCGATAAAAGCGATGAAGCGAGAAAGCGAGGAAAGCGATTAAAGCGATAAAGCGATAAGCGATAAAGCGATTAAAGCGAGAAAGCGATAAGCGATAAAGCGATTAAAGCGAGAAAAGCGATTTAAAGCGAGAAAGCGATAAGCGAGAAAAGCGATTTAAAGCGAGAAAGCGATAAGCGATAAAGCGATAAAGCGTAAAGCGATAAAGCGGAAAGCGATAAAGCGATAAAGCGATTAAAGCGAGAAAAGCGATTTAAAGCGAGAAAGCGAATAAAGCGAGAAAGCGATAAGCGATAAAGCGATTAAAGCGATAAAGCGATTAAAGCGATAAAGCGATTAAAGCGAGAAAGCGAAAAGCGATAAAAGCGATGAAGCGAGAAAAGCGATGAAGCGAGAAAAGCGATTAAAGCGATAAAGCGATTAAAGCGAGAAAGCGAGAAGCGATAAGCGATAAGCGATAAAGCGATAAAGCGTAAAGCGATAAAGCGAGAAAACGATAAAGCGAGAAAGCGTAAAGCGAGAAGCGATAAAGCGATTAAAGCGAGAAAAGCGATTAAAGCGAGAAAGCCGAGAAAGCATAAGCGATAAAGCCGAGAAAGCGATAAAGCGGAAACGAGAAAGCGATAAAGCGAGAAGCGAAAGGAGAAAGCGATAAGCGAGAAAGCGGATGCGGAAAGCGAGAAAGCGATAAAGCGATTAAAGCGAGAAGCGTAAAGCGATAAAGCGCGCTAGAGCGATAAGCGAGACCAGATAAGCGATAAGCGAGAAGTAAGGAGAAAGCGATAAGCGAGAAAACGATCAAGTGAAATAGCGAGAAGGCGAGAAAACGATAAAGCTATAAGCAAGAAACCGAAAAAGCGAGAAAACGAAAAAGCGATAAATCGAGAAAGCGATAAAGCGAGAAAGCGATAAGGAGAGAAAGCGATAAAGCGAAATAGCGAGAAGGCGAGAAAACGATAAAGCGATAAAGCGAAAAAGCGATAAAGCGAAAAAACGATAAAGCGAGAAAGCGATAAAGCGAGAAAGCGATAAAGAGAGAAAGCGATAAAGCGATGAAGCCAGGAACGAGAAGCGATAAAGAAAGCGAGAAAGCGATAAAGCGAGAAAGCGAGAAAACGATAAAGCGATAAAGCAAGAAAGCGAGAAAACGAAAAAGCGATAAAGCGGAAAGCGAGAAAGCTAAGTACAGTAAGACACCGCTTAACGCGGGGGATATGTTCCAATAAGTTCCAGCGCTAAACTAAACAGCGTTAAACGTGACACAGGAAAATTGCGTTCCCTCTGTGATTGCGACTCCGGAAAATACAGTTGCAATCTTTTTTCTGAACAGACTAACCAAAGAGTGTTGAAAAAGATACATAGTTGACACCGTCGCTATATAGTGCACTGCTTTAGTACATGGCCGTTTCATTTGCAACCGCGTAATACTGAAACAGTGTTAAGCGGGGTCTTACTGTACTTTTTGTTCCCCTTTGACAAAGTGCCGGTCATGTATCCAACAGGTGAAGGACCGTCTCTTCTGCATAAATTATTAGCAGTTATCGGATGCGTACCCGCAATACCACGTAGTGATCCCAACAACAATATTGAGCGTGTTCCTCGGAAGCTTAAACAGACTCAATCCCAGATACTTTGTCTTTATATTCTGTGATTAGGAGTCGAATATTCTTCCAATTAGATATCTTTCTTCTTCTCGTAAATGACTCTCCTTTTGTTTTACTCGGGCTTATCTACAAATCCACTGGCCGGTGACTGCACTGGTGTCTGGGTTGCATTCTTAAGGCTTCTTAGAGTGATAACACAATGAATCTTTCCAATGAATTTCCTTTTTCCCATCCAAACTACGTCATCTGTATAGCCTTGGCACTCAATGTTTGCCTCCGATAAGTTCAATAAAAATTCATTCACAACCCCTATCCACGTTAGTACTTCAAGACCCTTAACTTGGAGGCAATCTCTGGTTGTTCCGACACTTATTATTTTATCTCCTGTGTATGTCTTATGAAAATCACACATTATAGGCGTATAAACCGTTCTACTTTGTTTATGAGCTCGAGAGGAGTGCCTTCTATGTCTAGAAGAGAAGGGACGAAGAGAAGAGAGAGAGAGAAAGAAAAAAACGAATTAAATTTATGCACAAGGAAACACTTTAAATAAAATGCACTTGACCGTAACAACTTAAATGATGCTGCCTCAGTCTTCTTAATTTTATACTCCAGGGATTGTCACAGGGATGCGCACAAATTTGCACATCATGAATTGGCAAGAAAAAAAGGAAGAGAAAAAAAATGAAATGAAATGGTTTTGGGGGTAATAAAGCTGTGGACCTGGAACTGGCTAAAGAAGAAAATATGTAATGTGACCTTTTCCAACAACACTAACAATAACAACAAAAAATAATAAGAAAATCCCATACTATTATGCTTACATTTAAGATGAAATGAAGGCTGTAAAATAGAAAAGGAAAGACGGAATGAAATGAACTTGTGATATGTGAACAATTTATCATTCATCGTACACTAATACCACGGTTTGCGTCGCTTCGTTCTGCATCTGCTTCGAAGTTGCGTCTTTTTAAAATTTCTGTGACTTCGAAGTTGCAAAAAAAAAAGGAAGAGAAAAAAAATGAAATGAAATGGTTTTGGGGGTAATAAAGCTGTGGACCTGGAACTGGCTAAAGAAGAAAAATGAAGGCTGTAAATGAAAGAGGAAAGACCGGAATGAAAGGAACTTGTGATATGTGAACAATTTATCCATTCATCGTACACTAATACCACGGTTTGCGTCGCCTCGTTCTGCATCCGCTTCGAAGTTGCGGTCTTTTAAAATTTTTGTGATTTCCAAGTTGCGGGTGTTTTTGTTTCAGTTTACGTCGCATATTTCGAAGTTGCGTCGTTGGTGCTTCGCTTTGCGTCGTTAGTGCTTTGCTTTGCATCGTTAAGCTTCGCTTTGCGTCGTTAATACGAAATTTTTTTGACAAAACTAAAACAGAAAAGGGGATTTCCCCGTTTAAATCTAGTGCAAATTCGAAGTTGTGTCTTTTTAAAATTTCTGTGACTTCGAAGTTGCGTAGTTTTTGTTTCAGTTGGCTTCGTTTTTCTTTAAGTTTGCGTCGCATGTTTCGCAGTTGCATCATTCGTGCTTCGATTTGCTTCGTTAATACGAAAATGCTTGTACAAAGCTAAAACAGAAAAAGGGGATTCCCCGTTTAAATCTAGTGCAAATTCGAAGTTTTCTTTTTAAATGTTTTTGTTTTTTTTTTATAAAACCAGCACTCAGGGGATGACCCCTACTCATGCAATGCATTGTGCAGGTTTTTAGGAAAGGTGGAAAGAGGGAAGATGCGAACGGTAAGGAAACGATATGCTGCTGGTGACTATAAAATTAC
Organism: Sarcophaga peregrina; assembly: GCA_014635995.1. Classification (NCBI taxonomy): domain Eukaryota; kingdom Metazoa; phylum Arthropoda; class Insecta; order Diptera; family Sarcophagidae; genus Sarcophaga; species Sarcophaga peregrina. Next base: position 85,788,458 of record CM025792.1, on the reverse strand, counting down.
CAGGACTCAGGGGATGATCCCTACTCATGCAGTGCATTGTGTAGGGTTTTAGGAAATGTAAAAAGAGGGAATATGCGAACGGTAAGGAAACGAGTTGCTGCTGGTGACTATAAAATGACCAGCATTCAGGGGATGACCCCTACTCATACAGTGCATTGTGTAGGTTTTTAGGAAATGTGAAAAGAGGGAAGATGCGAACGGTAAGGAAACGAGTTGCTGCTGGGACTATAAAATTACCAGCACTCAGGGGATGACCCCTACTCGTGCAATGCATTGTGCAGGTTTTTAGGAAAGGTGGAAAGGGGGAAGATGCGAACGGTAAGGAAACGAGTTGCTGCTGGTGACTATAAAATGACCAGCACTCAGGGGATGACCCCTACTCATGCAGTGCATTGTGTAGGTTTTTAGGAAAGGTGGAAAGAGGGAAGATGCGAACGATAAGGAAACGAGTTGCTGCTGGTGACTATAAAATGGCCTATACCTTTACCATTGGACAGTCTACAGCAATCGTTCCCAAGAAGCCCGCAGTTTCTCATACCACTTTACAGTTTAAAGTCGACTCCGAACGACAGATTTTTGTGAAATAAGAAGAGAAAGAGAAGAAATCACCGAAAAAATACTTTTTTTGTATTTTTTTTATATTTTTGATGTCTGGCCCGTGACTCGAACCCTGGCGTTACGTCTAATAAGCCAGCACACTACCTACTAGACCACAGCGACTTCAATTTTTAAATTTCTGTAACTTCGAAGCTGCGTTGTTTTTGTTTCAGTTTGTCGTTAATATGAAAATGATTGTACAAAGGTAAAACAGAAAAAGGGGATTTCCCGTTTAAGTCTAATGTAAATACATACATACGTAGGTCGTTAGTAAATTAAATATTTTTTTGTTGAAAAAAATCTATTATGAATCTCGGAAACAATTAAATGAAAATCAATAAAAATGTATGGAAAATCGTGCTTCATTTTGCATCGCGTTTCTTCAGGCCTTATTAGCGACGTAAACCGGGGTATTAGTGTATTTTGTATTTTGCATTTGAGAAAAAATTGAGAAAAAATAAAGGAAAAAAAAAGGAATTCTAAGAAGCATTTGCTTTGTGTTAGATGATGAAATACGAAACGATTTAGAAAAAGAAATTTCTGGACAATTGTCTGGAGTTCATTTGATGGTGATGATTACGATGATGTTCCTGATGATGATGGCAATGTATCAAAAGGTAATGGAAAGGAAGTAAAGTCGTAACTAAATAAAGGGAAAATTTTATGCAAATAAACTTAAGAAAAGAAAATAAAAGAAAACCTAACACTTTGATGGACAACTTTGAATATTTTTTTTTTGCTGGAATTTTTCCTTGAATTTTGTCAGGGGAATACTAGCCAATAAGGAAAGGCTTTAAGGAAACTTCCATATAAATTGTCTGTGTTATAAGATTAAGTCAACTAGAAGTTGCAAAATAAAGAAATTCACACTTCTAAAGAATATTTAGAAGAAAAAAAAATATCTTTCATTCCGAAAAGGTCTTCCAATATTGAACGATGCGTGCTTTAAGAATTTTATCAAAAATTCCAAAGGAAATAAATCACAAATGTGTTCTTTACACTTGCTAGTCGTATTAAATCTGTTAATTTAAATTATAACACATTGTGTTGTAAAAAAATATCACCCCCCTTAACCCTTTTTTCCTATGCCTTCATGGTTGTTTAACCCTTTTTTTTTGTTGGTATTTTTTAAAGCCTACATTTTTATTTCCCTGTGGCCTTACTTTGTTGCCTCATTTTTTTTTTGTTTCTCTGTTTTTCTATTAAATATCGAAGATATTCGAGCATAAATCATTATTCGAATTATTTTCGAAAATGAGTTTCATCCATATGCTACAAACCCACATGTTTAAGGCAAATTGTCAATACAAAACAACAACAACAATAATTTCTGTTTAACACAACCACTTCAAGTGGTACACGATATTCGTTCGATTGGTTATCATACACTGCGGACACTTTAAATAGGTACAGATTGTGGAATATTTTGTACTAATGCAGCTTACTTTACATGTGAGTATGTAAGTGGTTTATTGTTGTACATCCAAAGTGTGATTCGTTTTTTAATTCCATTGTGGTGGCATAGATTATTATGTTTCGATTGCCGTGACTTTATTGACCTGGACCACTTTGGCGTCGATTCTTTGATAGAAGTCTTGTGTTTAATTATTTTTCTAGTTCGTTGCTTTTGATTCATATTTCGTCTGCGATCTCGATCTATTTTTAGGCACAAAAACACGACAATCACTGAGTCTTGTATGAAGCCTAGGTCTTCCAGATCTGCGAGCGAATATCACATCATAAATTTATTGTCAGGATTACGATCGACCTTCTCACACCACTTATGATGTGTGTGTTAATTTTTATACATGAGTGGCGCAACCTATAGTTTAAAGTGGACTTCCAACGACAAATTTTATTTTTTTAAAAGCATTTTCATGACAATTTTTGGTTACTCTCAGAATTTTTGCTAGAAATCTAACCAGGGGTTCGAACCGCGGTTTCACGTCTAATGAGCCAACTTACTACCTAATAAACTACGGCATAATATTCACGACGATGTGGATTAAATCGTGTGTATCTCTAAAAACGATCGCTACAATTTGCTGAAAGAAGTCCACTTTTTTAACTATTTTTTGGTCTCTAGTGTGTTAAGTTCACGGTTTTGTGCTTTTGTACTACACCAAACACAGTGATAATTTAAAACTATATTCACCGAACCATGTGAGGTGACATTGTCTTTCTCAATACCTCGTATTTTCAATTTGCGTTCGCCCAACATCATATGGTAAATTTGTTCAATTTTATCGAGTGTAGGGATCAGAGATCAGCAATGAATCGTTTTTGCGCTACTCATAAGCACTCAGGCAATTTTGAGTATGAGTGAATCAATAGAATTGAAATTCAACTACTCTGATTCATTCGTACTCGCTACAACATTGATTTATAAGTATAAGTAGCAATGAGTATGAGTACAACGTTGACCTCAGATTTAAAACTTTCGAAATAAGTTTCATTCATACGCCTAACTCATTCCGATTCATAAATTTAGAAAAATACTTAATAATACTTATAAGTGATTCGAGTGATTCGAATCATTCATTAAAATGCACAGCCTATGTTGTTGTTGTTGCATATACAAACAAAAAAGAAAGGAAAGGACAAAGACAACAAGCAAAGCATACACATAATCTTCTTGTGAGTATTGCAGTGTTCGTACGCGAATCATACTTATTTTGTGCTTCGTGTAAGTGTTAAGTAAGACGAGTCGAAGTCAATAACATCATGCGTATGGTTAAGTATGAATACGACAAACACTTCCAACTTGAGTGTGAGTAGTATGAGTATTAAAATAAGTATAAATGTGTATAAGTTTTAGAAATTATAAGTATGACTCGAATCAACTCATCGTTTTGAATACTCGTTGCTGATCTCTGGTACCTACCGACTAGAATCTTCTTGTGAGTATCATTTTGAATATAAATTGCAGATCTCTGATGAGTATCATATTAAAATAAGTATGAATGCGTATAAGTATCAGAAATTATAAGTATGATTTGAATCTACTCATAGTTTTGAGTACTCGTTACTGATCTCTGGTAGGGATCTCAAAATGGTCAACATCTGTCACACTTTTTACTATTGAAAGTGATTGTATAGAGGTTTATTATACTAAGAGATGCTTTAGTCCCGCTTAATTAGAACGCGAAATTAATTTTTTGTTATGTCCCTACTGGATCCTGATATATTATCTAAAATGCCACAAAACCGATTACAAATAGCACCTACGTCGTGACAATTTTTTTTTTTCATGGCGTATGTGATTAAAAGGTTAACAAACATGCAGAATCGATTGCTATTTATGCAAAACGGAAACGTCCCCTTACTTGCCTCTGTGAAAATGCCAACCTATTAACTGAAAGTACCTCTCCGCTTTTATAAAATAAAATAAATTTTTTTCAATATTTCGTAATACGGGGGTCGCCGTGGTCTAGTAGGTACTGTGCTGGCTTATTAGATGTAAAGCCAGGGTTCGAGTCCCAGGCCAGACATCAAAAATAAAAAAAATACAAAAATATTTTTTCTTTCTCTTCTTGAAAAGTTCCTCAAAAATCTGTCGTTCGAAGTCGACCACTTCTGTATAAAATTAACACACACAACATAAGTGGTGTGAGAAACTGCGGGCTTCTTGGGGACGATTGCTGTAGACTGTCTAATGGTGAAGCACTGGCCATTTTATAGTCACCAGCAGCAACTCGTTTCCTTACCGTTCGCATCTTCCCTCTTTCCACCTTTCCTAAACCTGCACAATGCACTGCATGAGTAGGGGTCATCCCCTGAGTGCTGGTTTAATAAAAAAAAAAAAAAAAATACGTCGGGTATAAGGCAAAATATAAAAATATTTTCAATAATTATCGAGCAGCAGTGGTTCAATATTCTCAATAAGAGTTAGTAAACAAATGACTTATTTAGTCCGGTTTTTCTTTAAATCTCCTTCGCCCTATTCATATCTCCCGCAGTGTATGTAGTTTAGTTTGGGCAATAATTTAGCTAAGCATAGCACAACAGGTTTTGGAAATAAATCTTCTTGACTTGTATTTTCGTTGTTATTGTCGATGTTTTATTTTCCAGTTGAAGGTTATTTTAGGGTTTTAAAAAGTACTGTTATATGCTGTATTTCGATATTCCTTTACTGGGGGGGTAAGAAAAAAATCATTCGCATTTTTTTTGCTAAGTTCGATGAAGATTTATTGCCATCTGGCATCGATATAAATTGTCGATTTGTTTGATTGCCAGCCAACTACGAGTATAATAATCGATTGGAAAAATTGACTTTTAAACAGAAATTCATGAAATACGTAAGAGTTGGAGTGTTAGTGGGTTTAAATACGTTTCTCTACGCTTAACAGTTTGTTTTGATGCACAATTAGTCAAGTGCTCTGGTGGTTCTGGAATAAAGGAAGAGGGGAATCATTTCTTAAATAGAAATTTGCTAAGAAAACTTAGCAAACCTATACGATAAAAAAAGAAAACATGAAGAAATTTAACAATTAAAAATAGGTCAATGAAACAGGAAATAAGAAATCATCTTAAATCATGAAATAAAGAGGCATCAGTTAAATTGGTTTAGGCACTGGAGACTCTCGATGTATAATAACAATGGCAGTTCGTATGCTTAGATTTAATTAATTTCGCAAGTAGGCTGGATACAGCAATTGACCGCCCAGAAAGGGCGGTGTTGAGATTACTAATTTTAAATTCCTGCAGCTCAAGGGCTGCATATTAAAAGGTCGACTACCCTATGCTGAAAAGCCAGCCTGAACGCTTAATATCCTTGACATCCTTGGCATTAATGGAAGATGACTCCGCTAAAATGACAATGAATGGAGAGCCAAATAACCTACATATATCTGCACTTTTTAAGAGATGGGCATTGGCAAAGAAAGTGGATACCAGTCGTCTTTTCCTGAGCAGATTTACATCCTTGGCAGAAGTCTTCCCATAGAATAATGATCTGTAAGAAAGGCTATCGTGATGACACTGCGTTCAAGTCGGTGTAGTCGATTGGTCAAACGAAGGCTAAGTTAGTCTGGCAGTGGAACAAGATTAATCTTTGATACAGGAAAGTTTAGTGTCCCGAACCACTTGATATAAAATTTTGTAATAAAATTCGATTCAATATGCATTGAATCACGATACTAATTTCGAGACTTTCGAGGGAATATCAAAGTGTTTCTTGACGAAGTGCGGACAGTGTATCGACTATTAGTCATTGACTATGAAGCCATCCTGTGTTCGGACCATGAATAAGCCAAGTTTACCGTCCAAATCATCATGAGCTACGCTCATAATGCTGCAAGCATTATTGTGGTATACATACATACATACAGTAGGACCCCGCTAACGTGAGGGATAGTTTCCAATAAGTTCCAGCGCTAAACGAAGCAGCGTTAAACGAGGCAACTTTAAACGTACATATGTAAATACATTGCGACTTCGGAAAATGCAGTTAGAATCTTTATTCTGGACAGACTAACAAGAGAGTGTTGAAAAAGATACATAGTACACCGCTTTCTTTTTATACAACAAGTAACAATATATTGTGCGATTTAGGGGAATCCCAGTACTACCGCGTTATACTGCGACAGCGTTAAGCGGAACAGTGTTAAGCGGAACAGCGTTAAGCGGGGTCTTACTGTAATTGGTCATTAGAACCCTTCAGTCTGGATTACGACCTAGCTTCTCACACCACTTACGTTGCGTTTGTTAATTTTATACATTAGTTGGAGGCCTTCAGTTTAAAGTCGACTCCAAATTACAGATTTTTAAGAAACTTTAAGAAAATTTCTCATGGCATTCAAAGGCAATGAAGAATGTCAAAGTTTTTGTCAGGATCCTTCTGAGAGAGCGGAAGTTGCCTAAGAAATATTTTTTACATTTCGTTATGTTAGAAATGCATGATATGGGGGACCGTCTACTAGCCTACGGCGTTATTGTGACATATTTTTGTTTCTTTAAAGACTGAGGACTAAACTACTACAATGAGCAGTGAGAGCTACAAAGCCATACTCAAGGATTTTATTTTATCTCAACTGTATTTAGGGGCCGTGGTCTAGTAGGTAGTGTGTTGGCTTATTAGACGAAAGGCCACGAAAAATATTTCTTCGGCGACTTCCTCTCAGCAGATTTCTGGCATAGACTCTGAGAGTAAAAATTGCCATGAAAAGCTTCTCAAAAATTTGTCGTTCGGAGTCGACTTTAAACTGTAGGTCCCGCCACTCATGTATAAAATTAACGCACACAACATAAGTGGTGTTAGAAGCTAGGTCGTAATCCTGACTGAAGGGTTGTAATGGCCAACTATGTATGTATGTATGTATTTGGGGGTTTACAAACGGTTAAAGAAATGGTGCATATTGCTCTAATCAAAATCTTGAAATCTATTTTTGGAGTCGTGTAATCACTCATTTTAATAAGAATTCACCGGCATAAAACTTTTCTAGGAAAGTTCTGCCATTTAACGTAATGCATGTGAGTATGTTTTCCCCTTAGAAATACGACTCCTACTAAATTATAACTCATAATGCCTAAATACCATTTACTCGACCGAATATAAATGACATTAAGATCACGGTAAGCTGATATAAAATTTGTTGTCACTTTCCAAAACCGCCCATCAATATGTCACAATCATAAACATGGTGTGCGTACTTCTATTAAAAAAAAAAAATGCCAATAAAAATATAAAATAAAACAGATTTCAACACCACAATCATGCTTTGCCATAGCGATTGCAACAAAGAAGAAACAATGAACCAACAAAGGCCAACAAATACTGTTGATTTCGGTTTTAAACTGAAATTATGCAAATTTGATTATGAGTAGCAGCACTTGAAGCATTTTCATTCATTCATTTTAAAATTTAAATACTCAACCAACACCAACATCACCACCACCACCACTTCCACCTCCACCACTCGAACAATATAAAAAGGGAAGAGTCCTGTTTTTTTTTTTTAATAATAATAACGTTATTGTTATTATTATTTTAATTTTACTTAGTATTGTTGTTGTTCTTGTTACTGCACACTGCCATACAATGTGCTCTTTTTGCCGGTAGTCCCCGAAGTGATGAAATCATTCATGGTATGGTACTCGTGTACTTGCTTTTCAACACCCATCATCAACTTTATCAGTTATTCTATGTTTTGTTGTTGTTGCAGTTGTTGCTGCTGCTGTTGTTGTTTTTGTATTTCTTTTATTAGAAAATGAACTTATTGTTGTGTTGTGTGTACTTATCAAACGAAATTATGATTTCATTATGGTTTTTGCCTCAAACCGAAAGACAAACTGGTTCGAGGTAGTAATTCCCCTCTAGGTTATTTCTTCTGCTGTAAATCATAAACAAACACAAGCAAGTTGTTCATTTCAAAGGCATATTTTTGTGACGGCACATGCCAATGACTTGTTCGATTTCAACATGACATTTTCTTCTGTTTGACGTTCTGTTGAACTTTAAAATTTTATTAGAATTTGAATTAATTTCTCACAAATGTTCAGGAATTTCTTAAGCTAGAGGTCCACACCACGCGTTTTCGCGTCAATGCGTTGCGTGCGTTTCATACGTTCTACGCTTCAAGTTACATGCAACGTTTTTTACGCGCCAATGTTTGTTTTGATCAGCTGTTAACAAAATAAAAACATTTGATTGAAAATACTTAAATAAACTATTTCGTACAAAAATGGCAAATGAAATTGAAATTTTTAAAGAATTATTTGAGTTTGTGAATATAATATAAAAAAAAAATTGATTCCTATAAACAAGCGAGCTTTTTTATATAGGACTTCATGTTTTTTCACAGCTTCGATTAATTTTTCCTCTATTGTTCTTTGAACAATTTAAATAAATTAAAACAAAACAACTTGACAAAGTCAGCTGTTTTGTACGCGCGCCGCTTGTGATGCTTACAAAAGTAGAAAGTAGATTTACTTTACGCGTTCTATGCGTCATGGCATCCTACGCTTTTGTGCGTGTAACTTGCACCACATAAATGCATTAATTATACTTTTTTGACAACCGCGTAGAATGCGAGAACGCGTAGAATGCGTGGTGTGGACCTCCGGCTTTATTCTACTTTGGATGCGTCAAGTTGTTAAACCCGATATATAATTAAAGAATCTAATGATCAAATGATACGTCTAACATGAGTTCAAGAAGTAGGACAATGTTTCGAATTTCACCAGATAATGTTGATACAATCATCTCAAAGGCATGTTTATATCGGGTTATCCAATTCGTGATTTCAAAAGTAAACGTAAATAAAACACAAATAAAATATTTGTTCCACGATATTTCTTTTTTATTGTAAAGTTTGAACGTTGACATTATGCGCGAAATACTACATCATTTAAATGACCTCCACGCAAAGTGTTGCCAGCATTGATTCTTTTGAGGTCATTTTCGACCACTTTTTGACACATATTAGGTGGTATCTCAGCCATAACTTGACGAATGTTGGTTTTTAAGTGCTCAAACTCTTGAAGGTTTATCTACACAAACACGGTCTTTCGCGTAGCCCCCCCAAAAAAATGTCTAATGGTGTCAAATTGCATGATTTTGGTGGCTAGTTGATATCGCCACGACGAGAGATTACGCGGCTTGGAAATGCCTGTTGCAATAAAGCCATATTTGCTCGAGTAGTGTGGAATGTGGCACCGTCTTGTTGAAACTACATATTCTCCAAGACGTATTCTTCAATAGCAGGCAAAAACAAATAGGTTATAATATGACCATAACACTCCGAATTGACGGTGACATTCATCCCTCGTCCTTTTTTAAGAAGTAAGATTCAATTACAATTTCGGACCAAAGAGCGCACCAAACAGTGACTTTTTCTGGATGTAATGGCCTCTCCTCAATTACTTGAGGATTTTCAAAATCCCAAATACGACAATTTTATTTATTAACATACCCACCGAGTGTGAAATGTGCTTCATCGCTGAAGAAAATTTTGTTCGTAAAATTGACGTCCACCGCCTGTTGTTCAAGCACCCATTCCACGTATCTACGACGTTGTGAATGATCAGCTGGCTTCAGTTGTTGCGTGAGCTGGACTATATATGGATGTAGGTGTAGATCCAAATGCAAAATACGCTATAATGTGCCATAATACATTCCTAATTCCTGAGAACGACGAGGAATCGACCCATTCGCATCTTCGCCAACACTTTCACTTAGAATAGCAATATTTTCAGCGGAACGAGCGATACGATAATGCACAGGCCTTTCAATATTTGTAACCACTCCAGTCTCTTCAAATTTCTTCACAATTTTGCCAATTGCTGGGCGTAGTTGGGCTATTATGTAAACCATAATCTCCTTTTAAAGCACGATACGTGGCTGTGCCAGAATCATAATTTTTGTAGGAGGTTTTGAGAATTTTTATGCGTTGTGTGATAGTTATGCGATCCATTTTCGCCAATGGCAGACTTTCAATTGAAAAGAAAAAAAAAATGGTTTCACAACTTAGTTTGCCAAATGTCAAATTCCAGTCCCATACTTTTGAAACCACCAAATGGATAGCCCTTTCCTTTCTACTATATTGTACGCCATTCATTGATTGTTTACAAGGGAGCTCTCAAAATTAGCGGATTTAACAAAGATTTTCTTTACTTCTTAAGAGCACTATTCCCAGTGATATTCATAAGCTTTCCTGCCATATTTATAGTAAAACTGTCCTGCTTCTTCATTGCGTTCTATCATCGAGTAATATTTTTATGTTTTCAAATAGAAAATAACACAGCCCTGCAAATTGGGAGTTTTTTTGTGCAAATAAGATGGCTCCAGGTAGTCGAGGTTTATAAAAATTAATCGGATTTACTTGAAAACCGCCATACGAAATACGATTGGCATATTGGATCCGCCATTTTGCATTTTTAAAATCTGAATGAAGATCAGTAGTCAGTGACCCCAAAAACCCCTGAGTAACAATTTTCAAGTAAATCTGATTAATTTTTAAGGACCTCCGTAATGTGTCTGTTTTTCTCTTGCACCTCTTGTTATAAACCCACCCCCTTCTTTAAGGGTGCATGCAAACAGTTCGACTTTAGGTTCATTTCAAAGAGCAAAGATCAATTGTTAATTTCTGACAATAGCAATGGTTCTAGCACGTTAGTGTTTAGCTTTACAATTTTTCAAAAATGGCTAAAAACGCTATTTTTAGGGGTTTCAAGCCCCTTTTCCTCGAAAACCTGACGTGATGGAAATATCTGGAACCCATATTCAGGTTCAGCACCTGGTGCAATCTTATTTGCAAAAGCCATGCAGGGTTGTGTAATCCATGGCAGCTAAATCTGCATGTGCAACCAATTTAAACTTTTAACACTAAACCTACCATTGACGAGTCAAATGACCCATTTGGAACTTCTTGTCAGAATTTCTTGAAAATAACATTATCACATCGCCATTTGCCTTTACGACTTTTAATATAAAATACATCGAATGTGTTTTCCAAGATTTACTCCTCTCTTGTAACCTACCGTAAATACCGCAAGGGGTTATTTGACCCCCCCTCCCCTTTGGTAGGAATAGGAATACATGAAGTATCGGTAGGTTTAGTGTTAATCATAAATTTCGGCTTTCGCAATACCAACTGAATAAACTGGTGAATTGCTTGAATGAAACTTTACATTGCACTTGGCCAAATGGAGCCCTTAGTTTCCCCTTTCTGAATGATCAGGTAGGTAGGTGAAGGTGGTGGCTATCTACCCAATTGGATAGACGCACTTAGGCCAAATAAAGGACAGTTTAAGACTTCCCTGAACCACTCGGATAAAGAGATTAACACTCCCAACCTCTAACATTAGTAGCTCGCATATATTATTCACGTGATAGACCACAGGGTGTGTTTTTTTGCTCTGACCTAATGCTGGCCATATGCTTAGTTTGGGAAGAACAGTTTCCTCCTTTTCCCTATCTTAACAGCTCCTGCAGAAGTCATTTGCCATGTTTACAAGACCAAAGCGCCTTGCACGAGTGCCCAATACACTCAATATTCAATAATGGCTCCATACTGAACGTGCTGCTTTGAAGTTTACGACTTTTGTCTCGTATTGGTTAGACTTTCCGCGCCTTTTTGCCCATATCCGCCATAGCCGCCCATCTAACGTTAAGGGAATCTATGAACGAATTATCAAGTTTGAGCCCGAAGGACTTTAAAGGTATGTATGTAGAAAAGTGTAATGGCTGCACCACATTTAATTAGTTAATACGCTGAGCATTTCCTAAAAAATCGTATGAATGCCATATAAACCCATTAATTGAGCTGTTCATGACAGCTGTATACCGTCTTGAAGTTTGTTACTTCAGAACCCAAGGCTTTGATGATGCGTGGCTATCGTATGAATATCCTAAAAACCCTATGCCATATACTTGCTTGAACATAAAATTTTTTTCAACTGCTTGAGAAATGTTTCTCCCAGATCAGACCACTGTTTAAAGATAAGGCATAAATTCTTAGCCTAGTTCGTGTATTTTTTACGAAATTTTATTTCCAAATCTCTTCTCAAATCACGCAATATTCCTTACAAAGCCTCCGATTGTAGAAATTTTGAAAAGAAAGAGTCAACAAACAAATGCCTATTGAAAGGAGCACTGATGTCCTTTTAGTCAAGAGGCGGAGGATTCAGTAACTAGGTCCTATAGAGTAGGTATTGATGTAGTAATTAAGGCCTCAATCAGTTGATTCAACATTATCTTACATCTGTAAACACGGTATCCTTCTTTTCATGAAATTGCCAGCGAAATCCAAATTTTATTACCTTTACCCCATGGATCGGCATGCCCCTAAGGCTAAAGGCTAACTGGTTTAAAAATAATTTTTCAAAATCAAATTTAAATTTTATTTTCCCCGTTTACATTTCAATTTCAAATAGAAATCCTTTAAACCTTTCCAATTGACCATTCCTCCCCACTAGCCTATCCAATATGTAAATCGAACCTTTGTTTAAGCATTTCTATTAATATTTACATTTGTCATGATCCAGCAAGGATTAGCAAGGATTTTTAAGTTCCTTTCTCCAATACTCATACGAGTCGAAATAAGTGTGTTTTCATAGAGACAGAGAGACTCTTATGAATGAATTACGAAAACTTTTTTACAACCCTTTTTTGTGAAACATTTTAAAATTGCCAAAGCGTATAAAGAAGGGGGGAAGGAACCCTTCTCTCTCTCTCTCTTACTCAAGTCATGCTGTGAAATTATTTATTTGAACATTTTAAAATCGTATTAATAAAGCAAAGAGAGGAGTGAAGGTAGTCAAATAATACACAATCAATTGTGTCTAGGGGGAGAGGAAGGGAGGGGGTAATACATTTTGTTGTCTAATTCGATTTAATGCAATTTGACCTGATGTCAACATAAAAAAGTCAAACAAAAAATAAAATAAAAACCCCTTTCCCTTTACAGTCTAAAATAATAAAACAAAAAACGAGAAAACCTTTTCACAGACACCTTGTTCTTCCTTCCTTACAGGGAGACATTCAAAACATATGTGTGTGGATGATGATGATGAGTGGCAAAAGGAAATACTCTCCGTTAAATATTCCAATTGTTTTTCGATTGTGTGTGTGTGTGTATGGCAAGGCAAGGCAAGGGTTGATTGTACAATCAAGTGGATTTTTTTTTATTCGTTATTGTTGTTGTACGAGTGTAAACAGTAATTTAATTTTCACAAAAAGCAACAAATTAGTGGTTTCATTGTGTGTGTACTTTTAATGGCCAACAACTTGCCCATCCTGCTGTCTGTGTCTACAATCCATACAAATATTTTTATGCTACCGGTTGGAAATTATGTTCAATTTGGAAAGGGGCAATTAAAATTAGCCACATCAGGGTATGAAGGACATACAGACGTACATATGTTTGAGTAAATCAGACTGCTTTCCTTAACACTGATTGACTACAGTAAGACCCCGCTTAACGCTTTTTCAGTATTAGGCGGTTGCAAATGAAACAGCAATGCACTAACCAAAAGCGGCGGTGTATGCTATTTATCTTTTTCAATGCTCATTTACTTATCTATTCAGAAAAAAAAGATTCCAACTGTATTTTCCGCTGTCTCAATCATAGTACGAACGCATCTTTCCTCCATCACATTTGATTTATTAGTTATCATCAACGTTACTAGGTGTAAACATAAGTACGTGTTAAGTTGCCTCGTTTAACGCTGTTTCGTTTAGCGCTGGAACTTATTGGAACGCGTTAAGCGGGGTCTTACTGTATTATGTTGTATGTTGGGTTATGCAATAACAGGCATTTTAACACATTCGCTGCCAAGCATAAATTATATGAAGTCATTCTCATTGCACATTTATATTTTGAGTGTTATTGTTTACCAAAACCCTGTTATTACTGTCCGAGCTATCCTGATAAACCTCCATTATGTATTGGACTTTATTACAAATCCTATCAAAAAAAATTTGCTAATTCAAAAGCCTGCATGTTATAATATATTTAAAGTAGGACGAGTATACTCGTCTTTGACACGGTATCCCCCATTGCCAAGACGAGTATACTCGTCCTTGGCAGCGAATGTGTTAAAGAAATTATAAGAATGATTCTTTCGTGGACATTTCGAAAGTGTCAAATTTTTTGTCAAACAATTCTTTTAGAAGACTTAGAAACTCACACATTAGGATTGCCAAATATTGTATCAAATATTTCAAATTCGCTTATCAAAACAAAATAAAATTTTGATTATTTTCGTTTCTTTTTTAAAATACACATCAGAGATCAGCAATGAGTATTCAAAAAGACGAATAGATTCGAATCATACTCATAATTTCTGTTTTTAAAATTTAAATTTAAAAATTTAAGTGTCCCTATTATTTTTTCCAGGGCTTTTTCAAATAAATTATACTTTTTAGCAGATCTTTGAATAAGATTATCTCTTCAACTGACTAAATTCGCATTTCATTTGTTTTTAAATCCATTTGATTGAATATCTCTAAACATCTTTCGACCGCATTTATTTTTTTTATTTTATTATTATTTATTTATTTTTACATTAAACCACAAAAAGAAACACAAAAAATAAAATATAAAAAAGGAAACCCCCACCCCCAGTCCAAAGCCATATTATTATTACTCGTACTTATAAGCTTAATTTAATGTTACGCCAACTGTAAAACCAAAGGCCCCATGGGAAATACATGTTCACTCCTGTATGTTCACTCGTATATGGGCAGAGTGGATGGTCAGCCATAAATTGTGGTCGGTCATCCCATTTGAGGTATTGAGGCAATAAAATTATTTTATGGTGTAGAAAATTGTAAAAAATAAAACAAAAACAACGGTGGTCAATGAAAAATGTTATCAAACTGAGGTTAAATAAAATGGGAATGAATGAAATGAAATTTTATTTTTTTTTTCATATCGAAAAATGAGATACAACACCTGTGTTCAATTATAAAAATTAAATAAGGATGTTATAATATCGATTTGGATAGTAAATATAGCTTCCTTGAAGAATAAAGTTTTTACTTTTTCTTACTCATATAAAGGCTATCAGTTTTTGATCACTTTTTTGCTAGCAAAAGCCAAAAACTTGAAATCAAATTAAGCGTACTACTTAACACACTTCATTTAAGTATTAAAAATATGAAGCTATTGATGGCTAATTGTCAGACAAAAAGAGAAACGACTTTTAAGTGAAATACCTTCAACACCTTCAACTATGATTCGAATTCTAATGCTTAAACCAACAAGATTTTAGAACTCTATAAGAGGTCTATTACCCACATCCAAATATGGCATAACATTGTGGAAGTTGTGCGACTCAATATGGAATTTGTTACACTTTCAAGTCGCCATAGTCCAGTAGGTAGTGTGGTAACTTATTAGTATTGAAGTTTAGAGATTTGCCGGGAACGTTCTAGTTCGAATGATTTTATTGGAATGAACATTTTAACAAAGAAAAATCAAGTTGTGAAAATTCATAAGTAAAATATAGAATTTTACAACAGGGTGATAACTTATATACAATTTATAATATCTACATTTAACTACGTATGAAAATTACAATTAATAAATGTATAGTGAATCCAATTACTCCAACAATTAGACATGAGGCCTCGGTTCAAACACTAGGTTATACATCTCCAACTAAACGAAATAAGAAAAAATATTTCTTCGGCGACTTCGTCTGCCAAATACTGTGAGAATTAATAAAATTCCCATGTAAAAGTTTCTTAAAATCTGTTGTTAGGAATCGACTTTAAACTGTCGGTCCCTTCACACACACAAAATAAGAAGCTGGATCGTAATCCAGAATTGTAATGACCAGTAATGTTATGTATGCCATTTGAATATGAATATATAGAGCTACGAAAATGGAAATGGTGTTATTAAAATAATAAGCAAATGCTCCAAAAACAACACAATGGACTTGATCATGCATAAAACAAACGCAAACAAAAGCTCCAAAAATAAAACAATGGACTTGATCACGTTATTAAAGAATAAACAAAAATATAGCAACAGCATCAGCATAAAAAAATATAAAAGATGTAAACAACTAACAACAAAGTCCAGCGTAAAAAAATAAAATAGCGTATAGACAAATACACAAGCAGCATGGAAACAAATTATTTAGATTTTTAAATTATTCCTGAAGGCCGTTATCATCCTTCGAGAGCATTCATCACACTAATGATCCAGCGATATAAAAGGAAAGACCAAGCGAGCAAGGACAGAGTTCGAATTAAGATAGTCATGTGAGACGACGTGAAGCAGTTCTTTTGATTTTGCTCAACCTATGACCTATCACTTTCTCTGCGCCTAAAACACATATCAATAATTAACAAACGTAAATCTAATAATATTGAAAAGTACTGACCAATAGCATTGTTTTCTACAGTTAGAAAGCTTACAGAAAGTAAACTCTTTTAACTGCCAGCCTTTGAATTAACTACAATCCAAAAAGTTTTTAAATATTCGTGATATTTCTCTGCAACAATCTTCTTCTTTGCTCACAATCTTTTTATAAGCACAACACTAGCAATTATTTCCTTCACACACAACTGGTCTGCACACAAGTCTGACTGAATAATAGTTCGATCTCGTGTCTCACACCAACTGATTTAATTCTCACTGCAACCAACGTGACGTCGTCTCACATGACTTAATTTGAACTCTAGCCAACGTGACGTCGTCTCACATACATACATACATAATGATTTCTTACAAATCTTCAATCAGGATATTGACTAGTTTCTTTCTACACCCTTAAAGTGAGTCCCGTTATCATATACACAATGCGCACACATATAAGTGATCCGAGACAATTTTAGGCATAACTTTGAAGCATTTTATGACCAATTATGTGTGGAGAATTTGACAGAAATCGCCATACTTTTTGTCTTTTGTTTTGAATATTGGCCGGTTCGAATTACCTGGTTTACGTCATCTTCACAAAACGAAATATGAAAAAAAATTCTTCGGAACTGTCATAGCAGATTTATGCAAAAAACTTAGAGAATGAGACTTTAAAATTTGAGTTGCCGATTAGCGATACCAACTGTCGTCTGAGAATAGGTCTTAAATTGACACATGTAAGAACCAATTATGTACGTATGTATGCAGAATTGGCGAATAGAAAAGTTTAATGACACTTCAAAAAATGGCTGCACTTGACTGTGAAGTTTTGATTCACTTTCATTTGTATCAGTGCCAGTCAAACTCTCTGAATGGTTTTACATACCAGCTAGGTGAAAATCAATTTTCAATAAAGAAAACTTGCTTATTTAATAGGTCATTACAAGGCTTTAGTCAGGGTTACGACTGGGCATCTCAAAGAACATCAAGTTCTGTGTGCGTCCTTTGCAAGTTCTCAAGAAACTTTTTATTTACTCCCAGATATTTTGCCAGAAGACTACTGAGAGTAAATATCTCAGCTGGGATTTGAACCATGGACTCACAACCTACTAGACTTAGGTTCATTAATTTACAGAAATTATTTTATGTTTTTCTGTAATATAATACGATTAAAAATTGTGAGAAGATTTCCATGAGCCTAAAACCCTATATTGTGGTCGCCGTGATCTAGTAGGTAGTGTGTTGGCTTATTAGACGTAAAAGCCAGAATTCGAGTCCCAGGCCAGACATCAAAACAAAATACAAAAAGTATTTTTGACGCTGACTGTATTTAGCTTACCACTTCAGTTTAAAACTTCTGCAAAAGAGACAATATTTTAAACATACTGCGGTCCATCAATAAAGTGTATAACTACTAGAAAATAGTTTAATTTACTTCCAAAATTTCCAAAATTTCTACACTTTCTTTTACTGATAGTTGATACAGAATACATTATAAAAAGCAATTGAATTTCCGTGATCCTAATTTCGAGGATATTTTTTTTTTGTTTATTTTACGTATGATGTTGAAACATTCAAATCCTTTAGATTTTTTATATTGAAAAACCAAGTCAATGAACTAAAAAAATTTAATATTTTTTCATGTTGTAGGTCAAGGATATGTTTCGATAACGAATTTGTAAATGAAAAATAATCAATATTTGAGAAATATTTCGCAAGAAAAACCGTAAAAGCCAGTAGATTTCTACTGGCTGCGTGCCTGCCTGCCTGCCTGCCTGCCTGCCTATTTGCAAAACAATGGAGGATAACAGGTTAAGGCTGCTGCTGTAAAGGTCAAAATTAATAAAAAAAAAATTTTTTTTGTTTCATTTTATTATTCAAAGCGCATAGAAATCATTTCAACCAAAATAATGGCCAAGACGAAGGAATATCTTTACAAAATTTTGTTATCCTTTTTGGGTAACATTGCAGTTCAATGTACAAATTTTTTGGAGTAGCTCTTGTAAGAGATAAAAAAATATATGAATGAGATAGAGACAGAAGAGAGAGAGAGAGAGAAAAAAGAAGAGTAAAGTGAGTGTTAATGGGCGGTATGTGACTTTGTCGTGTTTATTTTAGTGTAGGAGTAATAAAAAAAAGGATGTCCTTTATGTTTTTTGCATAGTAAAAAACAAAAAACAACGGAATTGAAGGTAAACAAACTCTCTTTTGCAGTCGTTAAATAAACACAGTTCCTAGCAAATGGCCATTTGTTTTATGGTCTATGAAAGGAAAAAACGGCAATAAATTCAAGTCCTTTTAGTCCTTTTGTATGTATGTACACATAAATATGATGTGTGCTTGTGTGGCTTTATTTGTGATTTATGTTGTATTCATTTACACTTATTTTATGCTCTCTCCTTTTCTCTCTCTCTCTCTCCTGATAGTACATTCTAGTACAATTTAGTCCTTGTGGCTCCTCCCAGCGAACACATACATTCGTTTTTTTTTCTGGTAAAACAAGGGTTGTTTTCCGTACATTATCCTTGTAGTTTCATTTTATTTTATGACTACAAAACTACAAAATTTATATACCACGTTATACTTCATATATTCTTCTCTTTCTTATCTCTTATTCCTGCAATATATTTTTCAACAAACAATTGTTGTTGTTGTCGTTATTGTTGTATGTTGTTTATTATCCTTTTTTGCCATACCCCATATAAAGCATTTTTATGATAATAGTTTTGGACTGCTCCTCTTCTCTCTTCTCCCTTCTGTTGCCTACTTTGACAGACGGTATATCATTTGGTATAAATTGAAAATAAAAAAAAACAAAAAAATCTAAAGGAATTGAAAAAATGTTTTACAAAATAAGTGCTCCTCTTAATATTTAATGCGGAATAGAAATTCTCTTCTTATCCTTAGTGTTTCGTGTAGTTGTAATCGAATCGTTTAAATAATTTAATTTCAATGTTTTACAATCAAGAGTTGTTATGATGCATTCATTGTTGACCAAATCAAATGAATTATAAAACACGGAATACTTTCGTGAAAGAACAAATTTGATCATTTTGGTCCTTAATTTTTATGAGTTTGAAAATTAAATTCAATAAAATTTGAAATACAAATTAATTTTATCTAATAACGTTGTAAGAAGTCGCCGTAGGTAGTGTGTTGGCTTATTATACGAGAAGCCAGGGTTCAAATCGCCGGTCAGACATCAAAAACGAAATAAGAAAAAAAAAAAATCAGCAGATTTCTAGCAAAAACTCTGAGAGTAAATAAACCTGCCATGAACAAGTTTCTCCAAAATCTATCGTGTCGTTCGAAGTCGACTATAAACTGTAAGTCCCGCCACTCATGTATAAAATTAACACACGCAACATGAGTGGTGTTAAGAAGCCAGGACGTAATCGTGATTGAAGGGTTGTAATGCCCAATTATATATGAATAACGTTGTCTTTTACTCGTTTATGTGGACAAATTCTTCAAGTTTAAAAACATCAAACTGTCAATTTAGTAGTTCCGCTAACTTCAGAAAATAACTCGTATGAAAAAGGAATTCTTTGCCAAATTCAAGGATTTTTGAATTATTAACTGCCTATGTATGGAGCCTTGTATTGTGCTGGTGCAAAAGAATTATTTTTCTTTGATAAATATGAACGTTTTCTTAAACCTTGATTGAATGAAATAACATTTGGCATTAATTGTTTACTCTTCTAAAGTTAGCCAGTGTGGACAATACCGTAAATCTTGCAAAACGCAGTCAACATGACTTTATTGACTGAAATGC
This sequence comes from Sarcophaga peregrina, assembly GCA_014635995.1. NCBI lineage: Eukaryota > Metazoa > Arthropoda > Insecta > Diptera > Sarcophagidae > Sarcophaga > Sarcophaga peregrina. The sequence continues at coordinate 85,768,271 of CM025792.1, read as the reverse complement.
CATCCTTCGTTGACTTTGATTAGCCCCAAGAAGCATGCTGTTTGGACTGTTATGGATTGCTGTCTGTCCACTGAAAGCATAGATCTTTTATCCAAGGTTACTATATAATGCGAAATTCGTTCATGTTGCAATCGGCCATGATTACACTTGAGATTGATAATCAACCATAGAAAGCTATCTCATCTTAAAATAATTATTCAAAATTAAAACTAATGTTCCATGTGGTATCTTACATGGCCTGCACAATCTCTTGCACTTACAATTTTTGATCGACCAATAAAATATTGAAAATTTTTTTATTAGTTTCTGGTAAAGAGACCTCAACTGGGCTTCCAGAATGTCCGACACCTCATTAAGAACCCACAAAAATTTATTTTATTTTGCATTTCTTCTCAATTAACCGGCCTTTACAAACAGTGACGCAGCTTATTAAAATATTGACAGGAGTCTTCCCACAGATGCGTATGGATAATAGAAGTATTGCTGATTTATGTAGTGGCATGGATTTCTGAAATTCGCAGTTTTATTGATTCCCTCCGTTCTTCTTTTAATTTCTTTAAGGAGAGCCACAAATCAGCTTCTTTTTCATCTTTTGATTCGGTCTCCGCTTATTTCTACTTGCCTAACTTGAGTTTCTTTAATCCTTAGGGTTATTACTACAACTTGACGTTAACTAAATAAAGGATTTTAACGGGCAGATAAATTGTTTTTCAATATTGTAAATGGACAATAAAGTAGAAGTGAGCGTTAAGCTAAAGGGAGGATTATCCTACCGGTAACTTTCAAAGTTAAGTTTATGTCTGAACTTGCCATATTATTACTATTTTCAATATGGCAACTTCAAATATAAATACAACAAGCAAATACAACAAAAAAACGAAACTTATCGTCGCCAATGCTTTAAAAAAAAACTTGTTTAATTGTGTACTGTTATCGACATTGCTCGGGCACTGCCATACTTTTGGAAAAAGTTAACTTTATTTTATCTGTAAGTTGTAATAACGAAAATGAGTTAAAGGTAAATTAACGGTTCCCTTTAGCTAAAGGTACCTTTAACTATACCCAAGTTTACCGATAAGTTATAGTAATGGCTCTTAATCAGCTAAGCTCCTTTTGGGGCAGATCACAGGATAATGGGGTTGCCATACGTCGTTGTCTTTTAACAACGCTCTCAGTGAAAATGTATCGAATGACATTGTAAAGAAGATTTATAAATTCTTCCTTCCTTCCATCCTAATTGCAAACCCAAGGGTTTCATTCACTCAACTGACAGTTTCAACGCAGTCCTCTGAACTGTTCGGTAATATCCCTGGTTTATTGGGCAAGATAAAAGGTCTTTTGTCAACAACCATTACAGCTGACTGTAATCTAGCAAAGTTACTCCAAAAATTTATTATTTCTTTAATTTGATCGTGGAAAATAAATACAAAGTTTGTGGTGATATGTACATTAGAACGACTCAAGTTGTATGGACGATCGTCCTTCAAAAAATTTTATATGTGCATTAATTTTATAAATGATTGGCGGGAGCTACCGTTTAAAGTCGTCTCTGAACGACAGATTTTTGAGAAACTTTTCATTGGGAATTTTATTTATTTATTTTCTAGCAAAATTTTTGCTTTTTGTGTTTTGTTCCAGATATCGGATCTGGGGTTTGAACCGTGGCCTTGCACACAATCTACTAGACTACGCCGACTACACAAGCCGCCACATAAGTGGTGTGAGAAGCTAAAGGGTCCGCCAAATAACTTTTTTTTTTTGAAAATGCTTAAAAAAAAACTACTGAAAATGTTCTTAATATCTTTTTTTATTTGAAAGTACAATACTTGCGTTTAATAATGGAAAATAATTTCATTCAAAGGGCTGCCTCAACTAGCCATGCAGTAGCCTACAAAATCGGTTTAATTTTTAAGCACATTATCGATTACGAGCAGCTTCACGAATATTGTCCTTTAAAGCGTCAATTGTCTTCTGCTTGTTGGCGTAACACGGCATGACACAAATAATAGTCCAACGGTGTCAAATCGCAGCTGTGAGGTGGATAAACGACATCTGCTCTACGTCTGATAATGCGTTCTTCAAAAACAGGGCGCAAAACATCGAGTGTAGCTTCGGCTGTGTGGCACTTAGCGCGGTCCTGTTGAAATCAAATGTTGCCGAGGTTATTGGCGAACTAAAATTCGTTCAACATGGCCCAATAACGATCGCCATTGATTGAAACGGTCATTCCTTGTTCATTTTCGAAGAAAAATGGCCCAATTATGCTTCTGGACCAAAATCCGCACCAAACAGTGACTCATTTTGGGTGCGTCGGATGTTCAATGTATGCGGGCGGGGTTTCTGTGCCCTAAATGCAACAATTTTGCTTGTTTACATACCCGCCAAGATCAGAATGAGCTTCATCTGAAAAGATGATTTTTTTTTGCCAAAATCGGCATCTTCTGTAAGTCGATCGCAGGCCCACTAAACGAAGCGAAAACGCGTATACTCAACCATATTCGTTCAGCGGTAGGATAAAACTAATTATCTGTCAAATCAGACATGAGCGAAGTGTTACCATTCACGAAATAAGCACTAGTTGAAAAAAAAAAACATTAGACGGCAGACCCAATAGATCGTAACACTAACTGAAGGGTTGTAATGATAATTGGTCATACTTGCATGCATGTATAATGCTTGCGGTAGTTTTAAGTACCCACGATATTAATTTATAATTGAAAGTAGATTTAGAAAATATAAAAATAAAGCAGCTATTCATTTCTAATAAGAAAGTTTAAATAAAAAAAATAGTGGAAAGTTGATTGAAAAAATTATTTTTATTACAAGAGGACGTTTCTTTATTTTATAATTTTCTTTGATTGTCAAAATCTCCATTTAACTTCGTGTAAATCCTCTTAAAGTACTAAAGTACAGTAAAGTAGGTATAGAATGAATACCTAGAATGAATAACAACTTTGAATGGCAATTAATCTTTATTTGTTTTAATTTTAAAACTTTTTGTTTGTGTTTTTAAATTTTTACGAGTGGAACCATTGCCTCAGTCTATCTTTCTCTCTCTCTCTGGCTTATCCCATTAATATTGTATTTTCCTTTACAAAACATTATAAATCGTTTACCAGAGACTAAATAAAACAAAGTAAAAGGAGAAGGAAAAAAGTCAAATTGTAGAAGAAAGTAAAACAAATTACTTTTTTATGGTAATCGTAAATTTTTTTATTGCATTTTTCTCACCTTTTTTCTCAATCTCAATCTCATTTTTTTTCAATTTCTTTATTGGATTACTACACATTGATGACCTGTTACATTTATTTCCTTTGCAATGTATTCGAAGTTTTACTATCTTTTACTTTTTATTTCTGTTGTGTTGTAGGGGAAGATGGTTACACCGGTGAGTTTTGAAATTACTTGAGTATTTTGGACACATACTTGCTTTAAAGTTCAGAACAAAACTCACAACGAATTTTAAAACTTTAGTTTATAAACACTGTTGTGGGTATTTTTGGAAATTAAAGAGATTTTATTGAGAATTGCTTTAGAGAAGGAATAATTAAAATTATCAGGGGTTGTGTAGTGCAGAAGGAGGAGTAAGAACGATATGAAAGGTAACTCACTTCATTCAAATGCCATATTCCCATTGATGTACACTTTACGCTATAAAAGAACCAGCCATCAAAAAAAGTGGTATTAGACAACAACGGTTTTCAGATTAATCGATATGATATAAGTCTCCTTAGTCTAGTAGGTAGTATGTTGACGTATTAGACGTGAGCCCTCGGTTCAAATAACAGGCCAAACACCTCAAACAAAAACGATTTACGATGAAAAACGACTTCCTTTCAGCAGATTTCTGATAAAAACTCTGACAGTAAAAATATAAATTGTCAAGAAAAAGTTTCTCAAAAACCTGTCGTTCGGAATCGACTTTAAACTGTAGGTCGCGCCACGCACGTATACAAATTAACAAACACAGAATATGTTATAAGCTTCCTCGTAACCTACGACCTACCTCGTAATCTCTACCGAAGGGTTATAATGCCCAATTATGTGTGTATGTATTGTTTGAATTATTGGGTACCAACAAAGCTCAAGATGTCGGCGCTGGACAATTACTGAGAAAAAAAGAACGTGGATAGTCGCACTCTTCTTTAAGTCGTTGCAGTGTTAAAGAGCGTAGTGATATAGAGGACCTAGTTTTCTTGAATGATCATCAACTGCATGGAGACATTTAATCACACTAACCGCCGCTTACTATATATAAGAATTCTAGGCAAATAAGATGATCTGGTTGTTTTATTGCCAGCTAAGTTCCCGAGCCAATCTTGACTGAATTAACGTCCTTAGCGATATATGTACCTGGTTTATTATTAGTCCAGAAACTGTGGTCCAACATACGTATTGTGCCAAAAGCATAAAGGTTGATATGAACTACAATGATCAGATAATCCTAATATATATTATAAATCTTTCTGTAAGTTTGTTTTTTTGGTTTGTTTGTTTGTTAGCCAATCACGCCTGAACGCCTGGACCGATTTTCTTGAAATTTGGGATATAGATCGGACTTTTGTCGGTGCCGGTTATAGGCTACAAATCATTTTAAAATTTTGACCAAAAGGGGAGAAAAATGGTACAAATGGGGAAATAATGGTAATAGGTAATTTTTTACGGTTTAGCTTAGTTAAGTTTCCCAAATATTTGTTGGTTTGTTCGTTAGCCAATCACGCCTGGACCGATTTTCTTGAAATTTGGGATATAGATCGAGCTTTTGTCGGTGCAGGTTATAGACTATAAATGTTTTTAAAATTTAACCTAAACGGGAGACAAAATGGGAGAAAGGGAAAAAAATGAATACTTTTATGCATAAATGCTGTATTTTAACTGGTTTAAAGGTATTTTTTTACGATTTAGCTTGGTTAAGTTTCCCAAGTAGTATTGGAGGTATTCCGTTTCTAAAGTTGAACCGAAAGGGGTCCAAAAAGGGGGAAAGGGGTAAAAAACGGGCAAATTGAGTGCATAGCATTAAATCGAGCTTTTGTCGGTGCAGGTTATAAGCTATAAATCTTTTTAAACATTTGACCAAAAGGGGAGAAAAAATGAGACAAATGGGGGAAAAAAAAGGGCACAAATTAGAACTTTATGCTTAAGTGCTGTATTTTATGGGTTTTAAAGGTATTTTTTTCGATTTAGCTTGGTTAAGTTTCCCAAATTGCTATTGGAGGAGTTCTGTTTAAAAAGTTGAACCAAAAGGGATCCAAAAAGGGGGAAAGGGGCGAAAAGCGAAAACTGAGTTGTTTGATAAACCGGTTTCCGAATAATTTGAAAAATTGTATTTCTTAGGAAGCCGGTTTCGAAACCGAATTTTTATTTATTGTTATTTTTATAACCCGTGCAACACCGGGTACAATCTGCTAGTCTTCTATAAGTTCTGTAGATAATCTTCTGTAAAGTCTCTTGTTATCAAGTGTCAAGTTCCTACGGAGGCGCTAGCCTCTGCCCAATCAACATTGTTAGTGCGTGACAATGTCACATCCTGCTCCAGGTGGCACTGCAATTTACGAAACACTATGGATCTAGACCGTAGATATGGTTATTTGGCTCTCCATTCCTTTACAGTTTAACGGAATTATCATCCATTGATAGCAAGGATATTGCTTCGCTTTTTAAACTCTAAGGCTGGTTTTCTAGCTTGGGGTAGTCGAGCATTGAATGTGCAGCTTTTACGCTGACCATCTTCTTCGTTAGTTTGATGGAATTCGGTCAGTACAGGGGCTGCACTACGGATGGCTGTGCGCTCTCAAATGACATTTGGAAATCAAAACTGCAACCTCAACCTATCCTAACCAGTAATTACGAACAAAAGACTGTTGAATTGTCCAGAAATATTATTTGATATAGTTTCCAGAAGAATGCCTTTAACTCTTTGTATAGAAGCTACAAATCCCTTGAAATCTAGGCGATGAATCTGTTCACATTCAATACAGGTCTCTACTTTTCAATAATGTCATCAGACTAGGGCACAGCACCCAAAACAATACATTCCTTTCATCCAGAAATGATATTTCGATAAAAACTAGGGTCTCTTGCTAATAGCGAACACACGACGCGGTGTTTTTGAATACTATATTCAGCCATGGCGAATTGGTAAAACAGTCTGAATAAATGACAACAAATTTGACAGAAGTAGCTGTAACAAGTTTGCAATTATTAAATGTCAAATTTCGATAGTCCTGGTTTGAAGGTCCTTCCTTCCTTCCTCCATCTGAGAAGAAATGTTTTCACTTTGTCTAGTGCTAAGCTATTTTTGTTTTTTTATTTCAACCAAAACCAGAAGTCAAAACCTTAAATCTTTTAAATTTAAAACACTTTCTTTTGCTAAAGGATATAAGTAGGATGCGTTATCACAGCATCCTTTATTATCATAAAAACCTTGATTACGACTTTATTAGTGAATTTAATACACATGTGAATAATTATACGTAATTCAAGAGATCCTGGTTGTTGTTGTTGTTGTCACAAAGAGTAGAAAACTTTTACAAAAACACACACACACACACACATTCTCAGTTTTAATGTATCGTCCCACATAAGGATAACCAAGTAAAGCAGGATAATTACAGCCATGGATATGGATGAAAACAGTATGAGTGCGAATATAAGTGTTTGTGTGTGTGTTGCTTCCATATGAATTTAGATTTTGGCAATTAAAAGGTGCACGGTGTGTAAATGGTTTTTATTGTAAATTTTTCGTTAAAATATGACATATTTTATGAGACACACGGGCCCACCTTTTCTTTTATCTCTAAAAAGTTTCATTATTAAACGGCATGTACCGTACAAAAGGACAGACAAAAATTTGCATATTTTAGAAATAAACTGGGAATATGTATTTGCATATGTGTAAAGAGAGAGTGTGTGTTTGTGTGTGTGTGTTTGAGTTTAAAAGAAATTAGTTTCATAAGTAATTATTAAGATTATCACTGGGAATGTCTATGTACTTACCATTTAAATATTTTCCTTATTAAATATTTCATGAAGAAAAATGGGAAAAGTTGAAGCCAAAAGAGTCGTTAGTTAAAGAGTTAGTTAGTGTGGTTGCTAATAATGAAATTAAATTTCTCCCCAAATGCATTTAATTGCTTTCCTAGCTTTTATGGTTCAGAAACTTTTTGTGGAAATGAACACAAAACTGAGATTTGAAATAAAAAATAGATTTTCGCCTCAAGGTTTTTCCCATAAAAAAATCTAACATTGGAGTCACATGTGATTTTCATTTAGGTGTTGTTTTAAGATGTTCTATAAACATTAGCACACTTTCATAGCACATACAGTGAGCATCAAAAGAAACTATACACTAAGAATAAAATTCTAATAAAATTCAATAATCATTACACTCAACTTTTACCACTTAAGGAGAGTGGCCGAAAAAATTTGACAATACTCTGAAATTTCGACAATCCCGACACATACATACCAGAGATTAGCAATGAATCGTTTTTCTGCTACTCATAAGCACTCATGCAATTTTGAGTATGAGTATGAAATCAACAGAATTGAAATTCAACTATTCTGATTCATTTGTACTACCAAGAATGATAAACTAAAGATTACGCCATCATGCACACAAAATTAAAACTTTTTGCGCATGTTGAATTAATGACGTCACGCAAATTGTGTTCCTATTGGCTAATGATGTTATATTGCAGGGCTGCCAACTACTTTCACATAGTGCACACATTTTTCAAAAGAAATGTTTTTTTTTTACATATGAAAAAGACTTGGAAACCTTTAAAATACCCCAAATATGTCATGTAACGGGAAATCATGCGCAAGGCGTAATCTTTAGTTTATTATTCTTACTCGCTACAACATTGATTTATAAGTATAAGAAGCAATGAGTATGAGTACAACGTTCATATCAAACTCACAACATCCAAAATATGTTTGATTCATACGAATACTTATTCTGATTCATAAATTTAGAAAAATACTTATACAGTATTCCCTCGATTTATGTCGTAGAATGTTCCGGAAAAAGGCGACGTAAATCGAAACGACGTAAATCGAATTTCAAAGAACTCATACTATCAGATGCACTTTTCATGGCATTTTATTTACTCTCAGAGTTTTTGCCAGAAATCTGCTGAGAAGAAATCGCCGAAGAAATACTTTTTTGTATTTTATTTTGATGTCTGGCCTGGGACTCGAACCCTGGCTTTACTTCTAATAAGCCAGCACACTACCTACTGTTTTGTTTATAAACAACAGAGGCGACGTAAATCGAATGACGACGCAAATCGAAGTTGAAGGGAACAAAATTTTTGACGACATTAATCGAAACAACGTAAATCGAGACGACATAAATCGTGGGAAATCTGTAATACTTATAAGTAGTTCGAGTGATTCGAATCATTCATTAAAATTTACTACCTTTGCTGTTGTTGTTGCCTATACAAACAAAGAAGAAATGAAAGCCAAAGACAGCAAGCAAAACATACCCACAATCTTCTTGTGAGTATTGCAGTTCTCGTACGCGAATCATACTTATTATGTGCTTCGTGTAAATGTTAAGTAGTGATGAGTTGAAGTCAATAACATGATACGTATTGTTTAGTATGAGTACGACGAGTACTTAGTCTGAGTAGTATGAGTATGATATCAAAATAAGTATGAATGCGTATAAGTATATGAAATTACAAGTATGATTTGAATCTACTCATCGTTTTGATTACTTATTGCTGATCTCTGCTACCTACTCGCCGTAGTCTAGTAGTCTAGTCAGCCCATTGAATACAAACTGCATCCATTTCAACAAAGTCGTCTTCAGAGGCTGTGCACTGGTGATTCTTTTCGTTTAGCGTTTTGTAGTATTTTTTCATCGGAAAAATCTAACTAAAATTCATTTGCCCTAGTTGTCCAATCTTTCTGTCATATCAGTTCATTAGTTATGTCACTATTGGGTTAATTATAGGTATTGGAGATAAATAATTGTATCTCCTCTTTATTTTTTTTAATGTCGCAAATCGTTGATTTAGAAACATGGCAACTTGCCTAATAATTTTTCTTCATCAAGTCTTTAAAAAATATCGAACTTTTCCTAGTGTTTAATGTTTGCGTTTATTATTTAAAATCGCTTGAATCACGATTGGTATGAAATCATATATCTGACGCTTGCGAAAGAATGTACCGAAACTAAAGTAATGATAGTTCAAAATGTAAAGAAAAGTGTGAATAACAAAATATGAGAGTTAAAAATGGGAATTTAAATTTCTTTCTTGCCTAAAAAAATTTGTCCGGATTGTAGAGGTAAAAATTTTAAGTTATGCGAAATGTAGAAGCGTCCGAATTATTGAAGCGTCCGGACAGGCGCATGTCCGAACTGTCAAAGTTGTACTGTACTTCGAAATTTTTTGTAATTTCTTTACTTCAATTTTAAAAACCGAGAAGTGAAATAATTTTGAAATAAAAATAACGCTAATTTATTAATAATGAAGTCGCCGTGGTCTAGTGGTTAGTGTGTTGGCTTATTAGACGAAAGGCCCGGGTTCGAATCCCAGGTCAGACATCAAAACGAAAAATATTTCTTCGGCGACTTCCTCTCAGCAGATTTCTGGCAAAGACTCTAAGAGTAAAAATTGCCATGAAAAGCTTCTCAAAAATCTGCCGTTCGGTGTCGTCTTTAAACTGTAGGTCCCACCACTCATGTATAAAATTAACGCACACAACATAAGTGGTGTGAGAAGCTATGTCGTAATCCTGACTGAAGGGTTGTAATAGCCAATTATGTATGTATGTGTAATTTATTAATACAGTCAAACTCGTTTATAACGAATTCGGTTATAACGAATTTTTGGTTATTATGTACATATTGTCAAGTCCCAACGTTTTAATAACAATTTTCATACAAAAAACTTCGTTTATTATGAACTCGTCTATAACGAACTCTCGGTTAAAAGGAACTACTTTAAATGGTCCCAGTAATTAAATTCCATAAATTTTACCTTTTTTTATAACGAACCCTTAGAAAAAACTTCAAAGTGTGGCAATAGTCTTTACTTTTATGTAATATGGCAGCATTAAATTCTAACTCACCATCTTTAATCAGCTGATAGGTGAAACGAATTAACACATATTTTTGGATTTTAATAAATGAAAAAAATTCTTTTTATTTTATATTTTCTTCTATAACTTCACCCCGTTTATTGCGAACTTTGCCTATAGCGAACTATTTTCGCTGATCCTACGGAGTTCGTTATAACTGGGTTTGACTGTTACTGTGTTTATTACACATCTGACGTACGAGTAGGAGGGTAACAGAAAAACTCGAAATATTTCGAAATTTTTTTTTTGTTGTGATTTTAAATATTTGGCAATGAAATAATTTTAAAATCAAAATAACGGTAATTTATTAATATATATCATTTAATGTGCACTCCCTTTTGACGCTTACTGTACAAAAGTGTTGTTGTTTCAATTTATATTTAAAATATTTTTCATTTTTAAAAAGTTTCCAATTTTCCAAACTACATTCACTTTTTTTTACTATTTTCTCTATGAATTCTAAATATTTGAGCATATTTCTGATAAATATTACTCTTGAATATTTATAGAATGCAAAAGGTAATAAATTTTTATTAACCTAACCTTATCTAAATTATGCTTAAAAACTTTATTATGCAAAATTATTGCCACAACTTTGTTGTCCTGTCCCAATAGAAGTAATAAAATTACAAGAAATTTTTTTTTGTTTTTGTCCACAACAAACCAAAATACTCACACTCCTAGGGTCCTTGGCAAAGTAACTCTTTTTTAGTCGAATAGAAACAGGAAAAGGGTCAATACCAAATGAAATAGAAGAGAAAAGAGAGAGATAGAGAGAGAGGAAGAAAGTATTAAATTACCACAAACCATCATAAATCTTTGAAGCTGATAAGAAAACGAACGAAGCAATCCATTTCAAGAAGTGGTGGTGGTGGAGTGGTGGCCAGTAAAAATTTATGAAAATATTATTCCAAGAGAAGAAACATTTCATCTATTGGAACATACTTACAAAACTAAGCAATAGATTCAGAAAAAAAAAAATCATTCGAAATCTTTATCTTAATGTCTCTCTTTGGGGTTTAGAATTACCCAACAGCGGTGGGAGTGGGAAAGGCGACCATAACGATTTATTTCTCGAATGTCAGCCAATTTGTTGCCTACAAATTGTTTTATTATGCCAAATAATTGTTCTATCAGGACATTTATTTTTAAATAATTAATTTAAATGCTTAGAATGTGTATTATTTTCTTACAACTAAGTTAAGCGAGTATAGAGGGGGTCAATGGACATAAATTTTGCGAAATTTAGATTAATGGTGTATGCCAGGCGAGAATTTATTTTAAAAGAAACAAAGAATGTTTGTGTAGAAAAAAAAAATAAATATTTATTGTCAAAGAATTTAAACAAAAAAATTGATCTACTTTTCTAAAAGATAATCTTTAAGTAACTTTTTTATATTAATGATATACTTGGTAGGCTTACAGTGGCGAGCAATAAAATACAACTCTGCAGATTACACAAACATTATTGTTTACTACAAGTCAGGATTACAACCAAGTTTTTTACACCACTTATGTATGTGTTGTGTGTTAATTTTATACATGAGTGGCAGGATCTACAAGTTTAAAATCCGCTCCGAACGACAGATTTTTGAAGTACTTTTCATGGCAATTTTATTAACTCTTAGAGTTTTTGCCAGAAATACTTCTTGTATTTTATTTTGATGTCTGGCCTAGGGCTCGAACCCTGGCTTTACTTCTAATAAGTCAACACACTACCTACTAGACTACGGTGACTTCAATTGTGCAATTGTGTCATCGTCATAGAATCTATATATTGTCTATAATAAAAGTTATCAACCTCAGGTTATTTCCTGCGTATTGCTCAGTATCAGCAATGCCAGTTCTCCCTGCCCAACATCTGGTAAGAACTCAGGTATTTACTTCTCGGCTGCATATATGCCTCGCAGGTTTTAAGAATATATTCCAATAATTCATTCTCATTATAACAGAATCAACATGTTGTGTTCGCGACAAGCCGCATTCGAAATAAGTGTACTCTTACCCTGTCAAAAGGTCGGGTATCAACTTCAGGTCTTTAGGACTTGATAGTCTGGTATATGACTTAGATCTCCTCTTCTTTTAATATTACAACAAAAGTTTTAATTACACCCACTTAGTTTGGGAAGAGTTCTTGCTTCTCTAAATCTTCCCTTACCCTAAACATATTTTTCCAAACATCCGCCTTCATTCCACAGAAGGATTTAGGGCACATCAAAGACGTGGAACCTCAACTCCTCCCAAGCTTGTCGGCTTGCTCATTGTCGGGAATTTCCACAAGACCTGGAATATAATAAAGGCTAACTTTATTTTGTTTACCTAACCGATTTTCAGAAAATCTTACATAGTCTTCGATTAAATCTTATTAGAGCCGAGTGCTTAAAGGTGCCTACACTGTCAGATAATATTATTACGAAAATGAAAATGATAAACAAAACCTCCAAAAACAAAACAATGGACTTGTTTACATGATCAACGAATAAACAAAACTATAGCAACAACATCAGTATAAAAAGGGGATAAAGCAGTAAACAAGCAACAACAACAGTGCAGTATAAAGAAAGAGATAAACAAGTCAACAACAACTTTATAAACATAAACGTAAACAAAATACACAAACAACAATAACGTAAACAACTTCTTTACATTTATAGAGATTTTGCGAAGGCAAAGACATTCTCCTGCAAGGGCATTCATCAGACTGCTTACCTTGCGATATATATAAAAGGCAAGACAGAGCCGGCAAATTCAATTCAGAAAGAATTCAGTCAGTCTTGTGTGAAAATACGGTGCGTTTGTGTCAAACGGTGTTGTTTAAGTCAAATCGTGAAAGATGGTACACGGAATTGTGTGAACAATAAAGAATTGATTTAAAACTAAAACAAACTCGTACATTACCACCGAAAATGATGTGTCGGTCTGGAGATCAAGCGCAGGATATACTCTTGCCAACAGGTGCTATTATGGTCTCAATAGGCAATTGAGTAGCAGAGATCTCTCTCGCAAGATGAAACTAATACTCTAATACTCTACAAGACGCTCATCCTACCCGTGCTCCTCTATGGCGCAGAAGCATGGACCCTATTAAGAACTGATGCAGCTGCCTTGAGAGTATTCGAGAGAAAAGTCCTACGTAAGATCTTCGGTCCAGTGCGAGTTGGCGATGATTTTTGCATCCGATTTAACATTGAGCTATATGAGCTCCTCAACGACATGGACGTTGTACAGCGTATTAATATCCAGCGGCTGCGCTGGCTCGGCCATGCCGTTCGAATGGAGGAAGATGCTCCGGCGAGACGAGTGTTTGATGCGGGGATCTGCGGAAGTCGGCGAAGAGGACGACCTTGTATCCGTTGGAAGGACCAAATCGAGGAAGCCCTGTCATCGATTGGTGTGACCAATTGGTGTAGGTGCGCAAGAAGCAGAGGCGCCTGGAAGGATGTGTTGCGGCAGACCGAAATCCGTTAATCGGGTTGTTATGGCCAATTAAGTAAGTAAGTAATTTTACTTACAACCTCCTTTGAACTGTAAAGACTTTACAAAACTGTTCTCCAATTCGTCGTAAATCCTATCCGAATATCTCGGTAAAATTGACTTATTTTTGAGATGATTTCATAACTGCAGTGTCAAGCTACTCGTAGCGTTATTCAAGTATTTGTAATTTAATAAGACCACATTTGTTGCCCACTGTCTTAATACCCTATGGTCATAAAACTGTATGTCAAAAACAAAACGAAAAAAACAAGAAAAGAAAAGAAAAATTGAATTTTCTTTTACAATTTATTTCAATTTGTTTCAGCACACGTCAATTTATGTCAATTTGTAACCCGAACTTTCCTCCTCATTTTTTTTTTTTTTTTATAAACTGTCTGCTGTGTAACTCTAACAATTCATTCATTCACTCATTCAATCATTCATTCATTCATATGTACATTTGATCACATGTCAACTAATGATGTGTGATGTAAAGTTGACGTTTTTATAACACCCCTCATGTGTATAAACATCTATGCAAGCATGCAAGTATATGGGGGGGTTCATACCATCCCCACACCCACAATTACCCACAAGGCATATGAAACCTAATCGAATATTAGAAGTTTTTAAGTTATTTTTATTCTCTATTTTCACAATTTAAATTTGTTGGCAAAAACAGGAAAAAAAGGAGCAAAAATAATAGAAGAAATAAAGAAAGAAATTCTTTTTATTACCTCAGGGATATACATACGTAGGGCTACATAGGCAAATGCTTGGGTATTCTTTTAATAACTTTAAATCATATTTATTAAGAGTGCATAGTTTAATAGACATTCATTCACTCCCTTACCCCCCGCCACCCCATCGGCATAGACAGTCATAATTATGGCTTATCTGGCCCATATTGTGTGCCGTAATTGTTGCCGAACTGCTAATTGAGCTGCCTGCCTCATATGTGTGCTGCTGCCTTATTGGTGTCTCTGGCTGGGAAATATTGTACAACGAAAAATTAGCAACGAATTGTTCATTTTATTTTTGGGTGTTTGTTTTACTTCCGCCAGCCATTCTATTCTATTCTACTGTACGACGACGATTTTCCTATGAGATAAAGAATAATTTTTGATTTACACGAAAACTTAACGTAATAATGCTGCCTTGTTTTGTTTTTGTAAAAATATACTCCAAGCAAATGAAGTTTAAAAGGGGAAATACTGTTAAAGTAATACTTTACTGGTCATAATTTTAGGGGGAAATGTTTCTGGAAAGTTGGTTAAAGGTGAATAACATTAAATTAAAATGAAACAATCGATACAAATTCATCTTTCAATCTCATATCGCCTTCATTTGTCAATCAGTCAAGTTATTATGTCACCAAGATTCATTCACTCCAACCAGAGATCAGCAATGAATCGTTTTTCCGCTACTCCTAAACACTCAGTCAATTTTGAGTATGAGTGAATCCATAGAGTTGAAATTCAACTACTCTGATTCATTCGTACTCGCTACAAACATTGATTTATAAGTACATGCTGCAATAAGTATGAGTACAAACTCATATCAAACTCACAACATCCAAAATATTTTTGATTCATACGAATACTCATTCTGATTCATAAATTTAGACAAATACTTATACAGTATTCCCTCGATTTATGTCGTAGAATGTTCCATAAAAAGGCGACATAAATCGAAACGACGTAAATCGAATTTCAAAGAACTCATACTATCAGATCCACTTTTCATGGCATTTTATTACTCTCAGAGTTTTTGCCAGAAATCGCTGAAGAAATATTTTAGTATTTTATTTTGATGTCTGACCTGGAACTCGAACCCTGGCTTTACGTCTAACAAGCCAGCACACAACCTACTGTTTGTTTATAAACAACAGAGGCGGCGTAAATCGAATGAGGACGCAAATCGAAGTTGAAGGGAACAAAATTTTTGACGACGTTAATCGAAACAACGTAAATTGAAACGAGATAAATCAAGGGAATACTGTAATACTTATAAGTGATTCGAATCATTCATTAAATTTTATTGTTGTTGCATATACAAACAAGGACAAAGACAAGACGCATAGCATACACACAATTTTCTTGTGAGTATTGCAGTCCTCGTACGCGAATCATACTTATTTTGTGTTTCGTCGTGTAAATGTTAAGCAGGGACGAGTCGAAGTCAATAACATCATGCGTATTGTTAAGTATGAGTACGACGAGTACTTCCAATTTTGAGTATGACTTTGAGTTTAAAGTCGACTCCAAGCAACAGAGAAATTTTATGGTTTTTGCCAGAAATCCGCTTAGTGGAAGTCTGAGTATAATTCTAATGAAGTAAATATAAAAACTATGTTTGTACTTGGAGAAAATACAATCCTTTATCTGCTTTAGTTTACAAATTCACGCGTCGGGAACACTATTTAGTTTCGATGCATCTGTACAGGGTGGCTGATATATAATGCAACAAAGTAAAGCGCTTTTGTTTTTTAATTTTATTGCTCAAAAGCAAAAAATTTTGGAAATAACATTAAATTTTAGAATCAGCTTAGATTTGTTCGAATTGACCACCTTTGGTACGAATTATGGCCTTCAAACGGCAGACAAAACCATCACAGGCTACACGAAAGTTTCTCTGCGGTATTTTGGCCCATTCCCAGCGAAGCGCCGTCTTGAGATGATCGACACTTTAGTATTTTTTTGTGAGAACCAACGAAAGAGAAAGTCCAACGGATTGAGATCCGGAGATTTTGGTGGCCATTGTGCGGTAGAAATGAAGCGAGGAACCCCCTTTTTAAGCCATTCTTGGTTGACGCGTGTTGAATGCGGTGGTGCTGAGTTCTGTTGGAATATCCATGGTCTGCGGCCGAAATGTTTATCTACCCAGTGCTTTAATACTGTCCTTAAGACATTTTCCCGACAATATTCGGCATTTATTTTGACCATACGGACTATTCATCGAGCGGAAAGCGACCATCAGCCGTTATTTCGCCCACACCATTACCATCGTCGGCGCTTGAGTTCTGGTGACCAATCGCAGGTGTAAATTTTCAGCTGACCTCTTTGGCAAGTAAACCCGAACATTTTATTTGTTCACAAACTGCTCAATTTGGAATGGCTTCTCTTTGGAGAAAACCAATTTCGGTAACTGGCCACTTTCGTGCAAGCGAAGTAAGTTCTTGGCTCATTCCAGTCTAACTTTTTTTTGTCCATTGATGAGCTCTTGCACTTTTCGCAACTTCAATGGCTTTAGTCCAAGCTCTGTTTTCAATATGTGTTGCATCCGATAGCCATCTGTGGTTTTCCAGCCAAATATAAATCAATCACACTGTCACGTTTAAATTTCATCATGAATAAGTTTTTTTCTGAATGCAATAGATCAAAATGCTTTTGTAAGCTTGAAAATAATAAAATGAACTGTCACTGGAATAAATCTGTCAGCTGTCATTCGAACGGTTTACAAAAAACATAACAACCTGAAGTTGGTTGCAATACATATCAGCCGCTCTGTACTTGCACATAAGCGAATAGAAAAAACATAAAAAAAATTTATAAGTTAAATTCATCCATACTCTTAAATACTTGCAGAGAAATTACCGAGAAGTCCTGTTACTAGTAGAGGTTCTGATTTACTTCGTTTAGTTAAATTTGTGATTAAAAGATTTCAAAAAGATCAATCCAATACAAATTCTCTGTTGTACTCTCTCTCTTACTCTATCTTTTCCATTTTCAGTACAATGGATTACGCAAATGAGAGGTGTGATCTGATGGTGAAACTATGGAACACCACTTTGGTATTGTTGTTCTTTAAAAGGAATTTCATACAATTTCCTACAACGCCTTTAATAACCCTTTTATTATGATTATAAATTCCTTAAATATTATTATTTAAATTAAAACAATTTAAAGAAAATTTCAAATTGATCCTAAGATATTTACATTGTAAGTAAGTAAGTATGCCACCATCTAATATGTGTGTAAGGCAATAAAAAATATGTCATATTTTAACAAAAATTATGATAAAACCATTGGATACGGTTAATAATAATAATAAAGAAAATTACATGACATTAATGGCACACTTACATTCTTCCATTTAACTCATACAGGGAGAAGGAAAAGCAAACAATACAGGACCAGACCACCGCTATTGTCGTTTATTACAATCTCAAATTATAATTACTTTCTTATTTATGCTAATGAAAATCCTTTTTATCCTTTTATAACAATAGAAACACATACATATGACACACACACACACACACAACTACTTACACATATGAGGTGAATAAATTTTTGAAAATCCTTTTTCTGGAGCATTAGTTTTGTAAACCAAAGAAATTACGAAATTTATTTTCTTATCTTTTCATACAAAAAAAAAATGGGGTACGGATTTCTACATCAAAAATTTATTTCTTTTACTAGAGTTCTGCTGAAACAAAATGTGTATTTTAAAAGGGTATCTTGAGTGAAGCGACTTAAAAAGTTTTATATTCACGGTCGTAATGTGCAATTTGGGAGCAAATTTGTTTAATGCATTCCCTGCATTATGAAAAGCTACTCAAGAAAATTCATTAACTTGCCCATGCCAGTTGTAAAGTTTCTAGAAAAACTTTATAGTTTTACTTTAAAGTAGAAAACTATGTTTACTTCTCTTACGAAGAATAAAAAAATAAAAATAAAATAAATTTCTTTATTAACAATAAGTATGTACAGTATTCCCTCGATTTACGTTGTTTCGATTAATGTCGTCAAAAATTTTGTTGCCTTCAACTTCGACTTGCGTTGTTATTCGATTTATGTCGCCAAATCAGGGGAATTCCCTCTTTAAAAAAATTCAATACGTAGAATAAAAATTTAATTATCCCTTTACCTGTCCCTGTAATGCACCAGCGTATGAAACCAACTTCTTGTGCATCACATGTGATGTAGAAGGCAGGAAAAGGGTAATCTTATGGTGTTTTCTTTTCTACAAAGGAAATGTCACCCTCTTACAAGGTGCAATAAAAAAATTTTTGACCAACCCTGTTGTAATGTCATTTTTTGAGAAGAACATAACACAAATATTTAAAAAAGGGTATGCCCTGTGCTTTCCACGGCGGCTGTTGACTATGTATGTTGAAATTAATTCAGTAATTCTTCTTCATCAGATGACGAAGATGAATCTAATAATTGATTAACTTCAATATTCAGAAAATAAAATGGATGCAGCAATATCCATATTTATATTTACAAAAAAAAAAAATTTTGGATCTAAAAATATATTTGTTTACGGTGTTGCCAGATCACTAATTTTTCAACATTATTTTTGAGAGCTTTTTTTCATAACAAAAAAAATTTTAACACTGTTCTAACATTGAATCCATATGACTGACCATGTAGCTTTTATAATGTAATGTTTCCTTTTGGGTTACTCAACAAAACAATGAAAAATTAAACTTCAAACTACCACATGACTTTTTTTAAATTTCATCTGGTAGCCCTATAAATAAACAAAAGTCATCTGGCTTTACAGGGCATTATCAGCACTCTCGACTTATATAGGGCATAAAATGCAATGCCCTCCACCATTGGCAAGTGGGAATTATTTAGAATAAAACATACCACCCTTTTGGAAGGTGAAACATTTTTAAGAAACAAACGCAAAATTGCATTTTGCCTTAATAAAATGCACATTTTTTGGTAGAAAAGAAAACACCATTAGTTTTTTTTTTTCTAAAATGTACATAAATAAATGCATCTGTTAGCATGAGTTATTTGAAATTCGATTTACGTCGCCTTTTTCCGAAACATTCTACTAAGTAAATCGAGGGAATACTGTATACGATTATTATTTTCATTTCTATTCCATAATATTCTTGGGTATTTCGTTTAAATCTGATAATTCCACTAGAAATGGTTTCATTTCCATTCATAAATGGCATTTCGTAGCTAAACAATGTCGATAATATGATGATGATGACAACGATTACTTTTGTTTATACAGTGAGCATCAAAAGAAATTGTATATTAAAAAAAAAAATACCTGCATAATTGGTCATTCAGTCAGGATTACGGCCTAGCTTCTCACACCACTTATGTTGTGTGTGTTAATTTTTTTACACGAGTGACCTACAGTCATAGTTGCCAGATTTGACGATTTATTGTCATTTTGATGATTTTATGCTCCAAAAATATCATTTTGACGATTTACGCCATTATTTTGACGATTTTTAGAAGAATTTAAGAATTGTAGTTGCTTTGAAATCTTTACTTTTGCAATAATACTAAAGTATTTTATTTTTTTTATATTATTTACAAACAAAAAAATTATAAAGAAAACGTAAAAAAAAGAACAAATATCTCCAAATATTCTAACATTACCCAGCATATAATAGGGAATACTAAGATTAACTAAGATTGACACTCATAGTTGATCATTTGCGGATGCTTGCCATTCGGAAAGTTTCGAATATAGATTCTAATATCACTCTAGGAAAACCAAAGGCAAGTGACATTAGCTGTTTTTCTTTCGATCAATAGCGAATAGCCACTACTCATGCAGTGCACTTTGTTGGAAACAGGAAAATATGTTATGGGAAGGAAGAAAGAAAGAGGGACACTAAATTTGAAACCTTTTATGATATAAGCAATAGGAAAGATCTCTGCCAGAAGGGAGAACGAAATAAGAATGAATTTTGCCTGTAACGCATTGTGCAATCCGCTAGCCAATCGATCACAAACGTAGCTGCTCGCCGAGAAACATGAGTACTATATGATTTCGCTCGAGATAAATCCGTTGTTGTGCCAATAGAACAGTGAAACACAATCCACATTACAAGGATGCTCTCATAAATCAATGAAGTTGGATACCCTACCTTCACCAGTGCACGATCGAGAAGTCATCGGCGCATAAATGAGAGTTGTATTCTATTCTTGGTGGTGGTGCCAAGAATGATAAACTAAAGATTACGCCATCACGCACACAAAATTAAAACTTTCTGCGCATGTTGAATCAATGACGTCACGAAAATTGTTTTCATTGGTTTCCTATTGGCCAATGACAATGTAAGTTATATTGCAGGGCTGCCAACTACTTTCGCGTAGTGCATGCACTTTTCAGAAGAAATGTTCATTTTCACATATGAAAAAGACTTGGAAACCTTTAATATAGCCCAACAACGTCATCTAACGGGAAATCATGCGCAAGGCGTAATCTTTAGTTTATCATTCTTGGGTGGTGTAATCAATTGAAGTGAAATATTTCTTGCAGCGCCACGGCACTGTCGAATCCAGCGAACATCACACAGAGATTTTTTTAAAAATCTTTTAATTTACAGTCAACCCTCCTATAACGCGGTGAGTGCGTACCGCGTTATATGGAAACTGCGCTATGAGAAACTCGGAAACAAACCAAGTACAAACCAGGCTAATTCGTAGCGCGTTCTATGGAAACCGTATACCGCGTTGTATGGAAACCGCGCTATAAGAAGAAACACAGAATTAGTACAAATCACATCATTCGTACCGCGTTATATGGAGACCAAGAAATACAAAAAAGCAAGATAAATTATAAATTATTTTTATTGAATTCAAGAGTAACGATTGATAAAAAAAAATTGAATAAAAATTAAATTAAAAGGCTGGTGTCCAACAAAATCTAAAATTTGGAAATCGTGTCAGAAATGTTTGAGTAATCCAGTAATTTGAGTAATTTGTACGTAAAGTAAAAAACAGTCTGTGTCAAATAAAACAAGTTTGGAGGGTTCGAGAAATATAAATAAAAATATTTTTGAGTTCACTCAATTAACTAAACAACGTGGACTATGTAATTACTCGGGTGTATTTTCCCTGTCGTACCGTGTAATTTGTCATTAAAACATAGCTTTCGAGAAACTTTTCCTGGCATTTTTATTTATTCTCAGAGTTTTTGCCAAGAATCTTCTGAGGAAGTGCTTGAACCGTGGCCTCACTTCTAATAAGCCTACACACTACACTACACAATAGACTACGCCTAAGTATAATTTAAACAAATTACCTACATTTTAAAAAAAAATCGAAATATTTCAAATTTTTTAAGCATTGAACTTCAAAAAATGACTTTTGCGATTTTTAGAAATACATCCATAGTGTACAGTTTTTTTTGTAGCTCACTGTAAACGTACAAACGTGTATCTGTATGTGTGTGTATATCAATGTGTTATTAAGATTATGATAATGCATTTATTGTATTGCTATTACGAATGCCACAATCCCAGCCAAGTGTCATGGCGGCTATTGGAAATTGTTTAAATGCCACTTCATGTGTATCGAGTGCCACTTACACTTGAATGCATAATAAAACGATTATCAGGGCATTACATTTATGGAGCAGCAGCAACAGTCTTTTAAATGTGACCGAAAATAGATTCAAAATAAAATCATACAAAAATTTAATAGTTCTTAACGGATTTAGTCCATGGAAATATTTTTGTCGTGGGTAGTAGCAAACAAAGATTTCTTACGGTAAATAATGTCTTTGGTGCCGGCAATAGTCTTACATTTCGACCAACTCAGTATTCTTGCACGTGGTATTCTTTTCTATTTAATTTCGTTTTGAAACTCGTTTCGAATGTAATCTGAGAGACAGAGCTGTCGAATTAAGATCGTAGTCTTTAGACTTCTTTGTTTTCTTATTATAGAAATAATACAACTTTTGTAAATTATAGAGTTTGTGAGTAAAAGTTATTGTTAAAATCATCGATCCAAGTCTCTTCAAAGCCAGAAGATCAAAACACTGTTAAAGTTAGTAGAGAATAAAATAGAGATATGACTACTACAACGGTGATGAGTTTTATAGGGGTACTTGACCGCGTGGCTCTAATCCCATGGTGCGCTTCGTACAGAGTGAAATACAATGCGTCTACTAACGCCCCCAGATGTAATAGACTGCTACACCTGATTACCAATTCGAAACCATGTATTTGGACATGACTTCTCCCTTGGTTAGAAGCGGAGCCTATCTAAAACTCCTTCCGAGAATGCAACTCCACACACATGACTACTATCGGGCCCGCCATCTAACGTTTTTCAACTAGTGCTTATTTCGTGAATGGTAAAACTAAGCTCATGTCTGATTTGACCGATAATTAGTTTTATCGCCGTGGTCTAGTAGGTATGTGTTGGCTTATTAGACGTAAAGCCAAGGCTCCAGGCCAGATATCTAAATAAAATACAGCCAGAATATTTCCTTGGCGATTTCCTCTCAGCAGATTTCCTGGCAAAAACTCTCGAGAGTAAATAAATTTGCCATGAAACGTTTCTCAAAAAATCTGTTGTTCGGAGTCAACTTTAAACTGTAGGTCCCGCCATTTATCTATAAAATTAACACACACAACATAAGTGGTGTGAGAAACTAGGTTAATAATCCTGACTGAAGGGTTGTAATGGCCAATTATGTATATACGTATGTGTTAGTTTTATCCATCCGCTGAACGAATATGGTTGTGTATACGCGATTTCGCTTCGCTAAGTGGGCCTGCGATCGACTTACAGAAGATGCCGATTTTGGCAAAAAAAATCATCTTTTCAGATGAAGTTCATTTTGATCTTGGCGGGTATGTAAACAAGCAAAATTGTCGCATTTGGGGCACAGAAAACCCGCACGCATACATTGAATAGCCGACGCACCCAAAACGAGTCACTCTTTGGTGCGGATTTTGGTCCAGAGGCATAATTGGGCCATTTTTCTTCGAAAATGAGCAAGGAGTGGCCGTTACAGTCAATGGCGATCGTTATCGGGCCATGTTGACAAATTTTTGTTCACAAAAATTGAAGAGAAGGATATTGGCAATATTTGGTTTCAATAGGACGGCGTTACGTACCACACAGCCGAAGTTTACATTCGATGTTTTGCGCTCTGTTTTGAAGATCGCATTATCAGCCGCAGAGTTGATGTCGTTTGGCCACCACGGACCTGCGATTTAACACCGTTGGACTATTATTTGTTACGCCGGGACGGCAAGCCAGAGACAATTGATGCTTTAAAGGACAATATTCGTGAAGCCATT
The DNA here is from genome assembly GCA_014635995.1 of Sarcophaga peregrina. NCBI lineage: Eukaryota > Metazoa > Arthropoda > Insecta > Diptera > Sarcophagidae > Sarcophaga > Sarcophaga peregrina. Next base: position 85,744,675 of record CM025792.1, on the reverse strand, counting down.
GGTGAAATACAGTTGCTCACAATCGATAATGTGCGACTATATGGCCACCAACTAAACTTGCCTGTGAAAGGCAAGCTATCCGCTAACCTTACCAGGGCTTTGCTGGGTTTGTGCACAGGGTTTAGCATTGCTGATAATGTGTGGTTAGCCAATACGAGGATTTTCTGGATTTATTAACGATTTTCTTCTAACGGCTGTTAAAAACATTGAGTTAGTGTGCCGCGAAATGTGTTGAGAATTCCGCACTGTGTATACAGTGGACTTGTCTGATTCCGTTCTAGAACTACTATTCGTAGTTCCAATGACAATCTGCTGTTATCATAGTGTGAAGTTGTTGGTAAATTGGGTGTTAAACCTCATGGCCTTAGTTTTGGGCAAGAATGATAAACTAAAGATTACGCCGTCACGCACACAAAATTAAAAGTTCCTGCGCATGTTGAATCAATGACGTCACTTTCGCGTTGTGCATACACTTTTCAGAAGAAATGTCATTTTCACATATGAAAAAGACTTGGAAACCTTTAAAATAGCCCAACTACGTTATCTAACGGGAAATCATGCGCAAGGCGTAATCTTTAGTTTATCATTCTTGAGTTTTGGGTATATTTATCTTAAGACCATATCGTGTCGCTTCAGGATCCAATTTGTTTAGTTTCGACTGCATATTGTTGAAGTTAAGTGATGCATGTAGTGTCCGCATAGACAAGATTTGTGAAACTGCCTTTCAAATGCTCGATTATATAATCCTTGTCTTTGATATAACTTTCGTCATAATTCTGTAAATGCCCACGTTAAAGAGCAAAACCAAAGAGGGGAATACTTGACGGACTACGGTTGTTACACTTAGGGGACTTAAGGCTCCTATATGTGTGAGAGATATGAGTCTTTATGGCCTTCCCTTGCAGCGAAGTATATTCTATTTGGCAGAACGCTTTCTCAAAGTCGACAAATTTGAAGTACAATGGCGAGAGTATCCGCCGTCACTTTAGCGATGAAATGTCTTTGAAAACCTTCTCAAGTTACCAAAATATCAGGTATAATGGGAAGAGTATCCACATTTCCTTAGTGAAAGTACATTTACCCCGATTAGAAGAGTACATTTACCCCCTATCAAGCTTTTGCTCATTTAGTTTCATTGGTTCTTTGAAATCGCTGTACAATGGGTCAATTTCGACCTCCGGGTACTGTGCTTGCCTTGACCGACAGGTGCATGTCCTCTAACCTTGATATCGTTACTATTACCTACTCTTTCAATTCATCGGATGTATGAGTAGAAGTATGTAGTCGCCCTGGTCTAGTAGGTAGTGTGTTGGCTCATTAGACGTAAGGCCGGAGTTCTAATTTCAGGTCAGACATCTAAACGAAAATATGAAAATATTTCATCGGCGACTTCCTCTCGGCAGATTTCTGACCAAAACTCTGAGAGTAAATAAAATTGCGATTTAAAGCTTCTTAAAAATCTGTCGTTCGGAGTCGTGTTTAAACTGTAGGTCCCGCCACTTATGTATAAAATTAAGGCACACATTATAAGTGTCGAGAGAAGCTAGGTTGTAATCCTGACTGAAGGATTGTAATGGACAATTATGTGTGCACTTATCGGTCGTTATCTGAGATCCAATACACCGCACGTCTCTACTTATTGATAACATATACTTCGTTTTGACCTCATTTTCTGCCAGACCCACCTTAGTAGACTACCGTTCAATGGCACTAGTCTAGTAGGTAGTGTGTTGGCTTATTAGACGTAAAGTCAGGATTCGAGTCCCAGGCCAGACATCAAAATAAAATACAAAAAATATTTTTTCGGCGATTTCCTCTCAGCAGATTTCTGACCAAAACTCTGAGAGTAAATAAAACTGCTATGTAAAGCTTCTCAGAAATCTGTTGTTCGGAGTCGACTTTAAACTGTAGGTCCCTCCACACATGTATGAAATTAACATGAAGCTAGGTCGTAATCCCAACTGAAGGGTTGTAATCAGCAATTATGTATGTGTTAGGGATGCTAATCGGGAAATCCCGAATCCCGAAATCCCGGGATTTTCGGCATTCACAAAATCCCGAATCCCGGGATTTTTAAAAACTTATCCCGGGATTTTCGGGATTGTGAATTCATATGTATTTTGACCCTACAAAAGGTCATGAAAAAAATTCTATATCACTTGACTTCGATAATAGCATCTTAGATGAGGAAAACCCTACTTCCAGTGATAACAAATTATTTGATGGCATCGAAGGATGCAAAAGCCCTATAAAACGAATTAGAAGGGTAACTGATTTAGATACTCAACTGTCCGAAGAAATAGATTTATTTATACCAGGAGGTGGTAGAGGTTAATACTTAAAGCTGCATACAGCTATCTTGGAACTATTTTACCAACAAATGTTGATTGGGAGAAGTGTTTTTCAACGGCATTTGGAATACAAATGATCTTGTCAACAAAATATTTTTATTACTAAGAGAAAATCACGATTTTTCCTGTGATTTTTCGGGATTTTTGGATCCCGAATTATCCCGAAATATCCCGGGATTTCGGGATCGGGATTTACAAAATCCCGAATCCCGGGATTTTTAAAAATCGATCCCGTTTGGCATCCCTAGTATGTGTGTATGTGTATGGTAGAGTCTGCTTTAAAACTTTGCTTTCTTTCAGTTTTTACAGTCAAGTTTTGCAAGCGAAGCAAGTGACTGGTGTACTGTAGCATGTTGTAGGGATGTGTGTCCCCCTCTATGGCAAGATATGACACTAGCTTACCTTTCTCTGACCTTAATTGTTGAACTTATTCATACTGAGAGAAAGTAAAATCACTGGAACGTGGGGCAAACAAAAGCCAATAGAAAAAAGTCACTTATAGGCATAAAATTAATTTCCAACCAGCAGCTAAATACTACCACAGTATTGTCTTAAATAAAAAAAGGAAAACAATTTTGATTGTAATCAAAATAATTTCGAATACGACTAACGACTAAATTTGCCCATAAAATTGTATTTGGAATGTGTTTTAGAAGTCATAGACAACATCTTCATTATCACTTTCATGAGATTTCAAATCAAATTTAGCTGACAAGGCAGCGCATTAAACTCATACTCGTAGTACGCAAACACACTATGAAGTAAGCGAATGAATTTGGCAGGACATACAGGAAGTTCGTTATCGATATTTCTAAACACTTGAAATCTTAATGAACAGCAGCCCCAAACAGTAAATATTGAAATGCTGAAATAGAAATTAAAACAGGAAATCGAAAAGGAATTAAACGTTTACCGAGGAATATGAACAAACAGACAAAAGAAAATATGCGTGAACATGTCATGAATAAAACATGAATTGTTTTCCTTTTTCTTTTTTTTTGGAATATTTCATCAAGAAAATCCTTTAATCGCCTCTAACAAACCAACACAAAACCATGAAGACGACTATTAAATAAGACAACCAAAGGGGGAAGAAAATTAAACGGGGCACACCAAGTTGGTCAAGTCTTTTGTGTGTGTGTGTGTGTGTGGTGCGTTTAATGAGTGACCATCAGCACAAGGCCTAAGTACAAGGCATGATGACATTTAACCACCAGTTGAAATAACAGAGTGTCTGATGATTAAATGAATAACAAGGGGTTGAAATAATAATTACCCTTACCAGTCAACTATACGTCCTAATACGTCGCTCTTACTTGGCAGAGGGATTAGAGAGAACAAAATCGAAATTATTGTAGAAATTATAAACGAAACAATAGTTCCTTAAGGAAGAGTTTCGAGTTTAGAAAGTAGAGAAGAAAATCTGTGAACTTTTTGAAATTACTAGATCCTAGCAAATACGTTTCTTTTCTTGTTTTAACATTTAAAAAAGTTTCTGTCTCATAGAATATAAGAAAAGTTAATTAAACAATTGATTATTTTGCAAAAATTCAATTTTAGTATTTTTTTTTTATATAAAAACCAACACTCAGGGGATGGCCCCTACTCATGCAGTGCATTGCATTACCCATGCAGTGCAGTGCCTTTTATATTTCGGGATTAGAAAACAGAACCAAATATTAATCATCGAAAATCGCTTTATTGTTTTTCAAAATATTCCTCCTTAAGATCTATACACTTTTGCATGCGTATGAACCAATTGTCGAAGCACTTTCAACACTCTGATTGAGGTATCTCCAAAACATGCATTCTGAACTCATCTGCCGTTTCTTCAGTTGTCGAAAAACGTTGACAACCCATTTTATATTTCACGTACGGGAATTAAAAGAAGTCATTCGGTGCCAAGTCAGGACTATGCGGCAAATGACTCATCAAATCGATGTTTTGAGTGCTTAAAAATACAGTTGTTTGAGTCGATGTGGGAGAGCTCGCAATTGTCATGGTGAGTGAGTGATCCATCTTCGACGGTTGGTTTTCTTGATTTCTTGGAAGACAACTGGCAAACATATTGTTGTGTACCACTCAGAATTGACTGTTTTGCATTGATCTAGTGGTACGAGTGCTTCGTGCGTGTGCAACTTTTGTTGGATTTGGCTCATCTTGAAACACCCATACAGTCGACTGCTGTTTACTTTCGGGCTCATATACTTCGTAATATGTCATAGACGTGTTTCGAAGCACCGCGATTGTATTTTTTGGAAGCATTTCTTTCGATCAATCGACACGAGCCTTTTTGGAGCGATTGAAAAATTTTTTTTTTTTATAAAAACCAACACTCAGGGGATGGCCCCTACTCATGCAGTGCATTGTGCAGGTTTAGGAAAATAGGTTATAGGAAGGTGGAAAGAGGGAATAGTGTTTGTGGACATTTGATTTAAACTTACCAATATCGTAATTGACGAGAAAAACCTTCGCAGGAAGATCATTCCACAAGCGAACTGTACGGGCAAAAAATGAATTCTCCGTGTAATGCATTGTGAGGTTCACTGGATAATCAACCAGAAAAGGATGTGCTCTGCGAGAACCTCAAGTACCACGTAAAAATATGTGATTATCGTGAACCAAGCCCCTTATCTCTCGAGAACACCTCCCATTATAGTACCGATAGAACAATAAAACACACGCCACATTGCGACGATGCTCCAACGAATCAATAGAGTTGGATACCCTACTGTCATTAATAAGCACCTTCGCCCTCTCCTGTACGCGGTCGAGAAGCTTCAAAATAGACTTTGAAGCATCGGCCCATACATGAGAGTTGTACTCTATCCGGGGTCGGATAAAGGTCCTGTAAATAGTAAGAAGAAGTCGGATGGAGTAAAGAATTTTCTGCACCGTTTAAAAAAAAACCAAGGTACTTGAATGCTTCCTTCGACACTCGAAAAATATGATCATTCCAACGAGCATCACATCTAATTCTCATGCCCATAACATCAAGAGCATCCGCCTTCTCAATATATACATTACCCATAGATACAGATGACAGAACACCAGCGCCAGCTAATGATGATAATGTAAGATAATAAAAATTCCCAAGAGATGTAAATTTCTTAATACTTTCGCGATGAATACCGTGTATATTCAGCAGCCACTCGGTTTATTTGTACTACTTGCTTTTAAAGTTGGATTTAGTTAAAGTTAACTTTAGCTAAAGTGGTGTTTAACTGTATATTTGTTTGCACGTATCGGTCTACCAAATAATTTTTTTTTTTTGAAAATGCTTTAAAAAAAATAAAAGACTACCGAATATTTTCTCAAATATCTTTTTTTATTTGAAAGAACAATCCTTCCGGTTAATAATGGAAAATAATTGTCATGGCACCATAGTAGCCCCTGTTGGCAAGAGTAATCCTGCGTTTGATTTCCAAATTGACATTATTTTTGGTGGTAACGGCGGAACGTATAGATAGTTATCATCCGTAATCTGAGAATCAATAGGCCTCTACTTGTCGATAACATATACTTTGTTTTGCCCTCAACTACTGGCAGACCCATCTCCCTTTCAATAGCACTAAAGACAGCAGCAACATCACGCTTGGTATGCCCTATAATGTCGATGTCGTCAGCGTACGCAAGCAAACTGGACGCTTTTTTTAAAAAATAGTATCATTGCGATGCACCAGAGATCAAAAATAAGCATTCAAAACGATGTGTCATACTTATAATTCCAGATACTTATACGCATTCATACCTATTTCGATATCATACTCATACTACCCATACTCAACAGTTGGAAGTACTCGTCGTATTCATACTTAACAATACGCATGATGTTATTGACTTCGACTCGTCTCTACTTAACATTTACACGAAGCACAAAATAAGTATGACTCGCGTACGAGGACTGCAATACTCACAAGAAGATTGTGTATAAGCTTTGCTTGATGTCTTTGTCTTTCCTTTCTTCTTTCTTTGTATATGCAACAACTACAACAAAGACTGTAAATTTTAATAAATGATTCGAGCCACTCGAATCACTTATAAGTATTTTTTCTAAATTTATGAATCAGAATAAGTAGGCGTATGAATCAAACATATTTCGAATGTTGTTGTGAGTTTGATGTCAACGTTGTACTCATACTCATTGCTACTTGTACTTATAAATCAATGTTGTAGCGAGTACAAATGAATCAGAGCAGTTGAATTTCAATTCTGTTGATTCACTCATACTCAAAATTGCATGAGTGCTTATGAGTAGCGGAAAAATGCTTCATTGCTGATCTTTGGTTCATACCGCAACAACAGATATGATGTTGTTAATTTCAACTCTCCATAGTACGACATATACACGAATCACAATATAAGTATGATTCGCGTATGGACACTAAAATACTTTCTAGAAATTTGTGTGTTTTGCTCTGCTTGCTGCTCTGCCTCTTTTTCCGGGTGTCTTATTTCTTTTATTGTAAATGCCAAAAAACTAAGACTCTAAATTTTTAATGTATGATTTGAATTACTCGAATCATTTATAAGTATTTTTCTAAAGTTATAAATCTGAATGTGTTGACTTAGGAATCTAACATATTTAGAATGGTATGAGTTTGATGTCATCGTTGTACGCATACTTATTGCAACGTTGTAGTGAGTATGAATGAATCAGAGTTGATATATTTTAATTCTGTTAACTCACTTATATTCAAAAATTTCATGAGTGCTTTTTAGTAGAGAAAAAACGTTCTGTTGCTGATAGCTGATTAATAAAAAAATTTTAATTCCTTTGTAAGGAGTGCGCACAAAAAATTGGACCTACTTTTAAGCTTATAACTTTTATCATAATTGAAAATGAATACCATTGACATTGTTTTTGTTAGTCTTCTGTTTCAAAATCCACCTGCTAAATGTCATTGCAATAGCAAAATTAGTTTTTTGAAAATGCGCCGCTTACAAAAAACGATAAGGCCAGCTTAAGGTTGGTTGTCGGTTTTATCACGGGGCACAGCGAGATTTGATCGTTGACGGGGATCTGGCATATCCCAGCCGGACTATTGCAAGGTAAGTTGCGATGAGGAAGAGTTAGAGACTGTCGAACATCTCCTCTGCAACTGCCCAGCTCTTGGTAGGTTGAGGACCCTTGGTAGGGCCCTCTTTGAGATCTTGAGTTCTGTGTCGAGAGCCGACATCAAGACTCTCTACAGATTCATTAGCAACTTGGGCTGGTTGAGAGGTGCTAGGGCTTCATAAGTTTAGTCGTGCTCTCACCCTCTTTTGTTTTGTGTCTGTTTCTTTATGTAATTCCTCCGTTTCCCACTCTCCCTCCCCTTACCTACTTTTTTATATCCTATATTTCCTTCCTCCCCTAAGGACAATGTACAAGGGGTCAATTTCGACCTCCGGGTACTGTGCTTGTCTTGACCGACAGGTGCACGTCCTCTAACCTAACCTAACCTACAAAAACGATTGCTAGGTTCGCAGGTGTTAACCAAAAAACAGTTTCTAAGGTAAGAATAAAACAATATAAGGAGTCTTTGAGTATTGAGAGAAAGCATGGATGGGGAAGAAAAAAAGGATTTGCCAACCAAAACAAAGCAAGTAAAATAATACGTATTTTTTTAAAACACCGAAAAATGTTTGGAAGAAAAGTGGCCCAAAAAATTGGATGCTCTGAGATCTTTGACAGAAAAAAATTTTGTATACAAAAGGAATTCAAATATTATTTACATTAATTGAAATATAAAAATCCGCCGCTTAGTTTTATTATTAAAGAAGATGGGTCTGGCAGTAAATGAGGGCAAAACGAAGTATATTTTATTGAAAAGTAGAGCCGTGCGGCGTATTGATTCTCAAATTACGGCCGATAACTATATTTTTGATACAGTCAAGGAATTCATCTACCTTGGCACCGCCGTTACCATCGAAAATGATGTCAGTCTGGAGATCAAGCGCAGGATTACTCTTGCCAACAGGTGCTACTAGGTCTCAATAGGCAATTGAATAGCAAAGAGCTCTCTCGTAAGACGAAACTAATACTCTACAAGACGCTCATCCTATCCGTGCTTCTTTATAAGGCAGAAGCATGGACCCTATTAAGAACTGATGCAGCTGCCTTGAGAGTATTCGAGAGAAAAGCCCTCCGTAAGATCTTTGGTCCAGTGCGAGTTGGCGATGATTTTCGCATCCGATTCAACAGTGAGCTATATGAGCTCTTCAACGATATGGACGTTGTACAGCGTATTAATATCCAGCGGCTGCGATGGCTCGGCCATGTCGTTCGAATGGAGGAGGATGCTCCGACGAAACGGGTATTTGATGCGGGGATCTGCGGAAGTCGGCGAAGAGGAAGACCCTGTATCCGCTGGAAGGACCAAATCGAGGAAGTCCTGTCATCGATTGGTGTGACCAACTGGCGTAGGCGCGCAAGAAGCAGAGGCGCCTGGAAGGATGTGTTGCGGCAGGCCGAAATTCGTTAATCGGGTTGTTATGGCCAATTAAGCAGTAAGCAGGTTCGGAGTTGTTAACCAAAAAACAGTTTCTAAGGTAAGAATAAAACAATATAAGGAGCCTTTGGGTATTGAGAGAAAGCGTGGAAGTGGAAAAAAAGAATTTGCCGAGCAAAACAAAGCAGGTAAAATAATACGTATTTTTCTAAAACACCCTAAAATGTGTTGAAAGAAGAAGTGGCTCAAAAAGTTGGATGCTCTGAGACCTTGTTGGTAAGAAAACAATTTTATACACAAAAGGAATTCAAATATTATTTACTTTAATTCAAATATAAAATGAAAAAAATCCGCCACTTAGTTTTATTTCTATAATGAAAAGTGTAAGTCCAGTTTTTTTTGTGGGCACTCCATATTTGAATCTTACAGTGAGCTTTAGAGTTGTGTAGCTCGCGAACGAACTAGTTCAATTGAACTATTCATACAACTGAACTAAGAGAGCCGGTCATAATAATGAACTCTTTTAGCACTGTAGTTAATGACTCTCTTGCTCTTGTTTCTTGTTCGTTCATTTCATTCGTATTCGTTCTTTTATTTTGTTTTTCGTTCTCATGTATGTAGTTCACGAACGAACTAGTTCGATCGAACTATTCAAGAGTTGTGTAGTTCACGAACGAATTAGTTCAATTGAGCTATTCATACAACTGAACTAAGTGAGCCGGCTAAATAATGTGGTTTTTTGGATTCATAGTTCAAGACTCTCTTGCTTTCGTTTCTTGATCGTTCATTTCACTCGTATTCGTTCTTTTATTTTGTTTTGCGTTCTCATGTATGTAGTTCACGAACGAACTAGTTCAATTGAACTAGAGTTGTGTAGTTCACGCACGAATTAGATCAACTGAACTATTCATACAACTGAACTAAAAGAGCCGGCTGAATAATGAGTTCCTTTGGCTCCGTCGTTCATGACTCTCTCGTTTCTTATTCGTTCATTTCATTCTTAAACGTTCTTTTCTGTTGTTTATCGTTCTCACATGTGTTACCACATACCGATAAAAAATTTATGGAAACATTTTTTCCACAAAAGCGCGAAAATTTCAAAAAATAGTTCAATAAGTTGATATAAACTTACACGGAATACTGTAATTCCTTAAAATGTATATATGCATAGTTCACATCAATACATACATAAGTGAACATGAGAAAGAGAGCAGAGTTGTTTAAAACTCTTGAACTATTGAACTAAAAGAACGACCTAGTTCATTACAGAGAACTGAACTAGAAAGAGCGAACACTCAAAAGAGCTAAGGAACCCAACTCTAGTGAGCTTCATTAATAATACCTCGGTACACAATATTTGTGGAGGTATTATTGAAAGAACATTTATTTGATGAAATCAATTTTAAAATTGCAAATCATTTATTTAATCTTAATAAATTATAATGAAATTGCAAAGCCATGTCGCCTTAAGCCTATACCTAGTATGTAAATTTTCTCATATGCAGTATGAGTGTTTACACTTTTATAAAAAGAGTTAAAATTAATGATCAAATAGTGTAAGCCAGTTTCAAGCTTTTGAAATTTGCAAAGTCACAAAACATTTAAATGTTCTTAACAAGTACGTAACGTTTAAGTAGCAAGCGTTACAAAATTAAACTCATAAATTAAACATCAAAGTAGACAATGTGTTAAAAATTGCAATTTTATTTAAATTTATTTCAGTTTTGGCGTTGCTTTTACTTTTACTTTCAGTTGAGAATTTTTTTTTTTCGTTTTTCTACAATAAAATTGCAGTAAAATATTGCCAAACATAAATAAGTAACCGTGAAATTGGCACAATCATGTATTAACAGTACGTACGTACGTACATGATACGTATAAAATTCTATCCCTTCTGGCATTGCCAATGCCAATTTGATAAATTTCAAGTCATTTTTAACACTCGTGATTTTTAAGTTTTTTTTTTAAACGAAAATATTATTATTGTTGTTGCTGTTGCCGTAAAAAAAAGGCAATAATAACGATTACTTGGTAATACTAACCGTGAATAACAAGGTTGCCATCATCAACATTATCGTCATCATTTTAAAATTTTTTTTTATGTGTCATGTATGAATGAATAGAAAATAAAAATAAAAAAAATAAGAATGGAAATGGAATAGAAGTTTTTTATTTGGTGACAGTTGTTGTTTATTGATGTTCTCTCGAAGCCACCATGACAAGTTCTAAACAGCAACAACAATAATTTTGTTTCTTAATAGCAAAACATTTTGCAAAATTTCAAAAATTAAACCGGCAATAGCAACAATTTTTTTACACCATTTACTTTAAATTTGAAAAGAGAACGTGTCCCTTTCATTAAATAGAACAATTTGGAATCTTTTTTTTTACTTACGAAATGAAATGAAGCATCCCTTATGCATGAGTACGTAGCAGGCAAACTAATTGTGTCCCTAATCTATAGTTTTCCAAGCATTAATAAAATTTATTGCTTCTCTGCCTTTGGAAATTCATCATTTCGTAATTAGTGGAACATAGCTTGTGTCCAAATCTAAAATGATTGTGATTTGTTAGGGTGCGGGGGGGTCATTTTATATACAGCAACAGGGAAAGTCTAACACTGTAACATGCGGGCCGTAATTAACGGAAATGATTCCAACTTAGACGCCAGGGTCTACTAGGTAGTGAAGGCAAGGCAATGGTTCAAACTCCAACAAAATAAAATACGAAAATATTAAAAGCCTATCCATTTCGTAGTTTCAAAAGTATGGAACTGGAATTTGACATCTGTCAAACTAAGTTGTAAAATCAATTTTTTTGTTTTCAATTGAAAGTCTAACATTGACGAAAATGGTTCACTTAACTATCACAACACAACGCATTAAAATTATCGAAACCTCCTACAAAAATGGTGATCCTACCACAGCCACGTATCGTGCAAGGTCCAAATAAATTACCTGATTTAACCTATAATTAGACAAGTACACTAAACTATTCTCGCTTTACGTTTAAACCTTTAAAAGAGGAGATTTTGGTTTACATAATCGTCCAACTACGCAAGCAATTGGCAAAATTGTGTAGAAATTTGAAAAGACTGGAGTGGTTACAAATATTGAAAGGCCTGTGCAACATCGTTTCGTTCGTTCCACTGAAAATATTGCTATCGTAAGTGAAAATGCGTTGCCGAAGAACCGAATGTGTCGATTCCTCGTCGTTCTCAGGAATTAGGACTGTCTTACGGCACATTGCATTGCATTTAGATCTACGGCTACATCCATATAAAGTCCAGCTCACGCAACAACTGAAGCCAACTGACCATTCAAAACGTCGTAGATACGTGGAATTCATGCTTGAACAACAGGCGGTGGACGGCAATTTTTCGAACAAAATTTTCATCATCAATGAAACACATTTCACACTCGGTGGATATGTTAATAAACAAAATTGTCGTATTTGGGGTTCTGAGAATTCTCAAGTAATTGTAGAGACGCCATTACATCCAGAAAAAGTCACTGTTTGGTGCGTTCTGTGGTCCGAAGGTGTGTTTGGACCTTACAACTGTCACCATCAATTCGAAGCGTTATGGTCATCTGATAACCGACTTTTTTTTGCCTGCCGTTGAAGAATACGACTTGGAGAATATGTGGTTTCAACAAGATGGTGGTGCCACTTGGCACACAACTCGAGCTAATATGGCTTTATTGCAAGAGACATTTCCTGGATACATAATTTCTCGTCGTGGCGATATCAACTGGCCACCAAGATCATGCAATTTGACACCATTAGACATTTTTTTGTGCGGCTACGCGAAAGACCGTGTTTATGCAGATAAACCTTCAACTCTTGAGCACTTAAAAACCAACATTCGTCAAATTATGGCAGAGATACCGCCCAATATGTGTCAAAAAGTGATCGAAAATTACCACAAAAGAATCAATGCTTGGAACACTTCTCGTGGAGGTTATTTGAATGATGTAGTGTTTCACACATAATGTCAACGTTCAAACTTTACAATAAAAAGAAATATCCAGGAAAAAAATATTTTATATGAGTGTAGGTCGTAATGCTGACTCAAGGGTTGTAATGACCAAGGCTTATTGTTATCCCTTAATGAACCTGTAGCTATAAAAGTGTAAGGCCCTTGGCATTAACATACAATAAACAAAAACAAAAGAAATGCAATTTTTATGTGGACTATATGAATTAATTTAAAGCAAAACCTTTCTATGTTTGGAGGGCATAATTTAAGTCAAAGTAAACCCAACCTCCATTTAGTAAGACCAGCCTGGTAGATAGCAGCCTGGTAGGTCTATAGTTTATAGATGTAGGAAGATGTAACAGCTCTGAGGCATTGTAAACTTATATAAACTTGGTTTTCCCAGCCTTCTTTATGTGAAAGTTTAAAGGAATGTCTTAAATGATCACTTACCTTTAAGCTTCAATGCAATACAGCCTACTCATTCAAGATGTAATCGCTTTAAAGCCACTACGTTACATACACATTTTTGTACAATTGGTCAGTTCGACTTCCGGGTACTGTACTTGTCTTGTTTGACAGGTACACGGCCTCTTACAAGACTTCAGTTAAGGTTACAACCTAGCTTCTCACACCACTTGTGTTGTGAGTGTCGGACCTACAGTTTAAAGTCGATTCCGATTTTTGAGTTTTTGATAGAAATCTGCTGAAGTCGTCGAAGAAATATTTTTCATATTTTGTTTTGGTGTAGATGTCTGACCTGGGATGTAGATGTCTGACCATGACCTCACGTCTCATAAGCCAGTATATCAAGACTATGACGACTTCTTTACATCTTTATATTGATGTTTAAAGAAACGTCCTAAATGATCAATTACTTTCAAGCTTCAGTACAATATAACCCATACATTCAAGATGTATTTCAATTAAACTCATAATCATGTTAATTTCGAATATGCCTTTCAAGTCTTTTCAACAAGGTTAAAGTTGTGGAACGTCTGAGCCCATTGCAATGCGGGAACTTGAGAATCACTTGGCATTCATAGAAATTTCAAGGATAATTCAAAACGCAAAATCTTGACATAGCGCAGTAAGCAAGTTTGCTAACATTAGTACAGAGCTTATGGAAAATATGTTGGAGAAGAGTTATCATCCCAATAACACTTGGATTGCAGATTATTATATTTTATTATCATTTTTTTTTGTTTTTTCGAACATCTCCGGCCTCACACTAACCCATCCTCACCCGACCGCGGAGGGCTCGTTCCCATTACGTAGGAACACGTACACACTTACAGTCCGGACTGTACCGGGTAAGGGAAAGGTAATGACAACGAGAACATAAATCAGATATAGAACTTAATCACAAGCTGAATAAAGTAACAATAAACCGGAACTAGCTAAGACAAGAACGAGAATATAAGCTACGTTTTATATTACAAAAACTACAATTAAAATCAGTAAAATCTTAATATAAGTTCAAATTATTACATAATCTACGAAAATGATAATTACATCCATAGTTCGTTCTATAAAAATCTAAAGAAAGAGGACAATAGTGCTGAAAAAATCTTGCTGGGATACTGAAATTCAGGTTACAAAGCAAAAACTCAGAATTAATATCACCTTTAACCAGATTATAAACAAAACAAACCCCCAAAACAGCCTTTCTACGTTCTAAAGTAAGTTGGAAATTTTATCAAACCTAATCTAGCCTCATATGACGGAAACCCATTAGTACAAACCCATCCTAAGCCATGTAAACAGAATATGAAAAACTGCTTCTGCACAGACTTTATTGAATCACTATGACAACGATAGTATGGATTCCAAATAATAGACGCATACTCCAAAATAGGTCTAACAAGTGAAATTCATAGCAGTCTTGTTATGTAAGGATCAATGAATTCCCTAGCCCATCTTTTCACAAAACCAAGAACAGCCCGAGCTTTGCCAATCATCATACTAATATGATGTTTCATATCCAATAATACTCCCAAATCAATAACACACAGTCACAGTTTTCAAAGGGCAAGATTCAATCACATAAGTGGACCAAATTACGCCCTTGCGGGAGAAAACCATGCATATAGACTTTCTCAAGTTTAGATCCATTTAATTAATTATGCACTAAGTTCCAAACAAATCAATATTCCGCTGAAGAACAGCCTGATCATGATCATCATCTAAAGTATAAAATAATTTAGCATCGTCGCTATACATCAGAATATTACAATCAGAAATATCACAAGGAAGATCATTAATAAACAATGGTTACTCTGCGGAACACCAGAAGTAACATATACAGTCTTAGACAATAAATTCCTTAACAATACCCTTTGAGTCCTAAGAGAGAGGTAGGAGCCTAGGCAACGATGAATAATATATGAAATAACGATTAATGAAAGTTTAAGAAGCAAAATCCCATGATCAACCCCATCAAAAACTTTACTGAAATCAGTATAAATTACATTATTACTATTCTTAGCTTCTTATCTATTCTTTTACTCCCCTATAATGTCTGCTCTAGGTATATTGCACTGACAAACTTCAGAATGCTGCTCAATGCCAAGAATACAATTTGGGCAGGGACTTAGTATCTCTTATGTGCTTTTGGAATGCCATAATGCCTTACAAATGTCAAAAAATTGAAAATTTTTTAATTTTAAATAAAATCTCTGCTCCTCAAAGGTACTTTGGCTTGGCCAAGTGTGGTTTACATAAACCACATATTAACCATATTACATAGAGTATTGGCCACAAGTGTGAATTATGGGTTTTTGTGAGTGTATATGGGGAAATCTTACAAATATCTCCACACACACTAAACAAATTTTTTCCCGCAAAACTCATATATGTTGGCCACAAATAGCAGCATAAAATTAAATTAAATTGTCCTTTCTGCGTTACAGTTCGGCTGTAAATTCTATGTGAGTTTTGAACCTTTAAAAAGCCATAAATTTCTATTACGACACAAATCAGCAAGCATGTGTAGTGAGTGAGTGAGTGTGTATGTGAGTTCGGTTGTGTTGTGTTGTAAGGATATGTATGGCTTAACAAACAACACCCCAAAAAGCAAACAAAAAACAAACCTAAGCAAACAGTATGTTGCTGGCTGTTCCATACATATTGTTGTGCCACAACCAACTTACAAGGCAGCCAGACCCCATTCAAATCCAATTAAACTGTTAAAGGAATTTTGTTTTCTCTCTCTCTGTTTCTCACTCGAGTCCGGTGGCATTTTTGAAATCCTTTAAAATTTTGTTACAATTTAATGCCACACGAAAATAATTTCATTATTTTTCCATTCATTCTTCAGTGTATTGTGTATGTGTGTGTGCGGTAATTAATGCAGAAACAATGAAAACAAATTCAATTGTTTTGTATAATTTTTGTCACAAACAAAAAAAACCTAATTCCAATAGTATTGTTTAAGTAGATACACTAATACCCCGGTTTGCGTCGCTAACGTCGAAACGACGTAAAACGAAGTAAGATTTTCCATACATTTTTATTGATTTTCATTTAATTGCTTCCGAGATTCATAATTTTAGCTGAAAAAATAGATTTTTCCAATAAAAAAATTTTAATTTACAAACGACCGACAACCTGAAACCATCAGACAACATGTATTTACTAGAGGTGTCCACAAGACATTCTGCTAGCTTACCCTTCACCGAATGCAACAGGGATGGAAAAGTTAGTACAATTGTACTTTTTTTAGCACTATTTGGAAGTCAAAAAAACCCTAACACCTCAATGACTTATTTAGCACTATTAAAAAATGTTCTCTACTTTATTACATCGCTCAAATATTCTGTCTCATCAATGTATAATTTTTTGTTTTCGTTTCATTTGCATATGCAACTCGTTGTTAACTTGACATATCCAGAGTTATAAATATTATCCGTTCCATATTCATCTGCAAAGGTAGAAAGGATATTGTTACGTTTTTACCTTTTTAAAAACGTTAAAAATATGAGTTCGTAGATTGGAAATAAAGTAAAAATAAATATGTGTTTGGTTTTAATCAATTCTTTATTATCTGCACAACTTTTGAGCCACTGTTCCAGCTTATTCTACGTATACAACGATAATTTTCACAATATGTGTTTGTTCGTGATAATCGTCTGCTTACAACCTTTTTGTAAGCAACAACACTTGTTAGTTATTCTCCGCTCACAACCTTTTTGTCAGCACTACACTAACAACTGCTTCCTTCAGACGCAACTTGTCTGCACGCAACCGAAAGATTTATCACTTCAACCAACGTAATGTTGTTATACACGACTAGCTTAATTCACGCTCCGAATACAACGTGCCGTCTGCACACACGACTGATTCAACTCAAACTCTGAACTCTGAATCTACGATAGATTTTAATTCGCAACCAACGTGACGTCGTCTTACACGATTCAATTCAAACTCCAACTCTGAATCATCTTTGCTCGCTTTGGCTTGCCTTTTATATCACTGGATCTTTAGTGTGATGAATGCCCTTGAAGGATGATGACGTCCTTCGGGAATATTCTAAAAATGTAAACAACCTATTCTTATTTTTGTTGTTTCTTGTTTACATTCGAGCAGGTAGATTAGTTGTTGTTGGTTTATTTGTCTATCCTATTTTATACTGCACATTGTTGTTTCTTGTTTACTTCTTGGTTTCCTTTATTTTGTTGTTGGTTATTTACGTCTTTTTATCCTTTATTCTTGTTGGTATATTTTTCTACTCATTCATTGATCACGTGAACAGTGCGCTGTTTTGTTTTTGGGGCTTTTGTTTATCATTTTATGCATGATCATTGTGTGGTTTTTGGAGCTTTTGTTTATTATTTTAACAACACCATTTCCACTTTCGTAACAATATTTTCATACCAAAATTTAATAAAAATCAAAGGGACAAATGGAGTGTTTCCTTTGACTGTCTCTAATTTAATCCAAACAAGGGATTTATTGAAGTCATTTAATTAGTGTTGCCACAATTTTGAAATAACAAATAGTTTGCTGGTACAAAATTTATTATAAATAGTGATTTAAAATTTAGATTTCATAAACTTTTTTTATTCCTTTATAGTTAAGTATTAAAGTAATACTATGTTCAGACATGCACTTTTATTAAACCAATATTCGATTTATTGAGAACAATATTTTTAGCGTTCAGACATATAATATACGAAAATTTATTTGACAACTAATAAACAAAACAGCTGATTGCATCAACAACATTAATCTCTAAAATTAGTGTGCAAAAATTGAATTGAACATTGGATAGGTATTGTTAATGATTAACCGAAACGCCGAGCTGTTGCGGTTAATAGGGACTATTTGTGACTCTAAATTGGCTTTCCTTAGAAGGATGAAAAAGAAAAATTTGATAATATTGGATAGCTTGCTGAAAAAAGGTTTTACTTATGGCACTGCCATTGTTTACATTTGAGTTGTCAAATATCAATAGAAAGTGTTCGGAAAAATGTAATATGCTTACTGAGCGTACTTATGACAGTGTTGTATTTAAAGTTTTAATCAATACTATAACAATTTATGAATTTATTGATTGAAATTTTATATGAAATATTGAGATCAATATTGCCGTTTATTGCAATTTACGCAATAAAGGTGCATGTCTGAAGCCAGTATAAGTTGTTAAGTTTACCTATTGTAAAGTGCTTTTCATAATTATAGCACCACCAGCATTTCAATAATAACAAACAATGAATATAAAATTGAACGCTGGTCATATTCTTGCATGGAAAAAAGTGGAACTTAGATAGGCCAGATGGCTATTCATACTACAGGCGTGACCTTAGAAAGGAACCAAAGTATTTTTAAATTTTGGGGAGATAGTCTATTGCTGGGAGGTTATTTCTTTAAGTGGTTGCCTTGAATTTCAGTTTCCATCTACGCGAATGTGTAGTACAGAGTACTTTACTGTTCTTAGCTGTAGTTTGCTCCTCTTCTTGAGAGAAAATAATGAAAAAATATATTTTACAACAGGGCAATGCCAGAATTCATGTCAGCAGACAGAAGATGGAATGGTTCCGTAAACAATCTATTGAGGTTTTATCTGAGCCAGTTTGCTCTCCTGATATGAATATTATTGAAAACGTTTTTCCAAACGAATTCCTATTTCTTGTCCGATGATTATATTCAAAATAACAGACAATTTTGCAGTGCTGAAAATTTGAAATTAAAAATGATCGAAGAGTGGGTGAAAATAGACGGAGAAATATTAAATAATCTTTATAAGAATATCAAAGACCGAATATTTACTTTAATAAGGGCAGGTTTACTAAGTTGTAAGTAAAAATATTTTTGGTAAATAAAGCTTCTTATTGAACAAAAATGAGACTGGTGCAATAATTTTGCAAAGACTAAAAACGTTAATTTTTATACTGAAGTCCAAACTGCGCTAACAATTTGAAAAATTTACTGTTATTTCTGTTCTTCTACATTAATACTACACACAATGAAATGAATTGTCATTTATATTTTTATTAATTTATAATAAAAAAAGTTTAAAAAAGAAAAAAATGTGAATTTAGTACAATCGGTCTGAAAAAAGTACAATTTTTTGTAAACGTTAGTACAATTTCTTAAGACCAATTTCTGTTGCTCTTGATTTTACGAGTGCACTGAAATGTGTTTTTCTCATTTATTCAATGTATACAACAGCACTCGTTTGCCTGTGAAGTAACGGAACTATGCTTTGTATTGAAAGAGCATATTTTACTACTGAAGCTACATTTTCAGTATTGCCATATGAACATCAGTTGTGTAAAAAAAGTAGTAGTGAAAAAAAAGATTTTTCCCCAGAAATAAAAAGTTTAAAAAAGTTACTGGCAATGCTGGCATCGACGAAAATGTTCGTTTGCCGAGAGCAAAAAAAGCAAATGCATGTTGTGACTCTATGAAGAGTACAAAATTTTTGTTGCACTCTTCACACTCACATTCTTTTATACTGTTGTACAATGGTTTACGAGTGCAGTTGGGTTTTTGTACTCTATCTTTGCTTCACACTTATTTATATTTGTAACTACAATCAATATTCAGTCTTGAGAAAAATGCAATTGTTTGCAAGTTTTTATGTCTTGTGCACACCTCTGTGTGTACTTATCGGTCGTTATCCAATGCACCGCACGTCTCTACTTATCGATAACATATACTTCGTTTTGCCCTCATTTTCTGCCAGATCCACCTTAATATTTAGACTGCCGTTCAATGGCACTAAAGACAGCAATAAAATCAGGGTTGGATATGCCCAATGATGTCAATGTCGTCAGCATTTACAAGCAACTGCACGTTTTGGGAAAAATAGTCCCATTACAATGCACTCCTGCCTTCCGCAGAATACTCTTCAGTGTGTGTATTTGTTCACCGTTCATCCCTTTCAACCAGAAAACATATTCCGATAAAAACTAAGGTCTCTTGTCAATAGCGAACATACGACTCCGTATTGTTGAATACTATATTCAGCCATTTTGTTGCCGTAGTCTAGTAGGTAGTGTGTTGGCTATTAGACGTAAAGCCAGGGTTCGAGGCCCAGGCCAGACATCAAAATAAAATACAAAATGGATTTCTTCGGGGATTGCCTCTCAGCAGATTTCTGGCAAAAACTCTGAGAGTAAAAATAAAATTGCCATGAATCTGTCGTTCGGAGTCGACTTTAAACTGTAGGTCCCGCGACTTATGCATAAAATTAAAACACACAACATAAGTAGTGTGAGAAACTAGATTAATAATCCTGACTGAAGGGTTGTAATGACCAATTATGTATGTATATATGACAATTTCGAATTTGCACTATATTTAAAGGGGAAATCCCCCTTTTTTGTTTTAGCTTCGTACAAACAGCTTTGTACAAACGATGCAACTTTGAAACATGCAATGCAAAAGGAAACAAAAACGACGCAACTCCGAAAGCACAGAAATTTTAAAAAGACGCAACTTCGAAGCAGACTCAGAACGAGGCGGCGCAAACCGGGGTATTAGTGTAATTCAATTCAATTGAATTCAATTTAATAAATTTATTTCATCTTTCAATTACTAATTAAACAAAAAAACTCTTGTCTTGTCTTTACTTCACATTTACACCCTCTATGTTGATGGCTGTTAGTGGGTATAGCCAGTGGGAGGCAGAGGAGGATTTATTTTAAATAATTATTCTGTAGCTACGAATATATTTTATTTGATTCCATATCAGATTGTTGTATCCACATAGAGATACACAATTACTTCCCTCGTATTTTGTGGTGGCATGAGTATTTAAATATAATTTGCATTCACAATTAATTTTATTTGAAAATAGAATTTTTGTGTAACCAATTTGGATTTGTTATGCCACAAGTTTCTTTAAATAAAATCCTGGCCACAATTGAAAACCCATTAAAAATTCAAAGAGTGTTTCGATAACAATTAAATCAACTCTTTCGCTTCGCCTTCCATTTACTCTCTCTCTCTCTCTCTGTTAATTTTATTTAATTTGCAATGATTTTGTTGAAAAGGGAAAATTAGATGGATTAAGACAAAGAGGATTGATTATAAAAGACAAACAAACCAAGTCGCTTAAGATTAATTGCAATAATTAAGGTGACTTCTATCAAAACAAAATTAACAGAAAAAAATTTCAAGTTCTTCCGACAAAGCATGGAATTGGTCTGAAGCAGTAAATTTTAGAGTGACAGTGTTACCCTATTGCCGTCTTGAAAAATTGTGTGGAGTCGCCATACTTGGTATAGCAAAGAGTAAATTTTCTCAATGAATGCTTCACTTTCCCTAATTTTGTTGATGTTATTGTCCTCTCGACAACGATATTATCCTTCTGAATAGAAATTAAAGAGGAGGTGGGAGGTTTGCTTTGTAGCACCCTTCTGTCCTTTAAGGAAACAAAAGGAAAAAATGAGAATGCCTAGTGTAAGCCAATTTCACCGCGTTGCTCTGGTTTTGGTAGGCAAATTGGGAACATGGACATTTCCGATTACTTGTTGGTCGTCTTGCGATTGTAAATTTCTTTTCGATCTATTGCTAGAAAAACAACCTCTTTTTCCCTTATACTATCTTAAAGTCAGTCTATCAAGTCTTTTTACTGATATTTTACTACTAAGTCATAGCGACCATTGTTCAGTTCTATCGATGTAAATCTGTGAAATTCAGGTCTTAGACGTAATGTTGATTGACGCTTTTATAGAAAGTCTAGAAGCGATTATAGCATTTCGTGAAATATTCTAGATAGGCACGTGTTAGGGTGGTTTAAATAACAAGATGATCAGGTTTGCATACCCACTACATGGCCTGATATATAATTTATTGGTCATTAAAACCATTTCCACTTCACCTATGTTACATGTCCATGATTGACGGGGAGGTCAATTTTGCCACATAATTGGTCATTACAAAACTTCAGGCAAGATTACGATCTAGCTTCTCACACCACTTATGTTGTGTCTGTTAATTTTATACATGAGTGGCGAGACAACAACGATACCCCAAGGTCGTATATAAACGACTCACCAAAGAACCTAAGTTGGTGGTTTTTAAGCGATGGGATAGTGTTCTATTGTCTCCTCCACTTTATCGTCACAGTAGCAACAGTGATCAATAAAATGAAGTCGAATTCTTCGGACAGGACCTGGTAAGTATAGTCATTAATTTGAGTATATTTTCTTTGCCGTATTGTCGGTCCAGGCCAGAGATCAGCAACGAATCATTTTTTCTCTTCATAATCAACCATGAAATTTTGAATATAAGTGAGTCAACAATATTGAAATTGAACTATGTACTCTGATTCAATCATACTCACAACAACGTTGATTTATAAGTTACAATGAGTATGCGTACAACGTTGACATCAAACTCATGCCATTCGAAAAATGTTTGACTCATAAGCCCGTTTATTCATATTCATAACTTTAGAAAATACTTATAAATGATTCGAGTAATTCAAATCATTCATTATAAATTTAAAGTCTTAGTTTTTTGGTATTTACAATAAAAGAAATAAGATAGATGAGCAAAAAAGCAGAGCAAAACACACAAACTTCTAGAGAGTATTTTGGTGTCCGTACGCGAATCATACTTATTTTGTGATTCGTGTATATTTTATACTATGGAGAGTCGAAATCAATAACATCATATGTGTTGTTGCGGTATGAATCAGAGATCAGCAATGAAGTGTTTTTCCGCTACTCATAAGCACTCATGGAATTTTGAGTATGAATGAATCAACAGAATTGAAATTAATATACTCTGATTCATTTGTACACGCTACAACATTGATTTATAAGTTTAAGTAGCAATGAGTATGAGTACACAACAACATTCGAAATATGTTTGATTCCTACGCCTACTCATTCTGATTCATAAATTTAGAAAAATACTTATAATACTTATAAGTGATTCAAGTGGCTCGAATTATTCATTAAAATTTACAGACTTTGTTGTTGTTGCATATACAAACAAAGAAGAAAGGAAAAACAAAGACAATAAGCAAAGCATATACACAATTTTCTTGTGAGTATTGCAGTGCTCGTACACGAATCATACATATTTTGTGCTTCGTGTAAATGTTAAAGAGAGATGAATCGAAGTCAATAACATCATGCGTATTGTTAAGTATGAATACGACAAGTACTTCCAACTTTGAGTAAGAGTATGATATCAAAATACGTATGAATGCGTATAAGTATCAGAAATTATTAGTATGACTTAGGTTCGAGTCATAGTTTTGAATACTTATTGCTGATCTCTGATATGAATATGATGAGTTTAAGAAACTTTTCTTTCATGGCATGTTTTTATTACTCTCAGTCGAGCGCCCTGGTAGTCTAGTGGGTAGTGTGCTAGACTATTAGCGTGAGGGTCGTGGGTTCTATTTCCACCAGAGGCTCTGGTCTGTGACACTATACCGGGCACATGGTCGAAGTTACTCAGCTCGTACATGAATATAATATAATTTGTAATTGTATTGTAATTCTTAAATAAATAAAATTACTCTCAGAGTTTTTGCCAAAAGTCTGCTGAGAGGAAACCGCCAAATAAATACTTTTTGTATTTTGTTTTGATGTCTGGCCTGGTCTCGAATCCTGGCTATACGTCTAATAAGCCAATACACTACCTACTAGACTACGACAACTTCTTATGAATGCGCATAAGTATTAGAACTTATGAATATGATTCGAATCTACTTATCTTTTGGAATACTTATTGCTGATCTCTGTTACATACAGCCATCAATTTGAGTATATCTTCTCTAGTGTAAAGAAAGCTGCTGATATTATTTTCGGTCCTGATAGGTTTCGAGTTGTGAGTCTATTATGCAAGGATTAAAGGTATTTAAACACCTCCAACTGTTTGGTGTTCATATCCTGACAATAACTTGAATATTTTTAGTATATTTGCATGGTAAAATTCTGTTATTTTTAACGTTAAATTAAATAGCAATCCTCGTATATAATCTTTTATATGGATTTTAAATGCTGGCCATAATTTGTGTGAATAACATTAAAATTAACGCAAATAATTACTACTTAAACGGTGTATAATTATCAAATAAAAAAAAAGACTTGTGTTTGGCTGGCTATTAAACTCGTTTTTAACTCGTTTATGTGGTTTTTATTACGCGTACAGAAAACTTTTTGGTGGAATTCCAATTTCATAAAAGAATTTTCATAATTTTCCAACAGAATACGAGCTTTACGAGATTAACCATACACGTAAACGGGAAAAGGAGGAGGCGAAAAATAAGTTGAAGTTTATAAAGTCAAACAGGCAGGCAGGCAGGCAAGCAAGTCTTTTGCATTTCCATTTAAACGAGTACCCGACAATTACGGGTATTTGCCAGCAATCAACATTCTTTTGTAAAGAAAAAAAAATACTTTGAAGATATGATGTTGATGATAATAATGTCGGATTAAAATGATTTACAATAGGTTGGAATGCCATTATAATCATTAATTTAATACCAACAAAAGAAGCAGTT
This sequence comes from Sarcophaga peregrina, assembly GCA_014635995.1. NCBI lineage: Eukaryota > Metazoa > Arthropoda > Insecta > Diptera > Sarcophagidae > Sarcophaga > Sarcophaga peregrina. Next base: position 85,719,940 of record CM025792.1, on the reverse strand, counting down.
GGTTGGAGAAAGTTCATCTGCCATACACTTGACTCATTGCCCAAAAAACGAGAAGGGAAGCGGATGGCATGAGAAGAGCATTGTATCGCGTGCCAATGTTTAAATGGAATTTGCCATCGTCAAATACAATGCCAACAAGACTTGATATTTTTTTTCTTTTATTTCTTGTATGAGTATTATTACGAGTATTAAGTCACAGACAGACTTTATTAATACAAGAAGACAAAGCAGCTGCTAGAGAAGATGGAGGAAGTAGAGAGAGAGGGAGAGTAAGAGATTTTATTAAAATGAATATGATATATTGACTTTAAATGACAGTCAAGTTTTTGTTGCTGTTGTTGTTTATCAAGTCTTATCAAATGAAGTAAAAATTAATTCCAATGCCAAGAAATTGCTGATAAAACCGTTGCATACGTTCACTATACTGTCATGATATTTTTGGTTTTCTCAACACACTTTTATTAATAGGGATTGACAAATGACAAATGGCAAATGCTTTGGCAAACGTATTAACAAGGTATTCATGTCAAATGTCAAATGTCAAAATTTCCTGTCAACACATTCATAAGATTACAGTTATTAGCATATTAATCAATGCATACGAATGAGTGTAAAGAAATGCTTATAAGCGCCCCTATCCTGTTTATTATTTTCATCTCTTTGATTTGGAAATTTTTCTTTTTTCCTTTCCCATTAGAAATCTCCATAAAATATCACTAAAAATCAACAATTTATTGTTGTAATTAGTATTAGGGTTGTAATTTAAATGTCAAAAGTGAGTCCTAGTGTTGTTATTGTTTTGAAAACCATTTAAGTTACGCTAATTTGTTGTAGTTGTTTAATTTAAATATTCCAACAGCAACGAAGCCAAATGTTAAACGGTCTGTAAAAAAGGGTTGACCCCCTTTTAATTTTAATGGCAAGAAGGCAGTTGCTTAAAGGAATGCATTTATAAACTCTTCGTCTATAGCTAGGTTGATACCAAAAGCTCACTTGAGCATTCATAGCGGCCCGTTGTAATGCCACAGGTGAACGCAGTCCGACCAAGTTCCACCATACCAGGGAAGAAGGGCTGTACATTTATAGCAGGACTACCCCAAGCTGGAATTTGTTTACATTTTTGTTCACCGGATTGCATGACATGATGTCGCCGTAGTTTAGTAGATAGTGTGTTCGCTTATTTGGCGTGAGGCAAAGATTCGAATCCCAGATCAGACATCTTGATCAAAACCATGTATGAAAAATAATTCTTAGGCGGCTTTCTCTCCCAGTTTTTACCAAAAAGCTGTTGAGAGTAAATAAAAATTTTCATAAAAAGTTTCTCAAAAGAAGATTTGTCGACTTTAGACTGTAGCTTCTGGCACTCATGTAAAAGAAATTAAGCCACGCATTAGAAATGGTGTGAGAGAGTAGATGATAATACTGACGGATGACTAAGTATGTATGTGTGTTCTTTTAAAGAACATAAGATCGACATAACACATCGACGTCTGCATCTTCTTTTGTTTAATTTATTTTAATTTCATCCATCGAGTTCTGCCAACTAAGCAAGTGATTTGTCTGCAGTACCAGATATTATGATTAGAAAAAAATACTCTCGTCGAAGTGGTTTTGCATTATTTTAAAGCGTGTTGTGAAGATAATCACGTTAGTTACCTTTTTCTCCCCCTCCCCTCCCCCGATGCTCTAGTTAGCCCAGTGTGCTCAACTTCAAGTGCAGAGTTTCTGGTTTCCATTACCACCAGAGACTCTGGGCGTTTGTAATTCCTTGAATGTTGTCTGACATTAAATGTGAGTATTCAAAATGCAAAAAAGAAAGTGAGAATTATTACTAAAAACCAAATCTACGAAAAAAATCAGGAATGGATAAAAAACTGTCGCACACTCCCCCTATAAACTTTATTTCCTATGTTCCAACACAATGCCCTGCACGAATAAGAGTCATTACCTGAGTGTTGGCCTAAAAAAAGGTTATTTTCCGGAAAATATTGTTTTAATTATATTATTTGTGCCATTGTCAGTTACGAGCTAAATCCGGCCTAGTGCATCACAATCTCATATCTTGTCTTTCGGACCCTGAATCGAGTCAATATCACTTGGAGCATCTTATCGTTGACTTGATGTTTTCTTTCTTATTAGCATAAGATGATCGTTTACGTATGTAAGTACGAAAATGGTCACTTTATTGTTCGCACAATTTCGTGTGTCACCTTTCACGACTTGATTTAAATAACAACAACGTAATTTAATTCTCATTACACTACATTTACTCTCTCCCGCGAACACAATAACAATTCGAAGATTCCGTCCTACAACATTCTAAGTCGAAAAAGTGTGTTTTGAGTTATGAGCTCTCAAAGTTTTCACGCGCCATAAGACATTCTAAGTATTCTAAGTACATTTTTCCATATAACTTCGGAACGGATGGGCGCATCTTAACCAAATCTTGACAGTATTTAAGTTAGAGAACGTAGAATTTATGGAAGAACATTAAATACGTTCTGAGTACACTTAGAACGTTAGAGAATGGAGGCGTCGAATTGTTCAATTAATCTTTATAACAGAGATCTTCAAACCACAATTATTCTCTCCACATGCAACGTGACTTCACACAAGACTGACTGAATACTTTTTGAATTGCCGTTGCCTGCTCTGTCTTGCCTTTTATGTCGCAGGGTAAGCTGTCTGATGAATCCACTTAAAGAAGAATGTGTTTGCCTTTGCGAAATCTCAATAAATGTAAACAAGTTGTTTAAGTTATTATTGTTTGTGTATTTTGTTTATGCTTGTCCTTACAGAATTGTTGTTGTTGACTGTTTACTGGTTACTTGTTTATCCTTTTTTTGTATACTAATGTTGTTGCTATATATTTGTTTATTCGTTGATCATGTAAACAAGTCCATTGTTTTTGTTTTTGGAGCATTTGTTTATCATTTTAATAACACCATTTTCATTTCCATAACAATATTTTTGTTTAGTTTGATATATTTTATATCGCGACCTCAAGTCTAATAAGCCAACACGCTATTTACTTGACTCCGGCGACTACTATCACTGCTTGTAGTGAATTGAATATTTCAATCGTTAAGTATAGGCGTTTGACCATAGAATAAAAGCCATTATATAAAATCTTTTTGACTTTGTACAGTAAGACCCCGCTTAACGCTGTTTCAGTATTACGCGGTAGTATTGGGATTCCCTTTAATCGCACACTGCATTGATACTTGTTGCAAATGTGTGCAAATGAAGGAGCCATGCACCAATCAACCCTTTTTTGTTAGTCTGTCCAGAATAAAGATTCCAACTACATTTTTCGAAGTCGCAATGTAAGTACTAGAGGTGTGCACAAGACATTCTGCTAGCTTATCCTTCACCGAATGCAATACTGAGTATATGCAATAAAGAGTATACAACTTTTCAGTTGCTCTTGATATTACGAGTGCCCTAAAATGTATTTTTTTCATTTATTCAATGTATACAACAGCACTCGTTTGCCTGTGAAGTAACGGAACTATCCTTTGTATTGTAAGAGCATATTTTACTATTGAAGCTACATTTTCAGTATTGCCATATGAATATCAGTAGTTGTAATGTAAAAAAGTTTTCCTCAAAAATATAAAGTTTAAAAAAGTTACTGGCAATGCTGGCATCGACGAAGATGTTCGGTTGCCGATAGCAAAAAAAAAAAGGTATGCATGTTGTGACTCTATGAAGAGTACAATATTTTTGTTGCACTCTTCACTCAACTCTCTTTTATAATGTTGTACAATGGTTTACGAGTGCAACTGTTTTTTTGTACACTATCTTTGCTTCACACTTATTTATATTTGCAGCTACAATCAATATTCGGTCTAGACTCTAGAGAAAAATGCAATTGTGTGCAGTTATATGATGATGTCTAGTACGTACTAAGTTGCCTTGTTTAACGCTGTTTCGTTTAGCTCTGTAACTTATTGAAACGTATCACCCCGCGTTAAGCGAGGACTTAGTGTATCAGTAACATCAAATGATTTCATTCCTTTAAGAAACTGCATTAAATATTGCAAAAATCTTAAATGAACAACGCCTTACAATGGTGACAACTGTAATTAGTAGTAGAGTTTATAAGGCGGATATTATTACTCCCACAGGTGTTGACTGACGGCTTGACTGGCGTTTGCCCCTTTTTTTATCAACAACAAACATTTTTTGTTGGTTTTTCTTTAAAAGGTTTACGTTTTTTTACGATTTCGTTTCCATTTTAAATGGACGTGAAAATATGTTTGTTTTGTTGCACAAATATTTTCAAAAATAAAAAAAAGGAATTGTTTCAATAACAATAAATTTTCCATTTTTTCGTTTCTTTTCTGTTCCTACGTTTTTTGGTAGCCATTTTCATAACACAATCCTTTTGGAATCGTATTGAAGAATAAAAGAAAAATGTGCGCAACTAATTTTCATTCACTTTTTATGCAAATTTCCACGAAAAAAAAAAATCGTTTTTTCCTTTTCCTATTTTTTTTAAAGTAATTTTAACACATTTTCCTTAATAATCTGAAAAGCGGGCAGAAAAATATAAAAACAGGTGGTGGCAGTGGCGCGGGGTTCCATAAATTTTTTTCGTTCTTTCTTTCTTGGTGCCATCACATCCTGGTGGTTGTTTAATGGTTGTTATACTGAGGTGTGAAACTTATTTTTATGGTTCTTAATATTTAACGTTCTCTCCTTTCCCTTCATTTCTTCCTTTTTTTCTCCCATTTTTTTAAAGAATTTTTTTTTTTATTTTTTTTGGTTGGAAAAATAAAAAGAAATTTGCATTTCATTTGTAGCGATAGCAGCAGCGTAATTTTTATTATTTTGGGGTAAAGTTTGCCTCTTTTTTTTTGTTTTTTTTTTTGTTGTAAAATGTTACAACAATAAGTAAAAACAAATTAAAAATTGGTCTATTATAAATTACAAGAACAAAAATGTTAAATTTTCATTTAATTTGTTCCACTTTGAAAACATTTGTAAAGACATTCGAAATAAATCGCCTGGAAATGTTTTAAAGCAACGCCGAATGCAGTCAAGAAATCAAGTGGAAAAATTAAGGTCCCTTCAATTTTTAATTAGACTTGTGAGCACAAAAATAGACATTGAAAAATGATATTGAAATTGTAAAATAATCGAGGATACTTATCTCAAGACCTATATGGGATAGACCTATATGTAGACCTATATGGGATAGGATTGTAAATTTGCAACGTTTCTTCCATCTTTCTGACAGAATTCAGTATTCCGAATATGCATTAATTTCCATACTTTCCTTCTTCATGAGAAAGTAAAGTCCATATTCAGGATAGGGCCACAATACCATAAGAGCATAATTCGATTTTTCCACAATCACTTCTGATTTCTCAGAGTCCCATATTGGAAAGTGTAGAAAAGAAAGAAATTTTTTATCAAAAAATAAGCATTGGAACCCTGCTGCTCTAGCGCCCAATCACCATGTCCACGGCAGTCTGACTTTATATGGGTGATAGGCGTGGCGCATACACTGCCATTACCAACAGACGTAATCATGTCTGCAGTACCTTTAAATTTCTTTTATAATCCAGTAAATTTCTCATACTGTAGGTTGATAATGTTGATCATAATCTGAAGTCGCCGTGGTCTATTAGGTAGTGTGCTGGCTTATTAGACGTAAAAGCCAGGGTTTGAGTCCCAGGCCAGGCATCAAAACAAAAATATGAAAATAATTTTTCGGCGACTGGCAAAAACTCTGTCGTTCGCAGTCAAAAATCTATAGTTCGGAGTCGACTTTAAACTGTAGGTTCCGCCACTCATGTATAAAATTAATGCATACAACATGAATGTATGTAATGACCAATTATGTATGTAATCAATCCGTAATACAAGCCTTAATCAATTCTATGCGTTCTTCTTTTCTTAGGCATACACGACAAACTTTCACTAAGCAAATAACCCTTCAGGTGGAACATCCAATAACTTACAGACTTGCCCAACCTGCTGAATAAATCATACAATTATCGTGGTCCAGCAGGTAGAGTCTTCGTTTACTAAACGAAGGCTTTTGAGTTCAAAACTCAGCTCTGAAATCTCGAATTAAACGATGACTTTTGTCCTCTTAGTAGTCTTCTGGCAAAAATTCTGAGAGCAATTAAAATTGTCATTAAATGCTTCTCGAATCTGTTGTCCACTTTAATCTGTAAGTCCATTCACTAATTCCCTAATTCACTAAAATTAAAACACACAACTTGGTTGGTGTCAGAAGCTAGGTTGTATTCCTGACTAAAGGATTGTAATGGCCAATTAAATAAATCGGTAAGTAGATAAGCCCATAAAAATCCTTTGGTCCCAGGCCAGTCATCAAAACAAAATACAAAAAGTATTTTTTCGGCGATTTCCTCTCAGCATATTTCTGGCAAAAACTTTGAGAATAAATAAAATTTGCAATGAAGAGCTTCTCAAAAAATCTGTCGTTCGAAGTCGACTTTAAACTGTAGGTCCCCCCCATTTATGTATAAAATTATCACACACAACATAAGTGGTGTGAGAAACTAGGCCAATAATTCTGGCGACTTCCTCCCAGCAGATTTCTGGCAAAAACTCTGAGAGTAAATAAAATTGCCATGAAAAGTTTCTCAAAAATCTGTCGTTCGGAGTCGACTTTAAACTGTAGGTCCCGCCACTTATGTATAAAATTAACACACTCTACATAAGTGGTGTGAGAAACTAGGTCAATAATCCTAACTGAAGGGTTGTAATGACCAATTATGTATGTGTATGTATAATTCTGAGAATTTCTTGCTTGAAAAGTATTTATGCAAGTCATAAGTAATTTTACAGATTTTTAGTTTGTTAAACGGTCCACTCCAGATAGAAAATTTTATAACTGACAGACTTTGCCCGGCTGGTAGTTTTTAAACCATTAAGTGACTAATAAAGTCGCTGTAGTTGAACCGGTACTGCATTGATATACTGGAAGAGAGGTCATGAATTCAAACCCTAACTCTGACAACTCGAATAAAACGACAACTTTCTCTCAGAAGATTTCTGGTAAAAACTCTGAGCATAAATGAAATTGTCATGAAAAATGTTCGGGCCAAATCTGTTGTCAGGAGTCGATTTTAAACTGACACTCATGAAACTAATCCTGTTTGAAGGGTTGTAATGACCAATTAAGTGAGTAAGTGAATGTAAACTATAAACCAGAAGCAGTTCAATATCTGCCATTTCACTTTAAAAGATGTAATTAACTGTGCTATACATATGCAACACGGTATTCGATATCAGGAAGCAATTGAGATTTAAGTTTCGTATGCCAATAATCTCTTATTAGCTGATTATTATTTTGGGGTATAGTACGAAGAATCTAGTGTACAATGGCAAGCCATGAATCAGTCTAGTAGGTAGTGCGTTGGTATATTAGACGTATGGGCACGGTAAATACAATCTTACCTTTTGAAGGGTTTGACCATGCGCTTTGTTTATCGCCATAGCAAAAGCAACTTTCACAGGGAATTGTTTACGTGTCATTCGGAAAGGCACAGTTGGATCATAAGGTGTAAGGTTGATTCTTGCATTGCTATTAAGCGACCCTGTATTACCACACTTGAACAAAAACATATAATCAAAATGACAACAGTATTATCATACAGGTCTATTTAAAATATAATTTTTATCAATGAAAATATTAATTTTTCAATTTCTAATTATTTTTCACCATTAGCGTTAGTTATAAGCTTTAAAATGAGATATCATTCATTAAATTTGATGCGGTAGTATGGGAGATATTTGCAACCGACCAAAAAAAGTGCTTTTTAAGATTAAATTTATGTCCATTATTTACATCAAATTTTATTTTCTCATTTTTGAAAGCAACTTTCAAATTTTGCCTCTTGCTATTTATTATTAATCTTATTAATAAACAAACAATGATTATGGATTACCTTTTAAAATATTAAAACTCAAGACTATTCTGGTACAGCAAACCAAAAGAAAACTTTTAATTAAAACTAGACGTTGCAGACAAGACTTAGCATAACTTTAAGCTTAAAGAAAAATGCACAAATACTTGAGGTTTACAGCAGGTTTGAAATCAAACTGAATGCAACAAACAGAAGAGAGAGAGTGAGAGATAGGATACATTTGTGGCGGCAACTTTAATATGAAAACGAAAAATGAAACGAAAACTTGATATTTTAGTCACGTTTTTCATCAACGATTGGCAGCAGTAAGGAAAGAAAAAATCAATATAAAGAGAGAGAGGAGCAAGAGCAGGGAAAATCTAATCAACTAGTGCAACTGCAATTTAAAGTCAAAAACTACAGGCAAAGATGTGAACAACAAATGAAGATTTTGATTTGAAAAATTAATTTCAATTTAATTTCAAATCAAATTGCTAAGATTTATGCTCTTTTGGATATTGAAGGATAATTATTAATCAAAATATTGTAATCAAAATACAACAACAACAGCAACAACAACAACACTAACAGGGGTTTAAATTGTATTTTTATTCTACAGTGGCCTTATGTTATTGCCTTGTCTATGGTATTCGTTCTCTTAAGGTTTTTATGGGGATTTGATAAATTCTTAAGATTTATGACATCCTTCTTCTGCATTGTGATTGGAAGGCTTTCAATCATTTGATCAAAACAATGTATGGTATTTACACTCAGACATACATACATAAGTACGTATGTATGTATAGAAATATATTTCAGATTTAAAATCATTTTTCAAATCATATTTTGCTTTTTTTGTTCTTTATCTGTGTTATAATTTTTATTATGCTTTTAACTAAATGGCCTTCTGAGACCTTTTTGGTTGTTGTTATTTTTACTTTATGTTTGCCTGTGTCATATGTTTTTTCCATCATTTCCTCTTACATATGATTCAATATTACCCTCATATCCGGTTAGTTTCTGTATGTTTATTGTCGTATACGGTTTCATATGAGAGTCTTTGGAATCATTTGTTACGCTATACCCACTTATGTCACATTATAAATGACCTCTCGTCTATTTATTTTTTTTTATCCATACATCTTGGCATTATGTCCTCTGTCTTTAGACTTATGGTTACATTTCGTTGATATATTTTAACTATAGAATTCCCTTCCACCCTACATTATTTTCTATTTAAGTAGCTTGGCAACGAATGAGTCTTAACTGTGAACCTGTACTGGGCTTTTTGAAAAGAGATTTCCTGAATTCCATGGAGCAATCGAAACTGATGGCTAGCATTAAATTCACCAAAACAATGTAAAATTTTGTTAAATCTTATGAGAATGAAGCCTAAGAAGAAATAGAGCTGTGGAAAGTAGGTTAATAAGTCCGTAATATTTCTGATAGGTTTCTGCATAATTCTATAATTTTTTATTTATTCCGATACGGGCCATTTAATCAGGAAGTATTTATTTTGGATGTTATCTTTCAGCTTTTAAGAGAAGGATGCCTATGAAAGAAAAAAAAAAGTAGAAAGTAGATTAATAATCTCGTGATATTTCAAATAGGTTTCTGGGCAAAAATACAGTAGCGAGCACAAAAAATGCAACGTTGGGTAAAATTATCTTTAAGTGCGATAATTTTAAAAAAATGGTGACCAGTTCAAAATATTTCTTTGGGTTATTAATCCCTACAGTTATCTATAACTATTATCAATAACATTATGTAAATATTTTTAATTAATGATATATTATTTTGTCATTTATTAAAAAGAGTGCGAATTTCATGGGAGCAATAAAAATGCAACAGCATACATTTTAATGTGTTTATTTAAATTAAATAGTAATTCTTACAAAAAAAAAATCAAAAAATTAATATTTAGTGGCGCAGCCCTTATTTTTTATGACTTCTTGCAACCTAGAAGGCATAGAGTCGACTAAAGCTATTAATGTGTTAATGGATATTTTCTCCCATTCACTTTTCAAAATTTCTTCTAATTGCCTCTTATTTGACGGATGTTTCCTCTTAACTTCCCTGGGGTTTAGATCGGAAGACTGTGATGGCCAATCCAAAACATTGACATCATTGTCGCTTAAAAAGTTTCGAGCTAAGCGACTTGAGTGCTTTGGATCGTTATCCTGTTGGAATATGCTACCAGGAAGCATTTTTTCCCGCAGATGAGGAAGCATGTGTTCTCCAAGGATTTCACAGTACTTCTTGGCGTCCATTTTTCCTTCGATTTGAGTTAAGGGACCTACCCCATCACGGTACGGGTGCGTACCTGTAAATACGTGACGTAAAATCAATAATTTTTTTTAAACATATCGTTCCTTACCCCACACCATTATTGATCCACCGCCATATCTTGGAGAATATCTCGGTCCAGGCGATCTTCGAACAAAATTTATCCCATCGGAGCCAAACAAATTAAATTTGCTTTCATCGCTCCACAAGACTTTACCCATTGTTCATTTCACCAATCTTTGTAACGCTTTGCAAATTCCAGGCGCTTCTTTTTATTGATTGCACTGATGAGAGGTTTCTTTGTGGGTCGTCTCACATGCAAATTAGCCTCTTTCAACCTACGGCGAAGAGTGTGACCGCCTATAGAGGCTCCCATTTGCTCATTTGCGAAATTAGCAACGTCCACTGCGGTCTTTCGTGGATCTTTTTTAACCAGTGCAATCATCTGGCGGCCTTGACGAGAGGTAGTTTTTCGAGGATTACCACTACCTGGTTTCCTTTCCACACTATTTCTCAAGGAAAATCGAGATTTAATCCGACATACGGTTGATTGATTTACACCAAAGAGGTGTCCAACTTCACGCATGGATTTTCCTTCTTCTAAGGCTTTAATGATTGCAGTTTTGCTGTCAGCTGAGAGCTGCTTCTATTACAAAACACATGTTGTATAACTTATTTAAGAAATTTTCAATTATAATTAAATAAATAACTTACTTTAACTATTTTTTTATTATGTTGCATTTTTTTTGCTTGCTAAAAATTTGCACTTTTTTCACTAATTCAAAAATATTTAACTTTTTAAAGCAGAATTTGGAATAAACTGTGGTTACTTTGAAAACTTATAATTGAAAGAATTAACAACAAAAGAAAATAGATAAATTAGTTACCGTTATTTTGAAACAGATCTTATTAAAGATCATATGGCACAGTGTTGCATTTTTTGTGCTCGCTACTGTATAATTGAATACCAGCGCTGAATTCGCCATAGTCTAGTAGGTAGTGCGTTGGCTTATTAAACGAAAGGACCGAGTGCAAACCCAGGTCAGAAATCAAAACGAAAATATGAAAATATTTGGACGGCGATTTTCTCTCTGGAGATTTCTGGCAAAAAGTCTAAGAGCAAATAAAAATTTCCCATGAAAACCTTCTCAAAAATCTGTCGATTGGGAACGACTTTAAATTGTAGGTCCCGCCACTCATACATATATAAAATTAAAATTGACGCACAATTCATAATCCAGACTGAAAGGTTGTAATGACCAATTATGTATGTATGTATGTTCATTTAAAAAATTCAAAATGGCGTATACAATATGGCGGTCGAGGTTTATAAAAATTAATCGGATTTACTTGAAAATTGTTACCGCCATATTGTATACGCCATTTTGATTGTTTTTAAATCTGAATGAAGATCTGTAATCAGCGACCCCAAAAACCCCTGAGTAACAATTTTCAAGCAAATCTGATTAATTTTTAAAGACCTCCGTAATGTGTTTCTTTTTCTCTTGCACTCCTTGACATAAACCCACCCCCTACTTTAAGGATGCATGCAAACAATTTGGCTTTGGGCTCATTTTAAAGAGCAAAGATCAATTGCCAATTTCTGACAATAGCGATGGTTCTAGCACGTCAGTGTTTAGCTCTATAATTTTTCAAAAATGGCAAAAAACGCTATTTTTAGGGGTTTCAACCCCCTTTTTCTCGAAAAGCTGACGTAATGGAAAGTTTTTGAACCCAGATTCGTGTTGAGCGCACAAAATGCCTTCGGAAACACCTGGAGCCATCTTATTTGCAAAACCCATGCAGGGCTGTGTAATTCAACCTGCTACCTATTGGACTACAGAGACTTCGTATGGAAAACTTACTAGAACTTTTTAGTCCCAAAATCCTACCTTTAACTGAAGAAATTGTCACAGGAATAGGGCGGATAGGAAAGCAATTCGTAGCCTATTTCAATGATTTTTGCCATGCAAACTGTCAAATATTTTTATTTACATACATACATAATTGGTCATTACAATCCTTTAGTCAAGATTACGACCTAGTTTCTTACAACACTTATGTTGTGTACGTTAATTTTTATACATGAATGACGGGGCCTACAGCTTAAAGTCGACTCCGAACGATAGAGTTTTTGCGAAACGTTTCATGGCAATTTTATTTCACACTTTGAGTTTTTGTTAGAAATCTGATGAGGAGAAGTTGCCGAATAAATTTTTTTTTTTTCGTGTTTCGTAGGAGATGTCTGACCTAGGGTTTTAACCGTGGCCTCTTGTCTAATAAGTCAAAACATTACTTACTACACCACGGCGATTCTAAGAAGTTTAAAACCTAACAATATTTTACAAAACCCTGCAAAGGTTTGGCTAAAACTAAAACAATTCAATAAAGTTTTCTTATATTAATGGAAACGAACAAAAGTAGTGTTCAAATCAGTCGTTTTAACTAATAAATTCCTTCATTCCTTGTACTTATGTCTTACACTTCTAAGTCAATTTCAACATTAATTCTTATTTATTGTTGCAGAACATTAGTTTCATGCCACTTTTATGTGTCCTTCTTAAGGATTAACCCTTTTTGCCATTGCCCTTGAAAGCAACAAAAAAAAAACGCTATTAAAGGCAACGGAAATTATCTCAACACTTGCTAAGACGCTAATAGGTTAGTATTGCACGCGTCTATCACTCCTACTCTATAACATCATTGGTGGGGATGAAGGTGGAGGTGGGGGTGTTGCTATTACAGCATAAAATTTATGAATTTCTTATTTCAAGTTGTCATATCTCATAAGAAAATGCTAATTTGTTGCCTTAAACCCTTTTCTCTACTTGCCGATATGCATTCATTCAAGTGTTTTTGGTTTGGTTTGGTTTTTAAGATTAATACGTTCATTATTCATTGGAATTACTTGAGGGAATCGAGTGTATTTCTTATTCTCTTCTTTTGAATTTGGTTGGTTTTCCAGTTTAATTAAAAGTATCGTATCTTATGTGTATTGTGTTGTTGTAGTCAATTTAATAAATAAATTTGATGACATCAAGTAAGAAATGTGCTAATTGTATACGACATTTATTTATTGTGCCGCCACCACACCTCCCGACATGCTAATAAAGAGTAGACGACACTTTTTAATTTACAGAAAAATTTATTCGTTTTTTCTTTATATTTTTGTATTTCCTGAACACTTTAACTAAATTGTGTGACATTTTGGCTGAGAGTATCATGACAACAATTAGGTTAGATGCAGAGATACCGGGATAAATTATTTTATGATAATAGTTTGCACCTCCCAGGAAGCATTATTCAGATTTCAACTGATGGATTAAGATCGCTTAGCAAAGTCGAATGTAAACTCTTTTCAGCGCAACTAAACATTACATCGTCCTTTGTACTACCAGATGATTGCTGTTCATACCTTATGGGCTGATATAATGTCAATTAAAATTGCCGCAACGCAAACTCAGTCAATTAGTTCACAACCAACCAAGTGTATTCAATACAACATACACGATACAAAGTCGTGTGAATTGCCCAAGTATCAGAGTATATATATAATATATAGTATATATATATAATATGAACATAGTAACTGGCAGGAAAGCGGCCATTAGATCTTCAGTGAGTGTCTAGGTTAGGTTAGGTTAGAAGACGTGTACTTGTCAATTTGACCTCATCTGGAGGAGTTAGTGAGACCCTCATTTAGATTCCTGCCTACGGCCGATAGTTTTGTACATTGATGTCAGGTATTTCGGGATACGGCCGATGCACTTGTGCGGGGATGTTGGGTGTCTCTGAAGGAGATAGCGACACCCTTTTTTTGGGTTCCTGGATATGGCCGAAGCACTTGTAAAAACTGACACCACGAAAAATTCAAATTAATTCCTGCATGGTATACAAGCTCTGCCACAGAGAGGCAAACAATTGGTCTCTTACAAAAATGCCATTAATTGGTAAAGTTATGATCTGATAATGAAACCACTTGCAAAAAGATCTGGCACGATATCTAGAATGCATTAAAAAATATGCATTAAACCTAATAAGATGTCATCTGAAAGACTTCATAGGAGTCGTAAATTTGAAACTGATCTCTGAGTGCTTACGGTAGGAGACTGGAAATGCCTTATAACAAGTTCTGCAGAAACTGCAACGATGAGAAAAAAGATTAGATCATAGAACATTTTCTTTGTTATTGTCTGGTATTTGGAAAACTGTGAAATAGAATTCTTGAACATCTCGAACTTAGTGGCAGAACATCTCCAGTCAATGGGGATTTGAGAAAAATTGACTCTTCATAAGTTTCTAGGAATAGGTTTGAGAGATACCAACCAGGAGCTATAATTATATGGCGGAATAGGTAATTTATGGTCGCCATAGTCTAGTAGTTACTGTGCTGGCTTCTTAGACATAAGGCCAGTATACAAACCCAGAGTCAGATAATTCAAACAGAACAAAATATGAAAACATATTTCTTCGGTGACTCCCTCTCAGCGGACGGAGTTATTAATTTCTGTTAATAATTAAAAAACTGTTTGGAAAAGTTTATCAAGAATCTGTCGTTCAAATTTGACCTTAAACTTTAGGTCTCGCCATTGATGCATAAAAATAACACACAGAATATAAGTGGTGTGTGAAACTAGGTCGTAATCCTGTCTAAAGGATTGTAATGATCATTTATGTATATACGTATGTATGTATGCATGTATGTATGCAATAGAGAATTTCGATGTTACAACGGGCTCGGTAAGGCGGCTGTACGAGTTTAACCTAACTAAACATGGATGGCGTAAGCAGCTAGGTTGTAATGCTGGCTAAAGGGTTGTAATGATTAAATAAATAAATAGGCGGGAAATGACTATATAAACATACATATTTTCTATTAATTTTATGAAAAATTTTTCATTTGACTTTAAAAATGTGATAAGCTTTGACAAAGCGATGAACATATACAGTGGCGAGCACAAAAAATGCAACACTGTGCCATATGATCTTTAATAAGATCTGTTTCAAAATAACGGTAACTAATTTATCTATTTTCTTTTGCTGTTAATTCTTTCAATTATAAGTTTTCAAAGTAACCACAGTTTATTCCAAATTCTGCTTTAAAAAGTTAAATATTTTTGAATTAGTGAAAAAAGTACAAAATTTTAGCGAGCAAAAAAAATGCAACATAATAAAAAAATAGTTAAAGTAAGTTATTTATTTAATTATAATTGAAAATTTCTTAAATAAGTTATACAACATGTGTTTTGTAATAGAAGCAGCTCTCAGCTCTCAGCTGACAGCAAAACTGCAATCATTAAAGCCTTAGAAGAAGGAAAATCCATGCGTGAAGTTGGACACCTCTTTGGTGTAAATCAATCAACCGTATGTCGGATTAAATCTCGATTTTCCTTGAGAAATAGTGTGGAAAGGAAACCAGGTAGTGGTAATCCTCGAAAAACTACCTCTCGCCAAGACCGCCAGATGATTGCACCGGTTAAAAAAGATCCACGAAAGACCGAAGTGGACATTGCTAATTTCGCAAATGAGCAAATGGGAGTCTCTATAGGCGTTCACACTGTTCGCCGTAGGTTGAAAGAGGCTAATTTGCATGCGAGACGACCCGCAAAGAAACCTCTGATCAGTGCAATCAATAAAAAGAAGCGCCTGGAATTTGCAAAACGTTACAAGGATTGGTCAAAGGAACAATGGGCTAAAGTCTTGTGGAGCAATGAAAGCAAATTTAATTTGTTTGGCTCCGATGGGATAAATTTTGTTCGAAGACCGCCTGGACAGAGATATTCTCCAAGATATCAACTTCCAACCGTAAAACATGGCGGTGGATCAATAATGGTGTGGGGTAAGGAACGATATGTTTAAAAAAAATTATTGATTTTACGTCACGTATTTACAGGTACGCACCCGTACCGTGATGGGGTAGGTCCCTTAACTCAAATCGAAGGAAAAATAGACGCCAAGAAGTACTGTGAAATCCTTGGAGAACATATGCCTCCTCATCTGCGGGAAAAAATGCCTCCTGGTAGCATATTCCAACAGGATAACGATCCAAAGCACTCAAGTCGCTTAGCTCGAAACTTTTTAAGCGACAATGATGTCAATGTTTTGGATTGACCATCACAGTCTCCCGATCTAAACCCCATAGAAAATCTATGGGAGCTATTAGATTGGGAAGTTAAGAGGAAACATCCGTCAGTCAAATAAGAGGCAATTAGAAGAAATTTTGAAAAGTGAATGGGAGAAAATATCCATTAACACATTAATAGCTTTAGTCGACTCTATGCCTTCTAGGTTGCAAGAAGTCATAAAAAATAAGGGCTACGCCACTAAATATTAATTTTAAGATTTTTTTTGTAAGAATTACTATTTAATTTAAATAAACACATTAAAATTTATGCTGTTGCATTTTTATTGCTCCCATGAAATTCGCACTCTTTTTAATAAATGACGAAATAATATCACATTAATTAAAAATATTTACATAATGTTATTGATAATAGGTATCTATAACTGTAGGGATTAATAACCCAAAGAAATATTTTGAACTGGTCACCATTTTTTTAAAATTATCGCACTTAAATATAATTTTACCCAACGTTGCATTTTTTGTGCTCGCTACTGTGTTTGCCTAGACATGTGACATATCTGTTGGGTAAATGGAAAAAATTTAATTATTTTATTAATAACTGGATGACCCGTGTGAATATTTCGCACCGTTAGTTGTCAATTTTGTAACATAAAATGAAAATAATGAATAGAATTTTTATTAAAACTATAAAAGTATTAGAAATCATAATATCATCATACATATTTATATACATACATACGTACATCATGTTTAAATGCTTTTATAATACTTCTTTGAATACAATGTTAGAGGTAATGATATGATCATCGTTAACTTTTTGCCCGTACGAATCTTTAATACAAACACAAATATTTTTAAACGTACGCCCTCGAGAAAAAGCCACGTATAACTGCCCATGTGGAAAGACTGGTTCTGGTAAATACAATCCTACCTTTTGAAGGGTTTGACCTTGTGCTTTGTTTATCGTCATAGCAAAAGCAACTTTTACAGGGAATTGTTTTCGTGTCATTCGGATAGGCACAGTTGGATCAGAAGGTGTAAGGTTGATTCGGAGTATGAGTACAGTTTTATCGGTATGAATAATTTTTGCTAATATGATGTCCTCTATTATGTGGAATAGCATTGCAATTAAACGACCCTGTTTATCGTACTTGATCTAACAACTACTGCAAAGTATTGACAAAATAGCTTTTTACATCATGATATGCCTATTATATATAACTGACTTAGTCATAAACGGCATTATAGTAAATACCGGTATTGCCAGAATGGATTTTAATACATACTATATTGTGTAGAACTGCATTACTATTAAGCGATCCTGTATTAGCACACTTGAACAAAAACATATAATCATAATGACAATAGTATTATTATGCAGTTCTATATAAAATATAATTTTTATTAATGAAAATATTAATTTTTCAATTTCTAATTATTTTTCGCCATTAGTATTAGATATAAGCTTTAAGAAGAGATATCATTCATTAAATTTGATGCGGTGGTATGGGAGATATTTGCAACCGACAAAAACAGTTCTTTAGAAATAATATATATGATAATTGGCCATTACAAATCTTTAGTCAGAATTAGAACCTAGCTTCTCACATCATGCGTTTTAATTTTATACATGAGTGATTTGATTTTGAACTACAAATTTTTTTAAGAAACTTTTCATGGCATTTTTTATTTAAACTCAGATTTTTCGCCCGAAATCTGCTGAGAGGCAGACGCTGAAGAAATGTTTTCTCATGATAATAGTATGCCGTTCTCTATAAAATATAATCTTTGTCAATGAAAATATTAATTTTTCAATTTCTAATTATTTTTTGCCATTAGTGTTTGATATAAGCTTTAAGAAGAGATATCATTCATTAAATTTGATGGGGTGGTATGGGAGATATTTACAACCGACAAAAAAAAGTGCTTTAGAAATAATATATATGATATGATACTCTGATAAGCCAATTTTTTCTTGAACTTTTTGAATGTAAAGTAACTATTCTAAGGCCTTGTGATAAGCCTTTAAGACATTTGACTAAATAAACAAATTTTGTAAGTAATTTACACCTCATCGTAATAACTATTTGCTGTAATATACGAATCGTTTTGTGTTTTGTTTGTTCTTATAATTGAATAATGAAAGTAAAGTTTTATCAAATGTTTGTATAGGCATTCTCTAGTTTGTTTATTTTGATAAAACAAAAACAATAAAAACTTTAAATAAAAAAAAAAAATAATTGTGGTTTTTATTTGCTTTTCAATAAAATAAAGAAATAAAACAAATGTCAATAGTATTCAGCCAGTGATTTTTACTTAATAAAAACACAAAATCCATTTAATTTTATTTAAATAACTAGAATTAAATTTTATTTTTTCTTTTTTTATTGTATTTATTAAGTTTTGATTATATTTAGTTAATTGTTACAGGTGCTATCGTAAAAAATAAACAAAAAAAAAAACAGAAATAAAATAAAAAATTTTTTAAAATACAATGCAAAGTGACATCATGCCAATCATTCATTCATTCATTCTCTTGGCATGAGGGAAAGTGAACATAAAAAAAACAGAAAAAAAAACTTTAAAGCCATAAAACACACTGACCATGACAGTAAAAATTTTTGAAATTATTAAAAATAAATTATTATAATTAAGCAAAAAAATAATTTAAAACAATAGAAACATAAAAAATCATTGGAACAAATTTTAATTTTCTTTTTCCTTCTTTTCCATTCATTTGCATTCATTGAAATTTCACTTTTTCCTTCTTTTTTTTATTTGATTTTCACTTGTACACCATTTCCAAGCAGGCATTTACCACTGCTTGAGATGATAATGCCGTAATTACAGTAAACTCTTCAATATCATTCATTTCTTCCTGGTATTAGTTGTTGGTTTGTTAGTAGAATTCTTCATAGAATTCTGGGCCTTTTGTCAGAAGGCTCTTCGACAGGCAGCACAATGCACATGCAATTGTTCACGACTGGGTACCGATATTAGGGGATCATGTGAGTATGTCGTGATTTCAACATCATCGTCAGCAAATACCATTTCCAAAATATCTTTAACACGCAGCCAATCGAGACGATCAATGCCACAACCCAAGCGTGGTATGGCTAAGCGCTTAACGCCATGTTGACGCTGGAATAAAACAATTAAAAAATCTCTCTCTCTCTCTCTCCCTATCTCTTTCTGTTTTCCGCATTACTCACCATATGATCTCGTGCCGCTGTCAATGCATAAAACAACGCAATATAAGTACATCGTTCGTGATTACGTTCTTTCGTCACAAGATTGTAAATGTAGCGTTTTTTCTCTTTTAAAACCGCCACATTGCCGGTGTGTTTGTATTGCCGCAAATACTCATTGCTGGGGCCATATTTACAATTGAACGCCACACCAATGCCATTACACATGGCAAAGTCTGCACTGATAGAGTGTACAACGGAACAATTCTCGGGTGCTGTTATATTATGACCACGTTGCTCTACTATACGGCATTTGGGAGTTTCAATCTATGTAAGGAAGCAAGGAAGACATTTCAAGTTGTAATAATGAATTAAACCATGTCAAATGAGATCAAAATAAGTTTACCTTTGGTGGTTGATAATTGCAAATCATAATTTCTGTATTGTATTCTTTGGCAAATACACGTAAAATGATCTCTTTGATACGTGACCATTTCAATTCATCACTGCCACAACAAATCCGTGGCATTGCCACCTTATAATCATTGTGATTGCGCTGAAATTTAGAAAAATTCAATATTTTAATACAATTTTCTCACATAACATCACTGTTCTCTACAACTCTTCAGTCAGTATTACGACCTAGCTTCTCTTACTACCTATGTATGTCGTGTACGTTGATTTTACACAAGTGAAGAACCCTACAATTTAATGTCAACTCCGAGTATTAGATTTTTGCGTAAGTTTTCATGCCAACTTTTATTTACTCTCGGAGTTTTTGCAAAAGAAATTTTTCATATTTCGTTTAGTGCGAGCTGTATAAGCCGGGGATTGAACCCAGGGCTCCAATTTAATTAGCCAATATACAAACCAATACACTGCGGCGACTTCTAATGTGAGAACTAATGTTCAAGATCGTTTTTCAATCTTTCAAGGCACTAAATATAAATTCAAAGCTATGTATTTGAAAAAAAAAGTGTAACAGACAATACCTCCTCAGCCTTCTTCGGCCCTAAAGCCATGGATTTTGCTACTGTTTGGTCTATGGTGTATTGTTATAGATGAACAAAAATTTTTCGAATTGTGGTTCTCTTAGGCGTAAACAAACACACATAATTAGACCACAGCCTGGCTTCTCACACCACTTATGTATATTGTGTATGCCAAATTTAGTGCTTTAAAGTCGATTCCGAACGACAGATTTTTGAGAAACTTCCTCAAGTCGTTTTTTTCCAGAAATCTGCTGAGAGGAAGTCGCCTTAGAAATACATAATTGGCCATTACAACCCTTCAGTCAGGATTACGACGTAGCTTCTCACACCACTTACGTTGTGTGCGTTAATTTTATACATAAGTGGCGGGATCTACAGTTTAAAGTCGACTGCGAACGACAGGTTTTTGAGAAGCAATTTTTACTCTCAGAGTCTTTGCAAGAAATTTGCTGAGAGGAAGTCGCCGTTTTCGTTTTGATATCTGACCTGGGATTCGAACCCGGGCCTTTTGTCTAACAAGCCAACACACTACCCACTAGACCACGGCGACTCCACGCCTTAGAAATATTTCTTTATATTTCCTTCTGTTAGAGTTGTCTGACCTTATGCTTGAACCGTGGCCTCACGACTTATAAGCACGCACGACCTACTAAACTACGGCGACCAAAAATTACCTATTCCGGCATATAATTATAGCTTCTAATTGGTCAGAATCTCTCAACCCTCCCGAGAGGGTTATGAAAGTGTAATTTTTCCTCAAATCAAATCTGGCTGAACATGTTCTGTTAATAGGTTCTGGGTGTTCAAGAATTCAATTTCTGAGGTTCCCAAACGCTGGTTAGTGAGAGAAACTATGTTCTGGGGTTTCCTCTTCTTTCCCGTCGTTGCACATTCTGCAGAACTCATTATGAGGAAATCCCAGCCTCAGAGATCAGAGTCCAGTTATGAGTACTATTAAGTTTCTCAGATGGAATCTTGATAGGTTGAATGCATATCAGAGATTAGCAACGAGTATTTAAAACGATAAGTAGATTCCAAAATACTTAAAATTTCTGATACTTATACGCATTCATACCTATTTTATTATGATTCTCATACTACTCATACTCAAAATTCGAAGTACTCGTCGTATTCATACTTAACAATACGCATGATGTTATTGACTTCTACTCGTGTCTACTTAACATTTACACTAGGCACAAAATAAGTATGATTCGAGTACGAACCTTGCAATACTCACAAGAAGATTGTGTGTATGCTTTGCTTGTTGTCTTTATTCTTCCTTTCTTCTTTGTTTGTATATGCAACAACAACAGCTAAGGCTGTAAATTTTAATGAATAATTCGAATCACTTGAATCACTTATAAGTATTAAAAGGATTTTTCTAAATTTATGAATCATGAATGAGTAGGCGCATGAATCAAACATATTTCGAATGTTGTGAGTTTAATGTCAACGTTGTACTCATACTCATTGCTACTCATACTTATAAATCAATGTTGTTGCGAGTACGAATTGAATTTCAATTTTGTTGATTCACTTATACTTAAAAATTGCATGAGTGCTTATGAGTAGCGAAAAAACGATGCATTGCTGATCTCTGGTTGGAGTGAATGAATCTTGATTATAACTTGACTGATTGACATAACTTGGCTGATCTCTGATGCATATTCTGCTTTGCATGTATTCATATCAGATCAGATCTGTTTGCAGTTTCTACAAGTGGATTCATTATCCCAATGAATGGAGTTTTTGTGAGAGACCATTTGTTTGACTCTCTGTAGAGCAGCGTCTGTTCCATGCAGAAATTAATTTGAATTTTCCATGATGCCTGCTTTGGCAAGTGTGTCAGCCTTGTTGTTATCTTCGATAACCCAGCATCCAGAAAGATATGTGAGGGTCTCGCTATCTCCCCCAGAGACACCCGACATTTGATATGGTGTACATACTTTCTAGGGACCGCTTGACTGTCGCTTAATATGTGTATATTACCATGCGATATACTCTCATACTAGGTTCACATGGCGACAATTTTAATTGACGTCAGAGTTTAGCAATGAGTATTCAAAAAGATGAGTAGAATCGAAACATACTCATAATTTTTGATACTTTTAGGCATTCATATTTCTTTCAATATCATGGAACCTTTACTCATATTCAGAATTTGAAACTAAATGAGGCTTATGAATAAAACGTATTACGAATGGTATGAGTTTGATGTCAACGTTGTACGCATACTCATTGCAACCTGTACTTATAAATCAACGTTGTGGTGAGTATGAATGAATCAAGAGGAGTTAAATTTCAGTGTGGTTGACTCACTTATATAGATATAGATGGGTTTGGCAGTAAATGAGGGCAAAACGAAGTATATGTTATCGACAAGTAGAGCCGTGCGGCGTATTGATTCCCAAATTACGGCCGATAACTATACTTTTGATACAGTCAAGGAATTCATTTACCTTGGCTCCGCCGTTACCACCGAAAATGATGTCAGTCTGGAGATCAAGCGCAGAATTACCCTTGTCTCAATAGGCAATTGAGTAGCAGAGACCTCTCTCGCAAGACAAAACTAATACTCTACAAGACACTCATCATACCCGTGCTTCTTTATGGCGCAGAAGCATGGACCCTATTAAGAACTGATGCAGCTGCCTTGAGAGTATTCGAGAGAAAGGTCCTACGTAAGATCTTCGGTCCAGTGCGAGTTGGCGATGATTTTCGCATCCGATACAACAGTGAGCTGTATGAGCTCCTCAACGACATGGACGTTGTACAGCGTATTAACATCCAGCGGCTGCGCTGGCTCGGCCATGTCGTTCGAAAGGAGGAGGATGCTCCGGCGAGACGAGTATTTGATGCGGGGATCTGCGGAAGTCGGCGAAGAGGACGACCTTGTATCCGTTGGAAGGACCAAATTGAGGAAGCCCTGTCATCGATTGGTGTGACCAATTGACGTAGGCGCGCAAGAAGCAGAAGCGCCTGGAAGGATGTGCTGCGGCAAGCCGAAATCCGTTAATCGGATTGTTATGGCCAATTAAGTAAGTAAGTAAGTGACTCACTTATATACAAAATTTCATGAGTGGTTATGAGTAGCAGAAAAACGATTCATTACTGAGCTCTGGTACATACTGCCTAAGGAGCTAATGGCCGCTTCACTGTCGGTTACCATACAATATACTCTGATACGGAGTTTTTAATTGCCATTAGGATAGGTTACAATAAAATCTAGTAATAAAACCTCCAGCAAAATGGAGTTCAAACGTGTAAAAACCTGTATATTGAACGATCCACTACGGTCATGAGACGAATTTGTTACTTTTTTTGTTTTTCTCCCATCTTAACAATTTTTCCCACAAATAATTCGTTTCAAATTTATTTTATGATTTCAATTTACATAAAAATGTGCAACAATTATGAGAACTAAAAAAATCATATTTTCACAAAAAAACAGAAGAAAGAAAAATTAATCACCACCCTACTCTACAACACCAAAATTAATTGAAAATTTTGTAAATTCCTCGACACAATTTTGTTTTAAAGCATTTTCTTATTCCTCTTCACATTAATTATGCAAAAAAAAAAAAACTTTAATTCACGCCATAAAATATAGTGAAGAGTTGTGGGGAGGGGGAAAAAAAAATTACAAAATTTCACTTACCATGTGCTGTCTCATGCATATTAAAGCCGATTCGACATTTTCGTATGAGCTCTTGTAAAACATTGAGTCTTTGGTCACCAGCGAATATATAAAGCGGGCATTGTCTTCAAGTACTGCTACATTGCCGCTGCATATATGACGGCGGCTTAATTCATCGTGTTGGCCAAAAATAATGCCAAACTTCCATGCCAATTTACCTTTTTCTTCATAGAAATTCGCATTTGTAGTGTAGGCCAGTGAATATGTTTGCGGTACGTGAAATAGATCGGCTTTCACTTCGGTCAATCGAAAAGCCGTCATTATTTTTGCATTTCACACGTTTCTTATCAGGTGTAAAAAAATATTTGTTCGGAAGAAAAAACACTTCAGAATACGAATTTAGTATGTGACACTGCGAAATTAAAAAAAAAAATGATTCACAAATGACTTGAGGTTTTTGCACTCTTTTTTCTGTATTTCTTCTTTAGTTTCCTTTTCTTATTTCTCTACTTAATCAGCTTTAAGTTTCTTTGTTTCACTTCTTCACCCAAAGTGCTCCAGTTGCTTTCGAAGAAAGAAGTTCTTGTCTGGTGCTCTGTAAAGACAAGAAAAGAAAAAACGAAAATCAATTGAAATTCCAGAAATGAGGGTTCGAAATTGAAAAAGAAATTAATTTTTTATAAATTTATTTTCCATTTTGTTTTGATGAGTAAACATGGACCATCAGTTTATCGTTTTTGGGGTCAAAAGAATTTGGGTCATCAATACAACACTGCACAGTTTCAAAACTATTGTTGACACACTTAAGCCTTAATAAACGCTCTGTGATACTTTTTTTTGTGATCATCTTTTTTTTTTATAGAGATTGTTTGCTAATTACATTATAATTACATTAAAATTACTTTGAATATGGGTCATTTTGCTTTGATCGGATTCGATTGTTGATATAATTCCTAAAATATTTGGCGATGTTAAAATTTCGAAAACTTTAAAAGCTCAACTCAGATCTAGTAGGAATCCCAGTGGAGACAACAGGCAGCCTTGTGCGACGGTCTACTTTGAAGCTCACTGATGTCTAATGCATCAAACGATATCTATCAGAACTTTCTAGAATCTAGATGAATACTCTTTCATTTGAATCGAAGGATTTCTTGTAATGATTCGATGCCTAACTTAGACTAAGTGTAGGACCTTGAAGTACATAGTCCTACTTACAGTAGCTTTATAACAAACATGTGGATTAAACATTGTCTAGAGGTAACCAACTTAAGTCTGGTATGAAGCTTACTATTGGGGAGCTCACTCAAGGCTGTCAATAAATAAGAGGAACTAGGTACTCTTACAGGAAAGGAAAATTAGTTTCTTCCTATTTTTTTAGAATAACAGCTTCTTGCAGGAGTCATTAGACGAAATGCCAATCTTTTCGGCAAGTTTATCAATAGGGTAGTGGTCTGTGAAAATCTCTATTGCGTTAAGGAAGTGTGTCAGTGCTCTTATATAAGTCTAGTTATATTTCACGTTCCTCTCTTTTGCCAACGAGATTGAGCCTCCCTCTAGAACGAACAGATATTAACCAATTTAATTCGGGGAACCGGAATACCTATATCCCCGTAACATATCGGAAATTGAGAACTCTTTACAGACTGCGAATTGTTCAACAGCAATGAAATTTCGAAAGTAATCCCAGAGAAATCTTCGGCGGGAACGAGGCTGGGGCTTAATCGCAGCATTGTTTCCACGAGTAAATTAAAAGACTTTCATGGAACATCTCGGTACCTATAAAGCATTGTGCCGCTTTAAAATGGCCACGATCATACAAACACAATTAGTCATTACAACACTTCATTTAGGATTTCGACCTAGCTTCTCACACCACTTATGTTGTGTGCGTTAATTTTAATCATGAGTGATGGGGGACTTACTGTTTAAAGTCGACCCCTAACAACAGATTTTTTGAGAAACTTTTCATGGCAATTTTATTTACTCTCAGAGTTTTTGCCAGAAATCTGCTGAAAGAAAGTCTTCGATAAAATAGTTTTTCGGATTTAGTTTAGTTGGAAATTCCTGACCTGGATTTTGACCCCTGCCGTCATGTCTAATAAGTCAACACACTACTTGCTAGACTACGGCGACTACAAGTCGGATAGCCTATAAGTAAGTTTAATATCTGAACACTTAATAAATATACCACAGACCACCCTGTCTAGCACATTCGATCCTTTGACCGACTATACCCTCTTTGTATTGATGTGCTCTATAAATTATGAAGTTTATTGTTTCTCTGGCATATCGTTAGAGGCAGACAAATTACTATTCATCTATTCTTTCTATTTCAAGGCTGCTTTTTCCGAATTAAGTCCCTATTTTTAAAATTGCGATAACTAGTGAGTAACGTTCGATAGTTCTTGGATTAGAAGTCATTGTAAAATATGGCAACCCTATTATTTTAGATCGCCGTAGTCTAGTAGGTTTTTCTTCCTTAGTTATCCTTCTCTTAAAAACTGAAAGATAACATCCAAAATAGTTTCTTCCTGATAAAATAGCCCGTCTCGGAATAAATAACAAATTAGAGAAACGCTGGTATTTGATGATTTTTTATGCAGAAGCCTATCGGAAATATCATGGACTTATTAACCTACTTACTGTCGCCGTAGTTTAATAGGTAGTGTGTTGGCTTTGTTAGACGTAAAGCTAGGGTTTGTATCCCAGGTCAGGCATCAAAACGAAAATATGAAAAAAAGTATTACTTCGGTGATTTTCATTTAGCAGTTTGTGCCAAAAACTCTGAGAGTAAAAAAAATTTTCCAAACAAAAAAATCTGACGCTAGGAATTGACTTTAAACTGTAGGTCCCACCATTTATGGATAAAATTAACACACATAACGTAAGTAGTGTTAGAAACTAGATCATAATCCTGACTGAAGGGTTGTAGTAACCGGTTTCCTAAAATACAAAAACCTGTGGGAAGTTTTCTACATTTCCTGGATTAAAATTTATTGTTTTATATGGCAATCCTATTATTTTAGAACTTGCTGCAATGGATCTGCATAGTTGTAAATATTTAGTTGCTAAAGCGGAAACAAACCAAGGACACGCTAAGAAGAAGAGGAATGCTATCTAGTTTCCAACTACAAAATTGAACATTTATTAAGCTTACCGTACACCGAGTCTCAAGTGTTTTAGAGTTTTTTTTTTTTTGGATTAAGAGTATAAGGCAATACAATGCAGTATCATGTTCAAATTTAATTGAATATTTTGTATAAATATAGAGAGAGAGACGAAGAGAAAGAGAGGAATTTCAAATATGTCAAGACAATTCTTATAAATTTTAAACTTGCAAACCCAATTCAGTAGCTGGCTGCTGTTTTATTTCATAAAATATTAATAGGCCCCGTTCTCTGTTTTTTCTTTCTTTCTGTACTCAAGAAGAAAACCAAACAGAAGTTGAATTAAAAAAAATGATTTTCAATGAAAGCAACACACCACAGCATGTGTGTATTGTCATGATGCAATACAAGAAATGTGTGAAATAAACACAAATTATTGTTGTTGTTGTTATTGTAGCTGTTGGTGCTGCTTTTGTTGTTGTTGTTGTTGTTACTTAACAAATTCGATTTAATTAAACGTTTTCAGCTAAAGAATGTATTTAGAGAAGCTTAAATAGCTGCTCTGCCTACAATAATAACACAGTGCGACAGTGAAAATACACTCGAGTAACTATATAGGCTACGTTGTTCAGTTAGTTGAGTTTTTTATATTTCCCGAACCCTCCAAACTTGTTATATTTGTTAAAAATTGTTTTTTTTTACTTTACGTACAAATTTCTGGATTACTCATACATTTCTGAACCGATTTCCAAAATTTAGATCTTGTTGAAAAGGCGAGAGATGGGCCTTTAAAACGGTATACATATATCTATTATTTGACTTAATATGCTATGAGATTTGATAAGTTAAACTTGAAAAATTCGAATTTTTTCATATTTTTCAAGTTTGTCCGTTCATAGGAGCAAACTTTAATAAAAAAAATATAGGATAAGAGATAATATTCTTAAAGTCTGTTATCTTGTGAAGAGATTTAGTCATCATTTGATCAAATCGGACTAAAATTGCCGTAGTTATTATTTGAAGAGTTTAACAGTCGAGTGATATATCTAATTAAATGAACTTTTGCTTCAAAGATTTTCAGAATTTTTAATGGATCTTGATTGTTTATCACAAAATGTGTCAATTTCACATTTGACACGACTTCCAGAAGTCGGTTAATATTATTACTGGCTGGTGGTCGCTTAAACTTGGAATTGACACATTTTCCGATAAACAATCAAGATCCATCAAAAAGTCTGAAAATTTTTGAACCGAAAGTCCATTTGATAAGATTCAATATATGAATAATATCACTCGACTGTTAGACTCTTTAAATAATAACTACGATAATTTCTGTCCGATTTCATCAAACAAAGTGTCAATCTCTTTGCAAGATAATGCACTTTCAGAATGTTTTCAATTATTTCATATTTTTAAAGTAAAGTTTGCTACTATGAACGGACAAACTTAAAAAAATATGAAAAAATTCGCGTTTTCCAAGTTTACCTCATCAAAGCTTATAGCATATTAAGTCGAAGAATAGATTTTTGTACGACGTTTTAAAGATCCATATCTCCCCTTTCCAATGAGATTTAAATATTGGAAATCGGGTCAGAGATGTTTGAGTAATCCAGAAATTTGTGCCTAAAATCTAAACAGAAAAACAATTTTAAATAATGTTTGAAAGGTTCGAGAAATATAAAAAAAAATTTTTTAAGGTCTACTCCAATGATTAACAATGAATCGTTTTTCCGCTACTCATAAGCACTCATACAATTTTGAGTATGAAGGAATCAACAGAATTGAAATTGAACTACTCTAATTCATTCGTACTCGCTTCAACATTGATTTATAAGTGTAAGTAACAATGAGTATAAGTACAACGTTGACATCAAACTTACAATATCCAAAATATGTTTGATTCATAAGCCTATCTATATTTAGATTCATAAATTTAGAAAAATACTTATCATATATATTATTTCTAAAGCACTTTTTTTTTTGTCGGTTGCAAATATCTCCCATACCACCGCATCAAATTTAATGAATGATATCTCATTTTAAAGCTTATATCTAACACTAATGGCGAAAAATAATTAGAAATTGAAAAATTAATATTTTCATTGATAAAAATTATATTTTATATAGAACTGCATGATAATACTGTTGTCATTATGATTATATGTTTTTGTTCAAGTGTGGTAATACAGGGTCGCTTAATAGTAATGCAGTTCTACATAATATAGTATGTATTAAAATCCATTCTGGCAATACCGCTATATACTATAATGCCGTTTATTACTAAGTCAGTGATATATAATATGCATATTAAGTTGTAAAAAGCTGTTTTGGCAATACTTTGCAGTAGTTGTTATATCAATTACGATAAACAGCTATTCCATATAATAGAGCACATCATATCAGCAAAAATTATTCATACTGATAAAACCATACTCATACCCCGAATCAACGTTACACCTTCTGATCCAACTGTGCCTTTTCGAATGAGACGTTAACAATTCCCTGTGAAAGTTGCTTTTGCTATGACGATAAACAAAGCACAAGGTCAAACCCTTCAAAAGGTAGGATTGTATTTACCGGAACCGGTCTTTTCACATGGGCAGTTATAAATGGCTTTTTCTCGTAATACTTATAAGTCATTCGAGTGATTTGAATCATTCATTAAAATTTACAACCTTTGTTGTTGTTGCATATACAAACAAAGAAGAAAGAAAAGACAATCACAATTTTCTTGTGAGTATAGTAGTATTCGTATGCGAATCATACTTATTTTATGCTTCGTATTAATGTTATTTAGAGACGAGTTGAAGTCAATAACATCATGAGTGTTGTTAAGTATGAATACGACGAGTACTTCCAACTATTGAGTATGAGTATGATATCAAAATAAGTATGAATGCGTATAACTATCTGAAATTATAAGTATGACTCGAACCCAAGAATGATAAACTAAAGATTACGCCATCACGCACATAAAATTAAAACTTTCTGCGCATGTTGAATCAGTGACGTCACGAAAATTGTTTTCATTGTTTTCCTATTGGCTAATGATAATGTAAGTTATATTGCAGGGCTGCCAACTAATTTAACGTAGTGCATACACTTTTGAGAAGAAATGTTCATTTTCCAATATGAAAAAGACTTGGAAACGTTTAAAATAGCCCAACTACGTCATCTAACGGGAAATCATGTGCAAGGCATAATCTTTAGTTTATCATTCTTGACTGGAATCTACTTATCGTTTTGAATACTTATTGCTGATCTCTGGTCATAACTCACTATGCCTTTAGCCGAGTGTATTTAAATTCTTTTATTTTGTTGGATAGTGTAATTAAACAACGGAAAAAGAGGGAGAAAAACTCGAACGTATTAAAACAACACACATTTTCCAAGATATAATTTATGTACAACAATATGTGCCATGTTTGTATATTTTTATTGTTGTTGTTGTTTTTTTTTTTAAGCTGAAATATAATTAGAAAAAAATGAATGTATTTTGTATCTATTAATTACTGCAACAGGCATTAATCAGTGTCGACTGATTGAAAAGAAAACAAAAAAAAACAATTCATCTGATACGGAAAAGCCAACCATAGTGGTGGTGTATTGTAGAGATCGATCGATTAATACTTGCGGCATTTAAAGTTAATAATAAACGAGAGTATATTGAAATGCATTTCATTATTTTTATTTTTATTTTGTTTTTATTATTATTGCAATAATTTTTAATTTAAATTTAAATCATTCAAGGGTAAACAAAGTCAATTGTAATCATTTGATACACTTTTTAATGCATTCGTTTGATGATTTTGTTTTTTGTTTCGTTTTTTATGGATGCAACCAACCTCCACAGAGTTTAGTGACATGACATGCCAATTAGATAAACCGGACTAACATATGTGGAGGTGAATAATACACGATTACACGGTAACATCACTTAATTCGTGATTTTTCAATTTGCCATCTAATTACGTATTAATGTTATCCACTTTAGAATATCATGTTAAAAATTCAAATCTGTTGTTTACATGCTATACCATTACCTCCGTTGATATTTTATAAGATTTTCAGTCTGATATTCTTAAAAAAATGAAAACCATGAGGTCCATCAAAAGGAATAGGGAGCATGATACTTGAAGTTCAGAGCTGTAATAACTTGGTGATTTAGGGTTTCAGATTTTTATAAGGAGTGCGCACGAACAAAAAAAAAATGGGCCTAATTTTAAGCTTATCATAATTGGAAAAAAATGGATACCGTTATATTGTTTTTGGTAGTCATCAATTTCAAAATCCCCGTGCTAAATGTCATAGTAATATCAAAAATAGTTTTTGAAAATAGGCACCCAACAAGAATATCGTAAAAAAATAATTGAAATTTTCAATGAAAAACCGCTCCGCTTTAAAAAAACGCTTGCTAGGCTCGCAGGCTGTTTTTAAGGTAAGAATAAAACAATATAAGAAGTCTTTAAGTATTCAGAGAAAGCGTGGAAGTGGAAGAAAAAAAGGATTTGTCGACCAAAACAAAGCAAGTAAAATAATACGTATTTTTCTAAAATACCCCCTAACATGTCTGGAAGAAAAGTGGCTCAAAAAGATCGATGTCCTGAGATCTTTGTCAGAGAAAATTTTATACACAAAAGGAATTCAAATATTATTTACTTTAATTGAAATATAAAATGAAAAAAATCCGCCACTTAGTTTTATTTCTATAACGAAAAATGTAAGTTCAGTTTTTTTGTGCGCACTCCTTATTATAAAATATGACAGAAAATTTTTAATACAAACAAAAATATTTTGAGCCGATATGGTCTTCACCTATTTCTTCTTAATGAACACAATTAATCAGCCATTGTTTAGCCTCCACATCTTTGAGATTATCTTTAAGGAAGAAGCCCATGTGCTTCAATATTTTATGACAAAACACCGGACATGGGCCCAATAGACATAACAGTTTTTTCCTCTTACTAGTCTATACGACTTCTAAAAAAGCCATAAGTTAAATGACTAAAACTGATATGAGTGAGCAGAATACCTCAACATCGGTATGCTCCTTTAAAATTAACCTTCCCTGATCAGTACTATTCTAACTGTATCTGAAGCTTTTCATGTAGTTTGTGACGTTGTCAATTCCCGCATTATCAATTCTAAGCTTGAAGTCGTCGTTGTCTAGTTGGTAGTGTCTAGTTGGTTGTGTGTTGACTTATTACATGTCAGGCCACGGTTCAAACCCCAGGTCAGACATCTCCAACAAAATGAAGGATACGAAAATATATTTCTTCTGCTACTTCCTCTCTGAGAAAACTTGTGGCAAAAACTCTTAGAGTAAATAGAAATTAACATGAAAAGTTTCTCAAAAAATCTGTCGTTTGGCGACGACTTTAAACTATAGGTCCTACCGAAGGCTTGTAATGACCAATTATGGTATATCTAGTAAGACCCCTTGTCAGGTCACATTTAGCCTCTTCCCTTATCTTCTTCCAATGAAGATACTTAAACTCCTACTGTCCGGCTTCAATATATCATGAAGATCGTCTTCAAGGTAAAAGCCCTCAATCTTCTACTAAAAAAAAAAAGATATCGAACATGGACCCAATAGAAACAACTTCAATTTCTAGAGAAGTCATTGGTTATATTACCAAGACTAACAGGTCTTGCACGGGTGTCCAGAATACAATGTCCAACAATAACTCCCACGTTAGCGCTGAGCATGCTTCTTTAAAGGTAAAGTTGACTTTTCTTTGCCAGCCCTATTTGACACGTAACTGAAGCTTTCCAAATCGTGTTTAACGGTGTCAATTCCCACCTTAACAATTCTAAGCTTGCAGGGTTTTCCCTTACCTAGTCAAATCATCCACTCCGCACTATTCCACTGTATTCCATTATCCATACTAAGTGAATGAATCTTGTTGAGGGACTTGCAGGGATCATAAACCGTCCTAGGGTACATTAGTGTCACAAGCCAAAATCCTAAAAGACCTTTGACTGTTTTTGCGAAGATATTTTCATTTTTAGTTATCATCACCACTGCCCGCTTGACCGAAATGCTACAGAGGTCCAGTAACCTCATATCTCTATACAGTTGCGATTTATTCGTGAAGATCTACATATACGAAGTCGTCTGCCTTAAGCGACTCATATCTGAGTTTGTTTTTCATAGCCGTGGTCTAGTAGGTAGTGTGCTGGCTTATTAGACGTAAAGCCAGGGTTCGAGTCCCAGGCCAGACATCAAAAATAAAAAAAATTCAAAAAGTATTTTTTCTTTCTCTTCTTGTTTCTCAAAAATCTGTCGTTCGGAGTCGACTTTAAACTGTACGTCCCACCACTTCTGCATAAAATTAACACACACAACATAAGTGGTGTGAGAAACTGTGGGCTTCTTGGGGACGATTGCTGGAGGCTGTCTAATGGTGAAGGTATAGCACTGGCCATTTTATAGTCACCAGTAGCAACTCGTTTCCTTACCGTTCGCATCTTCCCTCTCTCTTTCCACCTTTCCTAAAAAACCTTTATTTATTTTCTTTATTTAGAGTTTTCATGAAATGGAGTTTTTAGAAAAACTAAGATTTAAAGGAGCCCATTAAAGGGAAATGTATTTCAACAACCAACCAATAAAACTTTAAGACCCCACTAGTAAACGGAAGAATTGTGTTACGTCTTCATTTGGGAGCCACAGTTGCCAAAATTAAACGTAGTAATGGAAGTAATACTGCTCAGCAACCATTCAATATTATTCTGGTATTATCACTACGAGTAAGAGTTCATCTATTCATTTCGAATATAAGGTTGTACAGCCCTGCAATAGCATGCGGGTTTATATAATTAAAAAACAAAACATTTTTTGTCTCTCTTTGTTTTTGTTTTTTTTATTAATAAATTCTAAAATTAATTTCTTATCGATTCTGACATTTTTGTTTAACTTAAAAGAAAAACGAACACAACAAACAAAAAAAAATTGAATTTTAAATCTGGTTTGTGTGTAATTTTGCTTGAGATAAATCATGTTAATAAAATTGTTAATAAAACATTTTAAAATGCAAACATTACTAGTGTAAATTAAAAAAATATTGTTTATTAAATAATAATTATTAACTAAAACAACAAAAAAAAAAAACTTTTATTTAAAAGGTATGCATGCCTTATGAGAGTGTTGTTGATGGTGTTGCTGCATTTATTTAAATTTAATTTTGGAGTGGGCGTCTAATAAAATTCGTTTAGAATTTTCCGCATTATTAACGTTCGTTTTTGTATCGGGTATCGAGATGAATAATTTGTTTTAGTCAACCCTCAACATCTCAAACTTAAAATGCCATAAATTATTATAAAAACAAATAAAAAGAAAATATTTCCCAGCCAGCATTTTTAGAAATTTTTAATCAAATTCGAGTCTTTTTTGATCTTCCGCGCGATTAAAAAGCGCTCGTTTTCTGATCTTAAAAGACTTTTTCGTCGAGAGACAAAAAGTGACTAGGAGCGACTCTTCTTAAAAAGTCACTTATGAGTAATTTTCTATATTATTTTAGAGTAATTTTTAATTCTTTTTCTAGTAGATTTATAATCATTTTCGAATCACATTCTTGTTATTAGCCTTATTTACCTTCCTTTACTTTTTGATCATTTATTAGTCTTATTTACCTTCGTTTATGACTCTTTTTCAAGTCATCTTTCAGTCACTTTTTGATCATTTATTAGTCTTATTTACCTTCGTTTATGATTCTTTTTCAAGTCATCTTTCAGTCACTTTCTGATCATTTATTAGTCTTATTTACCTTCGTTTATGATTCTTTTTCAAGTCATCTTTCAGTCACTTTTTGATCATTTATTAGTCTTATTTACCTTCGTTTATGATTCTTTTTCGAGTCATCTTTCAGTCACTTTCTGATCATTTATTAGTCTTATTTACCTTCGTTTGTGATTCTTTTTCGAGTCATCTTTCAGTCATCGTTTAATCGCATACGAGTCTTTTATGAGTACTTTTATTGTCATTTATGAGTAATTTTCTATGTTATTTTAAAGTAATTTTCGACTCTTTTTCTAGTAGCTTTATAATCATTTTCGAATCACTTTCTTTTTTATTAGCCTTATTTACCTTCGTTTATGATTCTTTTTCGAGTCATCTTTCAGTCACTTTCTGATCATTTATTAGCCTTATTTACCTTCGTTTATGATTCTTTTTTAAGTCATCTTTCAGTCACTTTTTGATCATTTATTAGTCTTATTTACCTTCGTTTATGATTCTTTTTCGAGTCATCTTTCAGTCATCGTTTAATCGCATACGAGTCTTTTATGAGTACTTTTATTGTCATTTATGAGTAATTTTCTATGTTATTTTAAAGTAATTTTCGACTCTTTTTCTAGTAGCTTTATAATCATTTTCGAATCACTTTCTTTTTTTATTAGCCTTATTTACCTTCGTTTATGATTCTTTTTCGAGTCATCTTTCAGTCACTTTCTGATCATTTATTAGTCTTATTTACCTTCGTTTATGATTCTTTTTCAAGTCGTTCTATCAGTCATCGTTTAATCGCATACGAGTCTTTTATGAGTCCTTTTGTTATCATTTATGAGTCATGTTCGTATTAATTTGGACTCGTTTTTATGTCATTTATAATTAAAATTTGAGTCATTTATTATTCGTATTTATAATTCTATTTTTGCTCTCTTCAAGTGTTTTTATTAGGTTTACTGAGTCCTGAAAGAAAGAATATTAAGTTTACATTCGTGGTGTTTGTACATACATCAGACATCAAAATTTATTTAAAGAAATATCGTTTTTCGTTAAAAAACAAAGAAAGTTTTTCAATTTAAATAATTTACATAAAAGAAAATTTATACAGAAAAGCAGTTTTTATCATCTACGAGTACTTGCGCAAAATATTATCATAAAATACGTAATTACGATCACTTTTCAAACCCCTGCATGATATGTTTTTGATTAAGCGTTTTTTAAATTTCAGTAGTAGGTAGATTATAATAATAAATAACTGCCCATGTGAAAAGACCGGTTCTGGTAAATACAATCCTACCTTTCGAAGGGTTTGACCTTGTGCTTTGTTTATCGTCATAGCAAAAGCAACTTTCACAGGGAATTGTTTTCGTGGCATTCGGAAAGGCACAGTTGGATCAGAAGGTGTAAGGTTGATTCGGGGTATGAGTACAGTTTTATCGGTATGAATAATTTTTGCTGATATGATGTGCTCTATTATGTGGAATAGCATTACAATTAAGCGACCCTGTTTATCGCACTTGATCTAACAACTACTGCAAAGTATTGCCAAAACAGCTTTTTACAACTTAATATGCATATTATATATAACTGACTTAGTAATAAACGGCATTATAGTAAATAGCGGTATTGCCAGAATGGATTTTAATACATACTGTATTATATAGAACTGCATTACTATTAAGCGACCCTGTATTACACACTTGAATAAAAACATATAATCATAATGACAAAAGTATTATCATGCAGTTCTATATAAAATATAATTTTTATTAATGAAAATATTAATTTTACAATTTCTAATTATTTTTCGCCATTCGTGTTAGATATAAGCTTTAAAATGAGATATCATTCATTAAATTTGATGCGGTAGTATGGGAGATATTTGCAACCGACAAAAAAAAAGTGCTTTAGAAATAATATATATGATAATAGTCAGATTTTAAACGTCTGGATGATTAATTTCCAAATGCAATACAATTTTTTATTGTATTTTAAATCGAACTCATTTTACTTATTCGCGAGAATCATTTTTGAGTCCTTTTATAGAGTATTTTGATCACACCAAAAGTACTCTAAAAAGACTTAGTAAGGTGATTTTTATAACAACGATCTTCCAAATGCTTGCTGGGTTTACTATGTGTATATGTGTGTAAGTATGTGTGCATTAGGTATCGATTAAATTTATTATTATTTGTACACTTTGTATGCATATATCGATTAAGAAAAATAAAAAAAATCGAAATCAATTCAACACTTTGTATTTGAAAAAACAGAAGAGTGACAACAAAGTGACGATTGTATCTGTATTTGTATCTCTTAAAAGTGGTTTTCATGAGATTTTTATTGAATTTTTTTATTTCATTTTTATTAATATTTTCTACGATTTTAGTTATTTCACTTCGTTACGAACTTGTTTTTACCAAATTGGTCAAGCAATGATGTGATCTGTTTGGGGTTTTGACATTTTAAAGCTTTTTTTTTGCTTCAAATAAAATAATAACACATGCAATCGCTATTTAATCGTACATTTTGTATTAATTTTTTTGTTTTTACTTTTGAAAAACAATACAAAAACTTGACCAACCTCAAGTATTGTTTTCCTTCTGAAATGTTATTTAATTTTGAAATTTTTCTGTAATAAATTCACTCTCGGCCTAATTATACTGCATAACTGGTACTAAACTGGAAGTATAAATAAATTACTTCACAGTTTTTGTT
This sequence comes from Sarcophaga peregrina, assembly GCA_014635995.1. Classification (NCBI taxonomy): domain Eukaryota; kingdom Metazoa; phylum Arthropoda; class Insecta; order Diptera; family Sarcophagidae; genus Sarcophaga; species Sarcophaga peregrina. The sequence goes on along the minus strand of CM025792.1, from coordinate 85,682,309 downwards.
TTGTTTTTCAATATTACCGGCAGGTTTGTATCTGGTTTTTTGCCAATAAATACGAAATACGAGAGCAAAACAGGAAATATTTTCAGGTTATTTCTTTAAAAATATTAAAAGTCTGCTTCGAAAACCAAGATGTAGTATGTTGATCGAAACCAGTAACTGATATTTAGTAACTGCTAGGTTCTTACTGGTTTCTGCTTTGACGTATTTTGGTAGCCTGCTTATGCCTCCAACTATTTTTCTCTTTCCTTTCATTTCACATTTTATATCACAATCAACTTTTCTTTATCCTATCCTACTGTGCCCTGGAACTAAGCTTATCAACTCCGTCCTAAAGGGTCCGCGAAATAACTTTTTCTTTGAAAATGCTTTAAGAGATAACTACTGAATATTTTCTCAAATTTCTCTTTTTATTTGAAAGTACAATCCTTCCGGTTATTAATAGAAAATAATTTCATTCAAATGGCCATGCAGCAGCCTACACGATCGGTCCAATTTATCAATTGTGTTCAGCAGTATTTCACCAATGGCTTCAAGAATATAGTACTTTAAAGTGTCAATTGACTCTGGCTTGTCGGCGCAACACTTATCTTTGACAGGACCCCACAAATAATAGTCCAACGGTGTCAAATCTCAGCTCCGAGGTGGTCAACCGATATCAGTTCTGCGGCTAATAATGCGATCTTCAAAAACACGACGCAAAACATCGAGTATAGGTTCGGCTGTGTGGCACGAAGCGCCGTCCTGTGTTGAACCAAATGTTGCCAATATCCTTCACTTCAATTTTTGTGAACAAAAATCCGTTTAACATGGCCCGATAATGATCGCCATTGACTGTAACGGCCACTCCTTGCTCATTTTCGAAGAAAAATGGCCTTTGGACCAAAATCCGCACCAAACAGTGACGCGTTTTGGGCTTTTCAAAGTATGCATGCAGCTTTTCTGCGCCCCAAATGCGACAATTTTGCTTGTTTACAACTTACCCGCCAAGATCAATATGACCTTCATCTGAAAAGATGATTTTTTTGGCCAAAAGTCAACATCTTGTGTAAGTCGATCGCAGGGCCACTTAGCGAAGCGAAAACGCGTATACACAACCATATTCGTTCAGCGGAAGGGTTAAACTAATTGTCTGGCAAATCAGACATGAGCAAAGTGTTAGCATTCACGAAATAAGGACTAGTTGAGAAAAAAAACCTTAGATGGCAGACCCTATGTTTATGTGCCACGATCTATGTCCTCACGATAATTCATTCTAAGCAATTCTCTCTCTGAAAGAACTAAACAAGACTTCGACTAGATGGGCCTTTAAGATTGCATTATTATGTAAGCATACGATAAGATCGTCAGGACACGACAAAGTTTAAAGTGTTATCGTTCTTATTAAGATGGATTCACTTATTTTGTTCGAAGAACATGGCCTGTATCCACCAGCATTAAATTGGCGGATGACATGAAGTAATAAGAAAGTTGAGACCTTCTCCACAGGATAGTGTGCAAACGATATTTTTGTACTCTTAGATGCCTGTTGTTCAATAAAATCTGTCTGCTTTGGTATAGCTTTTATGTTACATGGGGATAATGATCTTGAAAAAACAGTTCAAAGAATATTTAGCCTCTTTAGATGTCCAAAAAGCTCAATCCGTTTTCGAGCATAACGCTGTCGAAGTTTATGGAAGTGAATTCCATAAAAGGGCGGCTTTTATGATAAAAATGTATGCTTGTTAGCAATGGAGATTAAAGTTTTTGCCATGATTTGAAATACCATACATGACAGCATCTGAAATTTGAAGCTACAAGGTTGAGATAGAGTCAGAAACAGCATAAACAAGCTCTTAGTCTTATGGATTATAAAGTTGAATGTACGGTGAGTTCTACTGCATGGTAGAAGTGTTTTCTCCTCCTCTTCTTCTCCCCAATAATTGTGTCCATAAAATTCAACGAATATAACGGTTGATAAAAATCTCTTCACTACTATTTCAACCCCCTAAAATCTATTCAGTAATTGACTAAGCAGATAAGGCAGTGCTTAAGTAACAGAAGTTCTCGGGTATCCAATATATTATTTCAGAATACATAGCTTAAAAGCAATACCAGACGCCATCCTTAGTACAAATAAAAAACGTGGCTAGGTCTCGCTATAGTCGTAAATTCTTTAATTCTTTTGTTTAATAACGGATGGTTACGCATGGCTACGCATGCTTAATAATCAGGGCTCCTACAAGTATATATAGTTAGGTCAGTTTAGGTTTGCGGCTTAACTTATCACACCACCAATTGCCTTATGTATTAAATTTATTTATGGGTGGCGGGACTTGAAGCTAAACGTATACACTGAATGAAAAACCTTTTCATGGAAATTAGTTACTCTATAAATTCATTACAGAAATATAATGAGAACGAGACGAAAGAGAAGTTTTTTAAGCTAACAAAACTAGGGTTTGTACTCAGGTTTCTTGTCTAGTAAGGTAATACACTTACCAGTTATCTACAGCTATCAATAATGGAGTTACTTTTGGCCCCATTGGGGTAGTCGATCAGCGATTAGTCGAATAGGTAAGCCGTTAAGTTATAGCACACGAGCCCATAGTACAAACCACTAGATAATTAGCATAAAAAGGTTTTCATAAATCTGTCTAATGAAGGCGACTATAAACTGTGGGTCCTGCCACTCATGGATGCAATTAACACCCAACACATAAGTGGTGTGAGAAGCTGGGTTGTAATTTTAACTAAAGGATTCTAATGACCAAATAATACGTTTACTGCCGACTACGAGATAACTCGTAGATTACGTGCCCTTCTAGGGAGACAAACTACGAGTTATTTCATACTCACTAATGTGCAAAAATCAAGTTGTCGTTATTTGACTAGTTTTCTGAAAATTGCCGCGGCAGTGAACGTATGAAGTAAGATTTGCGAGTTCGGCTTTTACAATTTAAATTATTTGCTTACAAGGTTTCAAAGACCTTTTTTTCAAAAACTAATTTTGTAATCCAAATGAAACTTTACACAGGCTAACTGTGGTAAAGATGATTAATGACAGGCAAAGTTACGATAATTATTCGGTCATTCACAGTAAAAAATAAGCCTTTGGAAACGGGAGGGGGGGGCCTAGCTTTTTTATTTGCAAAGTTTATAGCGGGCCTTTACAGTCATTCGTATTTATTTTCCCATAGTCATTAGAGTTTGCATATGCAGCCTTATATGAAAACAAAACTTTTGTAGCAAATTTAAATACAAAAACTTATGAATCATTTACTTAGACTTTGTGACGCTTTAAATGTTTATAAACGATGTATTGTTGTTGTAGTTGATGATCGTTTTTGTTTTTACGTATGCTTCTATCTAAATGACTAGTTTGAATGGGATGGCATCATGCCTAATACTGGCAATAATAATAATACTACTTACTACTCATGAGTGTTAAATATTAGAAATAAAAATTAAAAAAAAAAAACAAATTAAAGATAATACAAAAGACAGTTAAACTAAAGAGAAAAATAAAAATTATTTGCAGTTTTTATTATTTGTTTATAAAAATAGTAATAAAGGTAGTAAAAAGAGCAAAAAAAAAAAAAAAAATAGTAAAAAAAATAGTAAAAAAATAGTAAAAAAAATAGTAAAAAAAATAGCAAAAAAATAGTAAAAAAAATAGTAAACAAAAAATAGTAAAAATAACTCATAAAAATAGCAGCTAATAGCAGTTGTAAAATGTTAAATAAAATAAATTTAAATTTTCTTTGATTTTAATTTATGCCAACAGCTGGTTTTTATTATTATTTACACTACGTTTCACTGGCTCTATTAAAGTTTCCCTTCTCTGGCCTCTTTATAGTAACATCTTTGGCGGCTTCAAATAGCATTTCATTCATAAACAAATAATTAAATCAACTATTAGAACAATAATAACAACAACAATAACAACCATAACAACAACAATATTCAATTCATTTCTATGGTGTAATATGGAAACAGAAAACTTTTGTGAAGGTCGATTTGTGGGGACTGTCAGTTACTATATAAACAAGTAATCTCAGGGAATTTCTTTACAATTTTTTTAAAATTTTTTTTAAATTTTTTTTGTTGTTTTTTTAAAGGGAAATTAAAAAAAAAACTGAAACAAAAACAAAATAAAGTTTTCAACACTTACGCAAATGATTGGAATTTGGGTAGATACCACAAGCACGTACTGGGCCTATGTTTGCATGCATACACAGTATGAGTATTACAATGGCAATGACCACTAAAAATTCAACTCGAAATTTTTATTGCTTTTCAACCATAAACAGGATTCCTTTAAAAGGCCATAATTCAGTGTATGGTTTTTAAGTATTTTTTTTTCGTGTAATTTTTTTAGGTTCTGGTCTTATTTTCGTTTTTACATAAAATTTATGTTTTTTTTTTTAAATAAATTTCACCAATTTTGGTAGTTTTCTTTAGCAATTCATAACTTAATTCGATTTGTTTTGTTTTTTTTTTGTATTTTTTAATTTCTTTTTTTGATTGTAAATATTTTTTGTTTTGATTTTTTTGCTTTATTTGTTTAAAATTTCGTTTCTTTTTTTAGTCGTTTTTTTTTATTGTAACTTACGGCAGCTCACACATCTATTGTTTACAAGATACTCTGTGTGACTAACTGCTTGTGAGTTGAGTTGAGTTGGGTTGTAGAGCAAAAAGTTTCTTTAGAATTCTAAAAATCGTTGTTGTTCTAAAACTGCAAAAACACGAAAAAAGCTAACTGTTAGCATCAGCCAGCCATTGAAAGTCTGTTAATAAGCTTAGCCCCACTTTCAACTCACTTTATAAAACGGCAGTTTATTCAATCACTCGTTTATGTGGTGGAATTCTGCTTCCCCCCATTGGAACATGTTGGATACTGAAACATACACAACAGCTAAGTCACAAACCGAAACGTAGTGTGTGTACATTTTAACTTCAAAAGCATTTTAAAAGCCCTCTATTCAAGTGTACGAATGAAATGTTTTCATTAACTGAAACGATCAAAACGATCGTTGCTGCTTAAGTAACGATTATTTCGTTTAAAATATGAAAAACACTTTAATTCCCAAGGGTACTAACGCACAGTGGATCATCAACACTAGGATGATTACAAAAAACAGAATCTTAAACTCATTACAACCCTTCAGTCAACAATACGACCTAGCTTCTCACACCACATTATACATTTACAACATAAAAGGATTACAATAACAATGTTACCAAAAAAAATACAAGTGTAAGGATGAATATAGGTCAATCAATTTACAATAACAAAACTACATACAAAGATCGCAAAGTTACAAAATTAAAAAATTTCCATAACAAATCAACAGTCAGTTTCTAGAAGTTACCAAATTGGAAATAACAGAAGTCGCCGTGGTCTAGTGGGTAGTGTGTTGGCTTATTAGACAAAAGGCCCGGGTTCGAATCCCAGTTCAGACATCAAAACGAAAAATATTTCTTCGGCGATTTCCTCTCAGCAGATTTCTGGCAATTTCTTCTCAAAAATCTGTCGTTCGGAGTCGACTTTAAACTGTAGGTCCCGCTATTCATGTATAAAATTAACGCACACAACATAAGTGGTGTGAGAAGCTAGGTCGTAATCCTGACTGAAGGGTTGTAAAGGCCAATTAGGTATGTATGTACATTAAGTACCTCCAGAATTTATAATTTGTTGCCATTTTTTAAATACAAATCATAAAATAATAATAAAAGAAAAACATTTCTTAAATACTTTAAGAAATTCTTTTAAAACCTTTCTCGTTAAATTCCTTTCGCTGTTTTTGTGGCTATAAACTTAAGATTTCCTTAAGCGAACATTTTAAGAAACGACAACAATTTGTGTTAAATTAAGTACCGGAAATGTTTAAAAACAATAGAAACTTAATTCTGGCATTAAGGTTTACTACAAAGAACAACAACAACAACAATGGCAATTTGAATAATATGAAGTGGCATATAATGACGGCCAATATACCATTGGCAACATCAAACAACCACCAAACTTCTGCAGCAACACTGTCATCCACATCCACATCATCAACACCAACACCAACTCACTTACAATTGACAGGCAAAAGTCAACGGCATAGCACAGTCGTCCTTGTCATTTACTTCACCAAGAACAGTGACGGTATAAGGGGGGGGGAGGGGTTGTTGAAATTTCAATGAATTTTTCAAATTTAAAATTTTAACACCAGCTTCTGCTTTTAAACATCTCCTTTTGATTTTATGGACGGACGTCCTTCGAAGAATATGGAAAAAAAAGAAGAAATTATGCCAACGCTGGAGGCCTTGTAAACGGAAGTGTCACTAAAATTAAATTTGCATAAATTTAATGAACACCGAACAGAGAGAGCTATGGCAACACTAAGAGAAACATATTTTTTTTTGTTTTTTTTTTCGGTTAATAGTGAGTAGAGGTAACTCCTTCCACCAAAGCTGAGGTTAAATAAAATCTTTAGAAAGGAAATTAGCAGACGCATGTCAGACAATGGTTGTTACATCTTACAACAGCAGGGTGGTAGGGGTAGGGGTAGGAGTAGACAAATGTGTAAACAATACAAATCTTAAGTAAAGTTTAATGAAAATTATAAAATTTTCAAATACGATTATGCAAATAACATTTGAATTTGACTACAAGATGCTCTTCTTCATCTTCTTCTTCTTCTATAGCTGCCTGCCAGGCTTTATCTACGGATATGATTATTTGTTGTTGTTGTTGTTGCTTTAATGTTATTTCGATTTATTTGGGTTATAAATTTAGAAATTTTCTTTGCCATTCTGTGTCTATGTAATGCAGGCATCTTTATGAAATTTAATAAAGAAAATATTGAGTTTAAAAGTGTCGCACTTCGGGCTTTAAAACCCCATAAAAAAATTGCCACAAATTATGTTGAAAAGATTTTAATTTGTTTAAAGATTTTGAAAAGAAAATGCTAAGGAAATGGAAATCATATTATATTAAGCAAACACTAGTCGCCGTGGTCTAGTGGGTAGTGTGTTGGCTTATTAGACAAAAGGCCCGAGTTCGAATCCCAGGTCAAACATCAAAACGAAAAAATATTTCTTCGGCCACTTCCTCTCAGCAGATTTCTGGCAAAGACTCTGAGAGTAAAAATTGCCATGTAGGTTACGTCACTCATGTAAACTGTTTTTTTCTTTTACTTTACGTACAAATTTCTGGATTACTCAAACATTTCCAACCCGATTTCTAAAATTTCCCACCTTAAACACAAATTTCTGGATTACACAAATATTTCCAACCCGATTTCCAAAATTTGACAAAAACTGTGTTTTTTTTTACTTTAAGCACAAATTTTTGGATTACTCAAATATTTCCAACCCGATTTCTAAAATTTATATCTTGTTAGAAAGGGGAGAGATAAACCTTTAAAATGGTATCCATATATCTATTATTTGACCTAATAAGTTATGAGATTTGATGAGGTAAACTTGAAAAATTCGAATTTTTTCATATTTTTTCAAGTTTGTGCATTCATAGCAGCAAACTTTTATAAAACCATATAGGATAAGTGATAATATTCTTAAAGTCTGTTCTCTTGTGAAGAGATTGAGACATCATTTGATCAAATCGAACAAAAATTGCCGCTGTTATTATTTAAAGAGTCTAACAGTCGAGTGTAATTTTTAATATACAGTGGTGGCCATGAGGGTGGCTCACATGCTACTGCCTATCTTTAAAAGCAAATATTTCCTGTATTTCTTTATTGTTTTTCATATTTCTTTTTTATATCTTTGCTATTAGTACTTGGTTAGGTATCCTTTATTTTTTATTACAGCGGCCAATTGCCTTGGTTCCACTGAAATATCATACCAAGCTCTTCCTATTTCTGTCCATAAATCAGCCAAATTTTGTAGGTTTTGCTCTCATTACGAGCTGCTCAACACCATTCAAAAGGTATTCAATAGGATTGAAATATGGAGATTGCGCTGTCCATTTTAACACTTTAAGCAACTCCTCACTAAACATGTGGAGTGTTTTGGTTCATTGTCGTGCATAAAACTCCACCTAAGTGGCATTTTGTCCTCTGCATAAGGCATCATTGTATAGGTCCAGGAGTCTATCAATCTTGCATACAGGATCAACGCCATTCCCAGAAAACACTGCCCATGCCATTACATTTCCTTCACCGTGTTTTATTGTTTTAGAAGTATTGAAGTATTGTTCAGAATTTTTGATGGATATTGATGGATCGTGTATCATAAAATGTGTCAATTTCACGTTTGAATGACCACCAGAAGTCGACTAAGGATAAAAGTAACACACATACACAACGTAGGTGACTTGAGAAATTAGATCGTAATCCTGACTAAAGGGTTGTAATGACCAATTAAGTAAGTAAGATCGTATATTATGTAGAGGATATCCATTCATGATCAATTGGACAGTAATTGCAAGATACATTAACACGATGACGCGTTTTTCTTCCAACACAAGGTATAGGACACTCCTGAGTAGTTAGTTGTATTAAAAAATGTTTTCAGATTCGTAACTCGGACACAAGACAGACTAAACTAAAAACCAAAATTTGCAAAGGTCGAAATAAATTATAAAATTTTGTTGGGACTTTGTTTTCTAGAGTGATCTGATAGACTTAAGAAGATTAATAATATCACGGGCATGAGTAATCATCATATATATTATTTCTAAAGCACTTTTTTTTTGTCGGTTACAAATATCTCCCATACCACTGCATCAAATTTATTGAATGATATCTCATTTTAAAGCTTATATCAAACACTAATGGCGAAAAATAATTAGAAATTGAAAAATTAATATTTTCATTGATAAAAATTATATTTTATATAGAACTGCATAATAATACTGTTGTCATTATGATTATATGTTTTCAAGTGTAGTAATACAGGATCGCTTAATAGTAATGCAGTTCTACATAATATTGTATGTATTAAAATCCATTCTGGCAATACCTCTATTTACTATAATTATTTTCATTTTATGTTGCAAAAATGACAACTAACGGTGCGAAATATTCGCACGGGTCATCTTGTCGAGTTTTAATTTCAATCAGGATTACGACTTAGCTTCTCACACAACTCATGTTGTATGTGTTAATTTTCCACATAAGTGGCGGAACCTACAATTTAAAGTCGAATCGGAATGACAGATTTTTGGGAAACTTTTCATGGCAATTTTATTTTTACTCTCAGAGATTTTGCCAGAAATCTGTTGAGAGGATATTGCCTTAGAAATATTTTTTCAAATTTCATTTTGCTAGAGATAAGCTGGGGGTTTAACCCCGGGCTTCATGTCTAATAAGACTACACACTATCTACTTGGCTATGGCCACTAGTCTGTAATCAGTAGTACTTTTCAAAAATTTAGAGAAATATGAATTAAATTCTGAATTCAGTTACAAAAGTTGATGTCAATTGATGTTTTCAAGTGAAAAAAAATTACAAAATATTTCGAAATATTGCCAATTTTTTTCGGGCACTCTCCTTAAGTGGTAAAAGTCGAGTTTGGTGATTACTAGAATTTTATCCTTAGTGTACAGTTTCTTGTGGAGGAAACACTTCTCTACTCTGCTGCAAGGCGATGACGACATCAATACCGCCTCTAGAGATGATGTTCCGAACCCGATCGATGATGACGGCATGGAGATCCCGCCGCCTAGCCATGAAGAGTTTAAAGTCGCGATTATGCGACTTAAAAACAACAAAGCGGCAGGACCTGATGGCCTCCCCGCTGAATTGTTTAAGACCGGATGTAATGAGTTGGTAGGGCGCATGCACCAGCTCATCTACAAAACATGGCTAGAGGAAAGTATGCCCAACGATTGGAACCTCAGTGTCCTCTGTCCTGTCCTGAAAAAGGGAGACCCTACGATATGCGCCAACTATAGGGGTATAAGCCTTCTCCCTATCGCATATAAGGTTCTTACAGGCGTATTGTGTGAAGGACTGAAGCCCCTCGTCAAAACACTGATTGGACCTTATCAGTGCGGCTTCAGACCTGGCAAGTCCACCATCGACCAGATCTTAACACTACGCCAAATCCTGGAAAAGACCCACGAAAATCAAGTCGACACACACCATCTTTTTGTCGACTATAAAGCTGCTTTTGATAGCCCATAAGGGATCGTGTTTTTGCCGCAATGTCTGAGCTCGGTATACCTGCGAAGCTGATAAGGCTATGCAGAATGACGTTGAGCAATTCCTGCAGCTCCGTCAAGATAGGAATGGACCTCTCCGAACCTTTTGATACCGTGCGAGGTTTCAGACAAGGTGATCCCTTATCATGCGACCTCTTCAACTTCGTCATGGAGAGTGTTCTGCGAAAGGCGGGAGTGCATCGTAATAGCACTATTTTTTAAAAAAATGTCCAGTTCCTTGCGTACGCTGACGACATCGACATCATAGGGCGTACCAAACGAGATGTCACTGCTGCCTTTAGTGCTATTGAACGGGAGTCTAAGAAGATGGGTCTGGCAGTAAATGAGGGCAAAACGAAGTATATGTTATCGACAAGTAGAGCCGTGCGGCTTATTGATTCTCAAATTACGGCCGATAATTATACTTTTGATACAGTCAAGGAATTTATTTATCTTGGCTCCGCCGTTACCACCGAAAATGATGTCAGTCTGGAGATCAAGCGCAAGATTACTCTTGCCAACAGGTGCTATTATGGTCTCAATAGGCAATTGAGTAGCAAAGACCTCTCTCGCAAGACGAAACTAATACTGTGCAAAACGCTCATCCTACCCGTGCTTCTTTATGGCGCTGAAGCATGGACCCTATTAAGAACTGATGCAGCTGCCTTGAGAGTATTCGAGAGAAAAGTTCTACGTAAGATCTTCGGTCTAGTGCGAGTTGGCGATGATTTTCGCATCCGATTTAACAGTGAGCTATATGAGCTCCCCAACGACATGGACGTTGTACAGCGTATCAATATCCAGCGGCTGCGCTGGCTCGGTCATGTCGTTCGAATGGAAGAGGATGCTCCGGCGAGACGAGTGTTTGATGCGGGGATCTGCGGAGGTCCGTGAAGCGGACGACCTTGTATCCGTTGGAAGGACCAAATCGAAGAAGTCCTGTCCAATTGTGTGACCAATTGGCGTAGGCGCGCAAGAAGCAGAGGCGCCTGGAAGGATGTGTTGCGGCAGGCTGAAATCCGTTAATCGGGTTGTTATGGCCAATTAAGTAAGTAAGTAAGTACAGTTTCTTTTGAATTTAAATAGAAAAGTTATTTGATTTTATTTGGAGGTACATAAGCAAGCACACAGAGGATTAAATATCGCCTTTCGTTAGTTATGCATTGAATTTAAATCGTTTTGAAAATATGGTCCAATGCATGCCATTTCAAGTATTTAGTTGATCGAATATCTAGTACAAGGAATACAATTGAAGGACAAAGAGTAGAGTAGTTTAATTTTACTCTTTAATTTTTCTCTTCTTCTGCTTAAAATACATGAATTTAATGAATTTTCCAAAATAAATATTTCAGCTTTAGTTTTTACTTTATTTAGTCCTTTTTCTAACGCAGTGAGACAGTGAGAGAGCAACAAGAAAGAAAAGAATACCAAGAGAAACAAATAAAAAATCAATATTTAAAATTGCATTCCATACACGTCGTCAACAACAAATTGTAAGAAAAAGTTGCTCAGTTTTTTTTTCTTCCTCATTTCATATCCCTGTGATAGAGAATGAAAAGAAGAAAGCAAAGATGTGGGGGGAGCAAGGAACAACGAAACCGGCCGAAATAGACAATTTCTTTATAAGAAAATATCTGCTGCCATTAAAACTCATAAGGAAGCAAAGGAAAATGTCAGTGAAAACAAACACAACAAAAACAACAATAAAGATTAAATGACGAACACGAACACGCACACGAAGAAGAAGAAATTTTCGTTGTTATTCTTAAAATTCTTATCACGTGCTTGCTCCACTACTCTTGCCGAGTATACGAGCATATTTGTTGTGTTCGTATTCGTTTGTTACTTGCTTGATGATTCTACTACTACTACTACTGCAACACACAATTTTTTATTTGTCCTATGCTAGTCTCCTTCCATTTTTTTTGTTTGTATATCCTTTAAACATTATATTCTTACTACTACTAATTCATTCATCTGTTTGTGCTTAAATTTAATACCCAAAAAATATATGAAATTTCATAACCCCGGAGATGGAAGCAACCCATATTTGAATTATTGGACAAGACCATAATGTTTTGCTCATTCGCTTATTCATTCATTTATTTTGTTCCATTCCATTCCATGTGAAAATTGTAAGAAAAATTTAAGGACCAAAAAAAAAGGCAAACTTAATGGCCAACAATATTAAATGCCAAAGAATAAATGGAAACATATCTGAACATATACACACAGAATTTAAAGGCCCAATAGTTTTGAACGCCTCGTCATTGATTTTCCGATACTTTAGAATTTTGATATCAAAATATCTCGATCATTCTTTAAACAATTTAAAAATTTGAGCTATTTTGGACTTTATTGAAGCTGTTTCCGAAGCTTAAACAAGCTTCAGCATAATTTTGGATATAAAAACCGGCTAGAAATATAAAGCTTGGGCACGATCGTCTGGAGAACCGACTCTCTTTAGTTAGTTACTTCTCTTTTTGAATGACCATTAATCATACATTTATATGTGGTAAGAGTGAAGTAAATTCACCATTGTCTAAGAGGTAGGTAGGTATGTGAGGCCATGGTTTAAACCCCAGGTCAGACATCTGCAACACAACGAAGTATGGAAAAATATTTCTTCGGTGAATTCTTCTCAGCAGATTTCTTGCAAACACTCTGTCGTTCAGAGACGACTTTAAACTGCCGCTCATGTATAAAATTAACACACACAACATAAGTGGTGTGAGAAGCTAGGTAGTAATTTTGACTAAAGGATTGCAATGACATAATTGGCCATAATTATTGCATCTAGCGGTAGTTGGATCAATTAATTACTAGGAATTCGCCGTAGTCTAGTAGACAGTGTGTTGGCTTATTAGACGTACAGCCAGGGTTCGAGCCCTAGGCCAGTTATCAAAACGAAAATATGAAAATATTTCTTCGGCGACTTTATCTCAGCAGATTTCTGGCAAAAGTCTGAGAGTAAATAAAAATTGCCATGAAATGTTTCTCAAAAATCTGTCGTTCGGCGTCGACTTTTAAACTATAAGTCAAGCCACTTATGTATAAAATTAACACACAACATAAGTAGTGCGAGAAACTAGCTCAATAATCCTAACTGAAGGGTTGTAATGACCAATTATGCATGTTTTTGGGAAGTGTTCTGATTTTTCCGCCGTCTACTTATCCTCCCTTTTCTACATGTTCATCATTTCCTCTCTCTCACTTCTGTAGGACGTATAACAATGGGTCATTTTGCCCTCAAGGTATTGCTCGGTCCCTAACGATAATTACACGTCTTCAAACCTAACCTAACTTAGGACTTTGATATTGAAACTTTAAGTAGAACTTGGATAGGACGACATGGACATACTTAGATGTAAAATCGAGTACGAAGAATAGGGTGTCTCCAAGGTAGCCTGAGGGTCTGTCAATTACAAAATTGAGCTAAAAAAAGTCCAATAAATTTATTTATATCTGGCGAAAACGACATTTATTTGACGAATTTATATTCATTATTAGGCGGCGTTGTGTAGTGGCAGGTGCTTGGCGACGCAACCGAACAGATTTCGAATGTAGGAGGCTTCACACAATACAATTAAAGCTGTACCAGCCGCGTTTTTAAGATGATGTCATACAGTAAATACAGCAACATTTATTCTTATGGTATGACAGTCTCACAGTGTTTCGAAACCATCTTGTAATTTATGTAGGACTGTAGACTTTATATTTCACTCTTGAAGTCTTCGATGTTCTTTTTCACTTCGTGGATGAAAGGGAGAAAATTGGACATCGCATATATATGTATATTATATGCCATATAATCCCTTCAATCAGGATTACAACTTAGCTTCTCACATCACCTATGCTGTGTGTGTTAATTTTATCCATAAATGGCGGAATCTACAGCCGACTCCGAACAACAAATTTTTTTGTAAAACTTTTTCATGTCAATTTATTTTATTTATTTTCACAGATTTTGCCAGAAATCTGCTGAGAGGAAGTCGCCTGAGAAATTCTTTTTCACATTTCGATTTGTCAACACTTTTTAGGTAGGAATATTTGGTTATCACTTGGGAAGTAAGGAGTGAGCACAAATCAAAATCCACGAGCTAAATGTCATTGCAATAGCAAAATTAGTTAGTGGCTATTATTAATTTGATAATGGCCACCCAACAAAATAATTGAAATTTTCAATGAAAAACCGCGCCGCTTACAAAAAGGGATTGCAAGGCTCGCAGGTGTTAACGAAAAAACAGTTTCTAAGGTAAGATAAAAACAATATAAGGAGTCTTTGAGTATTGAAAGAAAGCGTGAAAGTAGAAGAAAAAAAAGGATTTGCCGACCAAAACAAATCAAGTAAAATAATACGTATTTTTCTAAAACATCCTAACGTGTTTGGAAGAAAACTGGCTCAAAAAGTTGGATGCTCTGTGACCTTGGTTAGAAAAAAATTTCATACACAAAAAGAATTCAAATATTATTTACTTTAATTGAAATATAAAACGAAAAAAATCCGCCATTTAGTTTTATTTCTATAACGAAAAGTGTAGTCCAGTTTTTTTAGTGCGCACTCCTTAAGTTTGCTATATAAGATGCGTTAATACTACCAGTCCTTTAAGCTCCTTTTTTTTTGTTTTTTTTTTATAAAACCATCACTCAGGGGAGGACCCCTTCTCATGCAGTGCATTGTGCAGGTTTAAGAAAGGTGGAAAGAGGGAAGATGCGAACGGTAAGGAAACGAGTTGCTTCTGGTGACTATAAAATGGCCAGCGCTATATCTAACCTGCCCAAGAAGCTCGAAGTTTCTCACACCATTTATGATGTGTGTGTTAATTTTATACAGAAGTGGCGGGACCTACAGTTTAAAGTCGACTCCGAACGACAGATTATTGAGAAACAAGAAGAGAAAGAAAAGAAATCGTCAAAATAATATTTTTTTTGTATTTTTTTTATTTTTGATATCTGGCTTGGGACTCGAACCCTGGCTTTACTAGACCACGGCGACATTTTGTTGTACTAAACCAATCCGTTAGTAATTAAAAATTTGGACCTGCGAGAACGGTTCACAGCAGTCCCTAACAGACAAGACCTTTCTGTTTTTAAACTTCTAATCCTTTCTTGCCATAAATGATCCACTTGGCGTTACCTGTTCTCATCAGAAATAGGTGATAAGATTTGTTGCAATAATTTATGTGTGATCTATGCTATGAATTTTTTCCTTTTATATTCGCATGGATTTTCTTATAAGCTGTTGCATCACACTAAAATTATTTTAAGTTTTCGTCTGTAACTCAGGAATTCCCCTCGGTTGGTTTACAGTGGCTAAAGCTATCGCATTGATCTTGCGAATGAAGCGATATTTCGTTAAACCAACACAAGTCAAACCACAGGTCGGACGCCATTTTGTTGTAGAACAAATTGAACCAATAATACTGTAGGCATTCGTAACTGACATTTGGTAAGCAAATAATTTATTTTTTATATAACGTTCGTCCATTGCCTGCCTTATCCTGTCAAAAATACCTGCCTACGTATGATTAATCGATTTTTGAAATTGTCTTTCAAACATTGTTTATTCGTTTATTACGAACGTTATTTAATTGTTAAAAATAAAAAAAAATTGTTAATAAAAATAATAAAAATAACACAAATCCTAATAAAATTTCACATTTTCATTGTTTGTTTTTACTTTGTGTCCACACTTCATTTCAACAAAGAGGGAACAACAACAACAACAATAACAAAATCTTTAATGATGATTTTATTACTCGGTTTTATTGCTTTGACAACAAGTGGTGTACACAGTAAGTACATACTCCTCCTCAATAGATTTGTTTTGTTTTTTGACTTTTTTTCGTCTATAAAAAGTTTTTTTTTTTTTAATTACTTTCGAGATGAATTTTTTTTCCTTTCTTTCTTCAACAATGATTTCCAAAATTTAATGTGTTTGTAAACGTAATTGTAATTTACCTGAGAAATGGTTGAATTTGTATGTACGTACGTACGTTTTGAATTTTTTTGAAAAAGAAATATACGAGGTTTGTAGGAAAATGCACAAAATTATGTTACGATTTTACAACAACAA
Source organism: Sarcophaga peregrina (assembly GCA_014635995.1). NCBI lineage: Eukaryota > Metazoa > Arthropoda > Insecta > Diptera > Sarcophagidae > Sarcophaga > Sarcophaga peregrina. Next base: position 85,666,094 of record CM025792.1, on the reverse strand, counting down.
TATTTTTTTTCTGTACTATTAACATTTTGTTTTTTTTTTTTAATTACACAACTTTTATTATGTACTGTCATCCTTACATTGTATCATTACATATATTTTTTTATATCATGATAGATTTTTGTCTTTTTCATTATTCCCGTTATTCATTACAAGATCAGTGATTATCATGTGATTATCGTATGATTATCGTATGATTTCTATAAATAGATTACAATTACATATATCTATCCCTCTTTACCTTAACTATCTAATACATATTCCATTAAAATGCTATTTTTCATTGGAATTAATGTAAGCTTGCTAGATTATAATTTCTAGCAGAAAGATGACTTACGAAATAGAACTCAAAGAATGCAGAAGTCTGCAAAGAAATTCTTAAAAGGAAAATTTTAAATAATAATTATCTTTAATTATAAGTGAAAAGTGAAAAAACTGTACTAGTGCAAAGTAAAAAGAATTAGAGGCCCATATGGTACAATTTAATTGAAATTATTATTATGAAAATCAAATCATCTCTACTGGCAATATATATGGTTTACGCCTTTCACAAACCATAGGACGGCATACTACATAGAAATTTATTATCCAAAGAAGTTTCTGGAAGCACCTCGGTTTCTGATCATCACGTAATCCTGTTTTATTTTATATTTATGTTTTATTTAAAAAGATTTTAAAAGAATTTCTCACATTATACTCCAAAATTAGTTTAAATCTATAACTATTAAAAAGAATTTAAAGTCTAATTAAGTTGTGTTTGAAATCATTATCAATTGTCTTAAACCTAACCTAAAAACGAAAATGTTCAATTTATAGCTATACCTAGTTCAACTATAACCTAATTAAAATTAAAAAATTAAAAATGCTTGAATTAAAATTATTGCTCTATAATTTTATTTTTGTATAAATAATTCTATTTGTATTTAAAAATAATTTTTCCTATAAACTTTAAATTATAACCTAAATTATTAACTAAATATGTATTACCAAATATCTATATAATGAATTATTCTTAATTTTAAACCTCTTTGAATTTTCTAACCTAATTTGATAAATTATTTGCATTGAATATAAAATTTTATTAATTTCTTTTTATTATTTTTTTTGTTATAATAAAATTGTTTGTATATATTCAATGAATATGATACATTAAATTATTCAATGGGGAAGGATATCTTCGACCAGGAAGTGAATGTATAGGTTGCCATTGTATTTTTTATGGGACAGATATAAAAAAACTACGGGTATTCTATCTGTCATAGGTGTTAGATGATAAGGGATGGGAAAAGTGTACCCTACGTTGGCATATTCATCTCGCCATCGTTCCAGTCGGTAAAATACTTCTTTTAGAAATATTTTATTCTTGTATTTATTTTCTTTGCTTTATTTATTTTTGCACACTCTGGTGGCATGTAGAGTGTGTTATATGTTTATGCGTCAAATCGGGTTGAGAACCAATGAGACTTAGAGCTAGAGCTAGCGGGTAACCATAAAATCATGCCTCTTAACTTTTGTATTTGTACTTTATACATACGGTATATCGGCCTATATGGGTCTAATATTAAATATGTATATAACGCGTTGCATGTAGGCGGTCGAACAGTTCAAATATAGGATCGTATTACATTTGTGACGTGGCGACGCATAACATATATGGCGCCCAACGAAAAGCGAGACATAGTTTTTTTTCAATTTCTTGGTTTTAATTTTAATACCATAGTTGGACGCATAACATATATGGCGCCCAACGAAAAGCAAAGCTTTATTCTATTTGAATGGCTCAAGTTTAATCCCAAAGTTGGGCCGCATAACATATATGGCGCCCAACGACAGGAAAAGTAAAGATAGTATTTTTGTTTTTGTCAAGTTGAAATACACTATATGGTTTAATAGCCTTGGATCAATACATTTTCAATTGTAAGACATAGATTTATCCTGAATAAAGAATTCTTAAATCTATTTGCGGCAATATGAAGTTATTGATTCCAGTAAACCATTTGAATGTTTAATTTTTTTTTTGAAGAGACATAAGACTTTGATTATATATCTTATGACATTCATTAAGATTATAAAACAACTTGATAGAATTGTTAATAAGTCTGTAAGGTTATCCAGACGAAGGTATTTTATTTTGCTATTAACATAATTTTTGATTTGTTAATGTTGATAAGTCAATAAAATCACCTGAATAGTGATATCCTGCATATATTGTTATTAACAAGATGCATTAATTCAATAAACAATTTTTTTTTTATTGTTAATAAGTCGGTAGAATCACCTAAATGGTAGCATTCTCCATTGCTATTAACAACATGATTACTTTGTTTGTTGATTTATACATTGGCCTTGCTTTACGCTCAACGTCCTGTCGCAATTTATCCTTCCCATATAAAATGATATATATTTTTGCTTTATACCTTTAATTATACCTTATTATTATAAGATTGCTTTGATTAAAACTTTAATTTTAGCTTAAGAATTATACTTACTTATACTTATTTTATACATTTTTTTTGTTTTTTTTTCCCAATTATTATTTTATATTTTTTTTTTTTTTTTGTTATATTTTGGTCAATAGATAGTTTTTTTTTACTATGAATACTAGACATCGTGGTGCTCATAGTAGCGGTTCTTCCCGCAATCGTAATAGAAGTTTAAATACATCAGAGAATGATATCACGATTGAATTGCAAGATCCTTCAATAGCTACAAATGCACGTGTTGCACATTCACCAGTAGTGAGAAGAAATTTAGATTCTTCACAGCAGGTACCTCACACTGAAAATTTTTCCAATTTGTCGGCTAATATGAATACTTCAGACACTAACCCAGTGAATAATAATCCGACTTCTTTGCCACAAGCTGTTAGTGCTTTACCAAACGTTAATTTGGGCAGTAATTCAGTTAGTGCGAACGGTAATGACAATAATTCTAATGCTCCGTTTGATGTGCTAATATCCTTGATGGAAGAGACCATGAGAACTACAAGAGAAGAGTTTAGGAGAGAACTTTCTTCTATTAGAGACAGTATATCTCAAATAGGAAATCCAGCAGGTTCTCAAGGCAGACCAGCCGAAGAATTGAATACGGGTTATTCAAATACCCAAAATATGAATTCTAATGTAGCTTTTGATACTAATAGGTCTTATTCGAATGATAACAGTAACATTAAACTTGAAAAGTGGAAAATTGTATATGATGGCACTACTTGTGTTTCGGATTTTCTTTTTAAGGTTGAAACATTAGCTTCTCGTACAAGATGTTCGAACGAACACCTTTTATCTAATTTTCATGTACTTCTTGCAGGAAAGGCAGAGCAATGGTACTGGTTATTTATGAAACAAAATCGACAAGTATCCTATTCTATTTTAAAGCATGCTCTGACCAAAGAGTTTGGTATTCCAGAATCAGAACATGATGTTATTTTGAAAATATCTCTGCGTAAGCAACATTATAAGGAATCATATGATGATTTTCATAGCGCAGTTGTAGCAATGAATATGAGGCTTCAAAATCCGCTACCAGATTACACTCTTCTTGATATAATGAAGAGAAATATATTACCAAATTTAAGATTTTTATTGTTCAGTTCCGATTGTAGTTCTTTAAATGATTTCAGAGATCTCGCCCGCAAAGCTGAAAAGGTTCTGCGTGACAACAGATCGAATGCACCTATTGGAGGTCAAATGAGAAACGTTAGTGAAATTAGTTTACCTGATGAGAAGACCACCGATTTTGAATTTATAGATCCCCAGATCGAGGCTCTAAAATTATCAAAGCATTTCGATAAAGGAGATTATTCAAAAATCAAATGTTGGAATTGTCTATCCTATGGTCATTCTTATATTTATTGTGGAAAGGAAATAATTAAACCTTTTTGTTTCAAATGTGGCCAGAAAGGATATCTGACACCTTCGTGTCCTAACCAACATAATTTTCAGGGAAACCGACAAACGGGCGAAATGGCTACCGGGGACACTCGTCCATCTCAACAGACCCCGAGTCTAATTTAGAAACTGATTTTAAATCAACTTCTCTTGCTTTTACTACACGAAAAGATTCTGAAACTATTTGCTTTGACGTCGCAAAGAAACCGAAGGAAACTTGTCAGTACACAACTTACAGTAGGCTCAGTTCTTTTGACAAATATCCTTCTAAGAAAATTTTGAAATGTAGAGAACGCTTCAGAAAGCGGAAATATTTTCGTAAGCTTGTTGCATCAACAGTTTTACCTGGCTCTGATGACCGTCCATTTGTAAAAGTTAAAGTTTTTGATGATTATTTGATAGGCTTATTGGATTCAGGTGCGAATATATCTGTGCTAGGAAGAAATTGTTTAGAATTTTTAAGGAAAAACTCGATTTCTTATAAACCCATGAGATCGGAATTATCAACTGCGAGTGGTTCTGCTCAAAGAGTAATTGGTTATTGTACGTTACCAATTAATTTCAAGAATGTAACCAAAAATATAGATTTTTATTTAGCGCCTTCTCTTACCCAAAATGCGTACTTTGGTACGAATTTCTGGCGAGAATTTGCATTGGCTCCTGATATTATACCAGCCTTATCTTCAATTGAAGCAAATTTCTCCAATTCTAATAGGAATTTAAAATTTCATGATCTTAATCCGCAACAGCAGATTATTTTGGAAAATACAATAGAAGAATTCCCATCATTCGAAAAACTCGGATTAGGTTGTACGGACCTTCTCGAGCATAACATAGATACCGGTGATGCAGTTCCTATTAAATGCAAGCATTATCCTTTATCTCCACCTCGACAGGAGGAAGCGTTTCGTGAAATAGAGAGACTTTTAAATATGGGAGTAATTGAAGAGTCCAATTCACCTTGGTGTTCGCCAGTTGTTTTAGTAAGGAAACCAGGGAAAGTTCGTCTTTGTATAGATTCGCGCAAGTTAAATGCTGTTACGAAAAAGGATTCATATCCTCTACCTCATATAAACGGATTACTCAGCAGATTGAAAGACACTTACTTTATAACCGGTATTGATCTTAAGGATGCATTTCTTCAAATTAGATTGACAGAATCTTCAAAAGAAAAGACTGCTTTTGTGGTACCAGGAAAACCACTATATCATTACAAATACATGCCTTTTGGTCTTTGTAATGGTCCTCAGACTATGAGCAGGCTAATGGATAAGGTTATACCTTCTCGTCTACGAGATAATGTGTTTATTTATTTAGATGATCTATTGATATGTAGCTCCGATTTTGAATCTCACATGAAACTTTTAAGTGAAGTAGCAAACTGTCTTCGGCTTGCGAAACTAACAATAAATGTAAGTAAGAGTAAATTCTGCCAAAGGGAAATACGTTATTTAGGTTATGTTGTTGGAAATGGTTGTCTAAAGGTTGACCCAGATAAGGTGGCTTCAATTAGAGACTTTACTATACCAAAAACGCCAAAACAGGTTCGACGCTTTATTGGTATGGCTAATTGGTACAGGTCATTCATAAGCAACTTTGCTGATTTATCTGGTCCTTTAACTGACTGTTTAAAGAAAAGTTCTAGACCATTCACGTTGACCGATGAGGCAAAACTTTCTTTTGAAAAATTAAAAGATGCCTTATCAACAGCTCCTGTTTTAGCTCAGCCTGATTTCAGTCGTGAATTTGTTATACAATGTGATGCTTCAAAAGTAGGAGTAGGTGGTGTTTTATTTCAGTTAGATGATTTTGGAAAAGAACATCCTATAGCTTTTGTATCTCAAAAATTAAATAAATGCCAACGCAATTACACTGTAACAGAACTCGAATGTATGGCAGCAGTAATCTGTGTAAATCGATTTAGACCATATATCGAAGGACTTCCGTTCCGAATTATAACAGATCACGCTTCATTAAAATGGTTAATGTCACAAAAAGATCTCAGCGGTAGATTGGCCAGATGGAGTCTTAAGTTACAACGTTATGATTTTAAAATAGAACATCGTAAAGGTTCTTCGAATATTGTCCCTGATGTTCTTTCTCGAATGGATATAGAAGAAATTGTTCCAATCGATGTAGCACGTGATATTGATTTGAAGGCTCCAGATTTTCAGAATGATGAATATAGAAAAATAATAGATTTAGTTTCCAGTAATAGAGATTGTTTTCCAGATCTTCACTTATCGGATGAAGGTTTAGTATACAAACGAATAGACTTTAGGCAAAATGGTGCGGAAGAAGGAAAATTATGGCGTTTGTGGATTCCTAAGTCAATATCTGGAAAGATCTTGAAAGCTGCCCATGACACACCCACAGCTTGTCATGGAGGATTTACAAAAACACTCTCTAGAGTACGTCAGAAATATTTTTGGCCAACAATGATCGTTGATGTAAAAGAGTACGTTAATAATTGCGAAACATGTAAAACGATAAAATCTTCAAACAGAATTTCCAAACCACCAATGGGTAATCAATTTTCAACTAATCGACCTTTTGAGAGATTTTATTGTGACTTTTTGGGACCATACCCTCACACGAAAATTAAAAATTCTGTTATATTTGTATGTTTAGATCATTTTACAAAATTTATTTTCTTAAAGCCGTTAAAAGCAGCAACATCTGCTAGTGTTATTTCGTACTTTCAAAATGAAATTTTTCCGACTTTCGGCGTACCAAGATTTATCCATAGTGATAATGGCAAACAATTTGTATCCAAGGAAATGGTTGAATTCTTAGGTTTATATGACATTCAACATATCAAGACTGGTTTCTATGCACCGCAGTCTAATGCTTCAGAGCGGGTTAATAGAGAGATTTTAACCAAAATTAGGTTCTTTTTGAAAGATCACAACGGTCATGGCGACTGGGATAAATTTATTCCCCAAATATTGTCCATTTTGCGCAGCGATTACCATTCGTCCATAAAATGTTCACCTTATTATGCATGTTTTGGACAGAACATGGTTCAGCATGGATCTACATATAAAATATTAGATAAATTAGGATGTATATCTGGTGAAGATTGTATGATTTTGAGTAACGCAGACACTCTTCAAAAAGTTAGGAGTACTGTAAGGAAAAATTTAACTTTAGCTCATGAAAAGGCTAGTAAAACGTATAATTTGAGAACTAGGCCGATTCAATTTAAGAAGGGTGAAATTGTCTTTAGGAAAAACCATGTTTTAAGCAATATGCCAAAAGCAGTAAATAGGAAATTTCTCCCGAAATTTATTAAATGGTAGGATAAAAGAAAGGATTGGTAATAACTTATATGATATAGAAGATCTTAAAGGCGTTTATATAGGCCGATATCACACATCTGATCTTAAATCCTAGATTTGCCCGGCTATCGTGGGTCGAGCCACACTTATCTTAACAAATATTTTCAGTATGATGACAATTAAGGAATGAGCAAGTAAAATCTTTTCCTGTTCGTCATTTCATGCTTAATCAATGAGCGAAGCAGGTTTGTTACGATTTTACAACAACAATATTTTTTTCTGTACTATTAACATTTTGTTTTTTTTTAATTACACAACTTTTATTATGTACTGTCATCTTTACATTGTATCATTACATATATTTTTTTTATATCATGATAGATTTTTGTCTTTTTCATTATTCCCGTTATTCATTACAAGATCAGTGATTATCATGTGATTATCGTATGATTATCGTATGATTTCTATAAATAGATTACAATTACATATATCTATCCCTCTTTACCTTAACTATCTAATACATATTCCATTAAAATGCTATTTTTCATTGGAATTAATGTAAGCTTGCTAGATTATAATTTTTAGCAGAAAGATGACTTACGAAATAGAACTCAAAGAATGCAGAAGTCTGCAAAGAAATTCTTAAAAGGAAAATTTTAAATAATAATTATCTTTAATTATAAGTGAAAAGTGAAAAACTGTACTAGTGCAAAGTAAAAAGAATTAGAGGCCCATATGGTACAATTTAATTGAAATTATTATTATGAAAATCAAATCATCTCTACTGGCAATATATATGGTTTACGCCTTTCACAAACCATAGGACGGCATACTACATAGAAATTTATTATCCAAAGAAGTTTCTGGAAGCACCTCGGTTTCTGATCATCACGTAATCCTGTTTTATTTTATATTTATGTTTTATTTAAAAAGATTTTAAAAGAATTTCTCACATTATACTCCAAAATTAGTTTAAATCTATAACTATTAAAAAGAATTTAAAGTCTAATTAAGTTGTGTTTGAAATCATTATCAATTGTCTTAAACCTAACCTAAAAACGAAAATGTTCAATTTATAGCTATACCTAGTTCAACTATAACCTAATTAAAATTAAAAAATTAAAAATGCTTGAATTAAAATTATTGCTCTATAATTTTATTTTTGTATAAATAATTCTATTTGTATTTAAAAATAATTTTTCCTATAAACTTTAAATTATAACCTAAATTATTAACTAAATATGTATTACCAAATATCTATATAATGAATTATTCTTAATTTTAAACCTCTTTGAATTTTCTAACCTAATTTGATAAATTATTTGCATTGAATATAAAATTTTATTAATTTCTTTTTATTATTAACATTTTTCGTTAAGTGTAATTTTAAGTCTATTTTGCTAAATTTTTGCATTTGTTAGATATATGAGTAAACTTTATTAATCATCTCTAACAGAATTTAGAAACAACGACACACAACACATTGACTGCTTGGGCCCATCATCCTCAATTGCTGTGACAAACATAACCTGTAAGTGATGTATTGCCTAAAATTCATCATATTTCTCTCTTTAAATTTTATTATTTTGTTAAGGATAATATATAGTCGGTCGATGTCCTGATTCTGTTCCTGTTCCGCATTTGCCGAATTTACGTCTAATTTTCTAACCTAATTTGATAATTATTTGCATTGAATATAAAATTTTATTAATTTCTTTTTATTATTAACATTTTTCGTTAAGTGTAATTTTAAGTATATTTTGCTAAATTTTTGCATTTGTAAGATATATGAGTAAACTTTATTAATCATCTCTAAACAGAATTTAGAAACAACAACAACACACATTGACTGCTGGGCCCATCATCTCAATTGCTGTGGACAAACATAACCTGTAAGTGATGATTGCTAAAATTCATTCATATTTCTCTCTTTAAATTTTATTATTTCGTTAAGTATAATTATATAGTCGGTCCGATTCTGTTCTGTTCCTCTGTCCGAATTTGTTATATTTTTTTTATCGTCTCTATTTCATAATGCATTTTGAATTAATAACTTTAGTTTGTTCTTTACATTTGCCAAGTAAGAAAGTTATATGATTAATGTTAATTCTTTTATTTTCTATTTTTTTTTTTTTTTGTATAATAATTCTATTTGTATTTAAAAATAATTTTTCCTATAAACTTTAAATTATAACCTAAATTATTAACTAAATATGTATTACTAAATATCTATATAATGAATTATTTTTAATTTTAAACCTCTTTGAATTTTCTAACCTAATTTGATAATTATTTGCATTGAATATAAAATTTTATTAATTTCTTTTTATTATTAACATTTTTCGTTAAGTGTAATTTTAAGTATATTTTGCTAAATTTTTGCATTTGTAAGATATATGAGTAAACTTTATTAATCATCTCTAAACAGAATTTAGAAACAACAACAACACACATTGACTGCTGGGCCCATCATCTCAATTGCTGTGGACAAACATAACCTGCAAGTGATGATTGCTAAAATTCATTCATATTTCTCTCTTTAAATTTTATTATTTCGTTAAGTATAATTATATAGTCGGTCCGATTCTGTTCTGTTCCTCTGTCCGAATTTGTTATATTTTTTTTTATCGTCTCTATTTCATAATGCATTTTGAATTAAAATTGTTTGTTATAATAAAATTGTTTGTATATATTCAATGAATATACATTAAATTATTCAATGGGGAAGGATATCTTCGACCAGGAAGTGAATGTATAGGTGCCATTGTATTTTTTATGGGACAGATATAAAAAAACTACGGGTATTCTATCTGTCATAGGTGTTAGATGATAAGGGATGGGAAAAGTGTACCCTACGTTGGCATATTCATCTCGCCATCGTTCAGTCGGTAAAATACTTCTTTTAGAAATATTTTATTCTTGTATTTATTTTCTTTGCTTTATTTATTTTTGCACACTCTGGTGGCATGTAGAGTGTGTTATATGTTTATTGCGTCAAATCGGGTTGAGAACCAATGAGACTTAGAGCTAGAGCTAGCGGGTAACCATAAAATCATGCCTCTTAACTTTGTATTTGTACTTTATACATACGGTATATCGGCCTATATGGGTCTAATATTAAATATGTATATAACGCGTTGCATGTAGGCGGTCGAACAGTTCAAATATAGGATCGTATTACATTTGTGACGTGGCGACGCATAACATATATGGCGCCCAACGAAAAGCGAGACATAGTTTTTTTTCAATTTCTTGGTTTTAATTTTAATACCATAGTTGGACGCATAACATATATGGCGCCCAACGAAAAGCAAAGCTTTATTCTATTTGAATGGCTCAAGTTTAATCCCAAAGTTGGGCCGCATAACATATATGGCGCCCAACGACAGGAAAAGTAAAGATAGTATTTTTGTTTTTGTCAAGTTGAAATACACTATATGGTTTAATAGCCTTGGATCAATACATTTTCAATTGTAAGACATAGATTTATCCTGAATAAAGAATTCTTAAATCTATTTGCGGCAATATGAAGTTATTGATTCCAGTAAACCATTTGAATGTTTAATTTTTTTTTTGAAGAGACATAAGACTTTCATTATATATCTTATGACATTCATTAAGATTATAAAACAACTTGATGGAATTGTTAATAAGTCTGTAAGGTTATCCAGACGAAGGTATTTTATTTTGCTATTAACATAATTTTTGATTTGTTAATGTTGATAAGTCAATAAAATCACCTGAATAGTGATATCCTGCATATATTGTTATTAACAAGATGCATTAATTCAATAAACAATTTTTTTTTATTGTTAATAAGTCGGTAGAATCACCTAAATGGTAGCATTCTCCATTGCTATTAACAACATGATTACTTTGTTTGTTGATTTATACATTGGCCTTGCTTTACGCTCAACGTCCTGTCGCAATTTATCCTTCCCATATAAAATGATATATATTTTTGCTTTATACCTTTAATTATACCTTATTATTATAAGATTGCTTTGATTAAAACTTTAATTTTAGCTTAAGAATTATACTTACTTATACTTATTTTATACATTTTTTTTGTTTTTTTTTCCCAATTATTATTTTATATTTTTTTTTTTTTTTTTGTTATATTTTGGTCAATAGATAGTTTTTTTTTACTATGAATACTAGACATCGTGGTGCTCATAGTAGCGGTTCTTCCCGCAATCGTAATAGAAGTTTAAATACATCAGAGAATGATATCACGATTGAATTGCAAGATCCTTCAATAGCTACAAATGCACGTGTTGCACATTCACCAGTAGTGAGAAGAAATTTAGATTCTTCACAGCAGGTACCTCACACTGAAAATTTTTCCAATTTGTCGGCTAATATGAATACTTCAGGCACTAACCCAGTGAATAATAATCCGACCTCTTTGCCACAAGCTGTTAGTGCTTTACCAAACGTTAATTTAGGCAGTAATTCAGTTAGTGCGAACGGTAATGACAATAATTCTAATGCTCCGTTTGATGTGCTAATATCCTTGATGGAAGAGACCATGAGAACTACAAGAGAAGAGTTTAGGAGAGAACTTTCTTCTATTAGAGACAGTATATCTCAAATAGGAAATCCAGCAGGTTCTCAAGGCAGACCAGCCGAAGAATTGAATACGGGTTATTCAAATACCCAAAATATGAATTCTAATGTAGCTTTTGATACTAATAGGTCTTATTCGAATGATAACAGTAACATTAAACTTGAAAAGTGGAAAATTGTATATGATGGCACTACTTGTGTTTCGGATTTTCTTTTTAAGGTTGAAACATTAGCTTCTCGTACAAGATGTTCGAACGAACACCTTTTATCTAATTTTCATGTACTTCTTGCAGGAAAGGCAGAGCAATGGTACTGGTTATTTATGAAACAAAATCGACAAGTATCCTATTCTATTTTAAAGCATGCTCTGACCAAAGAGTTTGGTATTCCAGAATCAGAACATGATGTTATTTTGAAAATATCTCTGCGTAAGCAACATTATAAGGAATCATATGATGATTTTCATAGCGCAGTTGTAGCAATGAATATGAGGCTTCAAAATCCGCTACCAGATTACACTCTTCTTGATATAATGAAGAGAAATATATTACCAAATTTAAGATTTTTATTGTTCAGTTCCGATTGTAGTTCTTTAAATGATTTCAGAGATCTCGCCCGCAAAGCTGAAAAGGTTCTGCGTGACAACAGATCGAATGCACCTATTGGAGGTCAAATGAGAAACGTTAGTGAAATTAGTTTACCTGATGAGAAGACCACCGATTTTGAATTTATAGATCCCCAGATCGAGGCTCTAAAATTATCAAAGCATTTCGATAAAGGAGATTATTCAAAAATCAAATGTTGGAATTGTCTATCCTATGGTCATTCTTATATTTATTGTGGAAAGGAAATAATTAAACCTTTTTGTTTCAAATGTGGCCAGAAAGGATATCTGACACCTTCGTGTCCTAACCAACATAATTTTCAGGGAAACCGACAAACGGGCGAAATGGCTACCGGGGACACTCGTCCATCTCAACAGACCCCGAGTCTAATTTAGAAACTGATTTTAAATCAACTTCTCTTGCTTTTACTACACGAAAAGATTCTGAAACTATTTGCTTTGACGTCGCAAAGAAACCGAAGGAAACTTGTCAGTACATAACTTACAGTAAGCTCAGATCTTTTGATAAATACCCTTCTAAGAAAATTTTGAAATGTAGAGAACGCTTCAGAAAGCGGAAATATTTTCGTAAGCTTGTTGCATCAACAGTTTTACCTGGCTCTGATGACCGTCCATTTGTAAAAGTTAAAGTTTTTGATGATTATTTGATAGGCTTATTGGATTCAGGTGCGAATATATCTGTGCTAGGAAGAAATTGTTTAGAATTTTTAAGGAAAAACTCGATATCTTATAAACCCATGAGATCGGAATTATCAACTGCGAGTGGTTCTACTCAAAGAGTAATTGGTTACTGTACGTTACCAATTAATTTCAAGAATGTAACCAAAAATATAGATTTTTATTTAGCGCCTTCTCTTACCCAAAATGCGTACTTTGGTACGAATTTCTGGCGAGAATTTGCATTGGCTCCTGATATTATACCAGCCTTATCTTCAATTGAAGCAAATTTCTCCAATTCTAATAGGAATTTAAAATTTCATGATCTTAATCCGCAACAGCAGATTATTTTGGAAAATACAATAGAAGAATTCCCATCATTCGAAAAACTCGGATTAGGTTGTACGGACCTTCTCGAGCATAACATAGATACCGGTGATGCAGTTCCTATTAAATGCAAGCATTATCCTTTATCTCCACCTCGACAGGAGGAAGCGTTTCGTGAAATAGAGAGACTTTTAAATATGGGAGTAATTGAAGAGTCCAATTCACCTTGGTGTTCGCCAGTTGTTTTAGTAAGGAAACCAGGGAAAGTTCGTCTTTGTATAGATTCGCGCAAGTTAAATGCTGTTACGAAAAAGGATTCATATCCTCTACCTCATATAAACGGATTACTCAGCAGATTGAAAGACACTTACTTTATAACCGGTATTGATCTTAAGGATGCATTTCTTCAAATTAGATTGACAGAATCTTCAAAAGAAAAGACTGCTTTTGTGGTACCAGGAAAACCACTATATCATTACAAATACATGCCTTTTGGTCTTTGTAATGGTCCTCAGACTATGAGCAGGCTAATGGATAAGGTTATACCTTCTCGTCTACGAGATAATGTGTTTATTTATTTAGATGATCTATTGATATGTAGCTCCGATTTTGAATCTCACATGAAACTTTTAAGTGAAGTAGCAAACTGTCTTCGGCTTGCGAAACTAACAATAAATGTAAGTAAGAGTAAATTCTGCCAAAGGGAAATACGTTATTTAGGTTATGTTGTTGGAAATGGTTGTCTAAAGGTTGACCCAGATAAGGTGGCTTCAATTAGAGACTTTACTATACCAAAAACGCCAAAACAGGTTCGACGCTTTATTGGTATGGCTAATTGGTACAGGTCATTCATAAGCAACTTTGCTGATTTATCTGGTCCTTTAACTGACTGTTTAAAGAAAAGTTCTAGACCATTCACGTTGACCGATGAGGCAAAACTTTCTTTTGAAAAATTAAAAGATGCCTTATCAACAGCTCCTGTTTTAGCTCAGCCTGATTTCAGTCGTGAATTTGTCATACAATGTGATGCTTCAAAAGTAGGAGTAGGTGGTGTTTTATTTCAGTTAGATGATTTTGGAAAAGAACATCCTATAGCTTTTGTATCTCAAAAATTAAATAAATGCCAACGCAATTACACTGTAACAGAACTCGAATGTATGGCAGCAGTAATCTGTGTAAATCGATTTAGACCATATATCGAAGGACTTCCGTTCCGAATTATAACAGATCACGCTTCATTAAAATGGTTAATGTCACAAAAAGATCTCAGCGGTAGATTGGCCAGATGGAGTCTTAAGTTACAACGTTATGATTTTAAAATAGAACATCGTAAAGGTTCTTCGAATATTGTCCCTGATGTTCTTTCTCGAATGGATATAGAAGAAATTGTTCCAATCGATGTAGCACGTGATATTGATTTGAAGGCTCCAGATTTTCAGAATGATGAATATAGAAAAATAATAGATTTAGTTTCCAGTAATAGAGATTGTTTTCCAGATCTTCACTTATCGGATGAAGGTTTAGTATACAAACGAATAGACTTTAGGCAAAATGGTGCGGAAGAAGGAAAATTATGGCGTTTGTGGATTCCTAAGTCAATATCTGGAAAGATCTTGAAAGCTGCCCATGACACACCCACAGCTTGTCATGGAGGATTTACAAAAACACTCTCTAGAGTACGTCAGAAATATTTTTGGCCAACAATGATCGTTGATGTAAAAGAGTACGTTAATAATTGCGAAACATGTAAAACGATAAAATCTTCAAACAGAATTTCCAAACCACCAATGGGTAATCAATTTTCAACTAATCGACCTTTTGAGAGATTTTATTGTGACTTTTTGGGACCATACCCTCACACGAAAATTAAAAATTCTGTTATATTTGTATGTTTAGATCATTTTACAAAATTTATTTTCTTAAAGCCGTTAAAAGCAGCAACATCTGCTAGTGTTATTTCGTACTTTCAAAATGAAATTTTTCCGACTTTCGGCGTACCAAGATTTATCCATAGTGATAATGGCAAACAATTTGTATCCAAGGAAATGGTTGAATTCTTAGGTTTATATGACATTCAACATATCAAGACTGGTTTCTATGCACCGCAGTCTAATGCTTCAGAGCGGGTTAATAGAGAGATTTTAACCAAAATTAGGTTCTTTTTGAAAGATCACAACGGTCATGGCGACTGGGATAAATTTATTCCCCAAATATTGTCCATTTTGCGCAGCGATTACCATTCGTCCATAAAATGTTCACCTTATTATGCATGTTTTGGACAGAACATGGTTCAGCATGGATCTACATATAAAATATTAGATAAATTAGGATGTATATCTGGTGAAGATTGTATGATTTTGAGTAACGCAGACACTCTTCAAAAAGTTAGGAGTACTGTAAGGAAAAATTTAACTTTAGCTCATGAAAAGGCTAGTAAAACGTATAATTTGAGAACTAGGCCGATTCAATTTAAGAAGGGTGAAATTGTCTTTAGGAAAAACCATGTTTTAAGCAATATGCCAAAAGCAGTAAATAGGAAATTTCTCCCGAAATTTATTAAATGTAGGATAAAAGAAAGGATTGGTAATAACTTATATGATATAGAAGATCTTAAAGGCGTTTATATAGGCCGATATCACACATCTGATCTTAAATCCTAGATTTGCCCGGCTATCGTGGGTCGAGCCACACTTATCTTAACAAATATTTTCAGTATGATGACAATTAAGGAATGAGCAAGTAAAATCTTTTCCTGTTCGTCATTTCATGCTTAATCAATGAGCGAAGCAGGTTTGTTACGATTTTACAACAACAATATTTTTTTTCTGTACTATTAACATTTTGTTTTTTTTTTTAATTACACAACTTTTATTATGTACTGTCATCCTTACATTGTATCATTACATATATTTTTTTATATCATGATAGATTTTTGTCTTTTTCATTATTCCCGTTATTCATTACAAGATCAGTGATTATCATGTGATTATCGTATGATTATCGTATGATTTCTATAAATAGATTACAATTACATATATCTATCCCTCTTTACCTTAACTATCTAATACATATTCCATTAAAATGCTATTTTTCATTGGAATTAATGTAAGCTTGCTAGATTATAATTTCTAGCAGAAAGATGACTTACGAAATAGAACTCAAAGAATGCAGAAGTCTGCAAAGAAATTCTTAAAAGGAAAATTTTAAATAATAATTATCTTTAATTATAAGTGAAAAGTGAAAAACTGTACTAGTGCAAAGTAAAAAGAATTAGAGGCCCATATGGTACAATTTAATTGAAATTATTATTATGAAAATCAAATCATCTCTACTGGCAATATATATGGTTTACGCCTTTCACAAACCATAGGACGGCATACTACATAGAAATTTATTATCCAAAGAAGTTTCTGGAAGCACCTCGGTTTCTGATCATCACGTAATCCTGTTTTATTTTATATTTATGTTTTATTTAAAAAGATTTTAAAAGAATTTCTCACATTATACTCCAAAATTAGTTTAAATCTATAACTATTAAAAAGAATTTAAAGTCTAATTAAGTTGTGTTTGAAATCATTATCAATTGTCTTAAACCTAACCTAAAAACGAAAATGTTCAATTTATAGCTATACCTAGTTCAACTATAACCTAATTAAAATTAAAAAATTAAAAATGCTTGAATTAAAATTATTGCTCTATAATTTTATTTTTGTATAAATAATTCTATTTGTATTTAAAAATAATTTTTCCTATAAACTTTAAATTATAACCTAAATTATTAACTAAATATGTATTACCAAATATCTATATAATGAATTATTCTTAATTTTAAACCTCTTTGAATTTTCTAACCTAATTTGATAAATTATTTGCATTGAATATAAAATTTTATTAATTTCTTTTTATTATTAACATTTTTCGTTAAGTGTAATTTTAAGTCTATTTTGCTAAATTTTTGCATTTGTTAGATATATGAGTAAACTTTATTAATCATCTCTAAACAGAATTTAGAAACAACGACAACACACATTGACTGCTGGGCCCATCATCTCAATTGCTGTGGACAAACATAACCTGTAAGTGATGATTGCTAAAATTCATTCATATTTCTCTCTTTAAATTTTATTATTTCGTTAAGTATAATTATATAGTCGGTCCGATTCTGTTCTGTTCCTCTGTCCGAATTTGTTATATTTTTTTTATCGTCTCTATTTCATAATGCATTTTGAATTAATAACTTTAGTTTGTTCTTTACATTTGCCAAGTAAGGAAGTTATATGATTAATGTTAATTCTTTTATTTTCTATTTTTTTTTTTTTTTTGTTATAATAAAATTGTTTGTATATATTCAATGAATATGATACATTAAATTATTCAATGGGGAAGGATATCTTCGACCAGGAAGTGAATGTATAGGTTGCCATTGTATTTTTTATGGGACAGATATAAAAAAACTACGGGTATTCTATCTGTCATAGGTGTTAGATGATAAGGGATGGGAAAAGTGTACCCTACGTTGGCATATTCATCTCGCCATCGTTCCAGTCGGTAAAATACTTCTTTTAGAAATATTTTATTCTTGTATTTATTTTCTTTGCTTTATTTATTTTTGCACACTCTGGTGGCATGTAGAGTGTGTTATATGTTTATGCGTCAAATCGGGTTGAGAACCAATGAGACTTAGAGCTAGAGCTAGCGGGTAACCATAAAATCATGCCTCTTAACTTTTGTATTTGTACTTTATACATACGGTATATCGGCCTATATGGGTCTAATATTAAATATGTATATAACGCGTTGCATGTAGGCGGTCGAACAGTTCAAATATAGGATCGTATTACATTTGTGACGTGGCGACGCATAACAATTATTATTAATGTACACATACGTACATAATTGGTCATTACAACTCTTCAGTCGGGATTATTGACCTAGTTTCTCAGAAATCGCCGTAGTCTCAGCAGATTTCTGGTAAAAACTCTGAGAGTAAAAATAAAATTGCCATTAAAAGTTTCTCAAAAATCTGTCGTTCGGAGTCGACTTTAAACTGTAGGTTCCGCCACTTATGTATAAAATTAACACACACAACATAAGTAGTGTGAGAAACTAGGTCAATAATCCTGACTGAAGGGTTGTAATGATCAATTATGTATGTATGTAACATAAGTGGTGTGAGAAACTAGACCAATCATCCTTGGCTGATTTAGTGTTAGTTAAATAAAAGATGTAGATCAGAGATCAGCAACGAGAATTCAAAACGATGAGTAGAGTCATATACTCATCATACTCAAACGTTTTAAAAACGTTTAAAAAATTAACTCGTAGATTTAATATAAATTTGTGTTTAATTTTAATTAAATTCTCACAATTCTATGTGCCACTGTTTACAACTTGATGTAAACAACAACAATTGCTTTGTTTGCACTCATTTGCATAAACAATAAAAATTATTAAACAATTGTTCGACAGATCTTTGGAACAGAGATTTTCAAACCACGATTATTATCTTTAAAAAGCCAGCGTCTTCACACAAGACTGACTGAATTTTGATTACCAAAAGTTCACATGAGCAGGCCAAGCGGCGCATTGTGCTGTCACAGGAAATCCTTGGGGTGTAACACAAATAAAATGTGCAAGGAATTTAAAAAAAAATCAGGAAACTTGGAGTTCTATTTCCATAAAAGTTTGTGTCAAATTTCTAATAAAACTGTGGGGAGTAGGTATTATTTTTTCCGCCCCTGTATTATATATACTTTTATAGTGTTTCTAGAAATTGTATGTATGTACGTAATTCGTCATCAGGATTATTGATCTAGTTTCTCACACCACTCATATTGTGTTTGTTAATTTTACACGTGAGCAGCGGGATCTACAGTTTACAGTTGACTCCAAACGACAGATTTTTTGAGAAACTTTTCATGACAATTCTTTTACTCTCAGAGTTTTTGTCAGAAATCTGCTGAGAGGAAATCGCCGTGGAAATACCTTTTTATTTTGTTTTGTTATCTGGACTGTGATTCGAACCCTGGCTTTACGACTAATAACCCAACATACTACCTACTAGACTAAGGCGACTTTCTAGAAATCAAAGTATATATCTTCTGATTTTTTTATCTACCCTCGCATATCTAGTATACTAGTTAGTACGTAGAGAAAAAGTAAATGAAAACGAATTATTTTTTTCTACTTTCGAATACTGTACTGCTGGTATTACAAGTATTTTGTTTGTTTTATTTGAATGAATGTAATGAGCTTTAAATAAAAAGTACTAAATTATTTTTATATTTCTTTTTTCTTTTTATTATTGTTGTTGTTACAATAACAACACTGTATCAGTTTTTCGAAATTTCCAAAATGCCTTCGAAATAGAGTTTTGAAAACCAACCGTAACGTCCGTCGTTCATCGCATGCAACAATAAAATCTGTTCACGTCAAACGTAAATGTGGTCATAAAACTCCATCATCATCATGATGATGATTTCTTATTACTGATAAGGTGCGTATAATTTTACAATTTTTATTTCATTTTTACGTTGTAATACTCCGGACTTTACTTTTTTTTTTTTAATTTTTTTTTTGTTACGATATGGCAGCTAATTTTCGGTAGTAATTTTATGTTAAAAGTTCTTCAATTTCTTAATTTGTTGTGTGTTTGTGACAGACGTTTTTGATTTTTGTTTTCGTTTTTAAACAATTTTTTAAACTTTCATTTCTTAAGCGTGATGTATTATTACAAGGGAAATAAATTTTAACTGCAAATGTGATAAGAAATCAGTAGCAAACTGTAGCTGATCGTTGTTTCTTTTGAATTTTGTAGGAGTAGGTTTAAAACCGTATTCTGTTTGCTATCAAACACCACATGATGGAGAAAAATAGTTCGCTGGGACAAAGTATGAGATGGACGAGGACGTAAACTTTAAATCCTACACTCTATTGCTGTTTCATGGCATACTATAGACGATTTTCAGTCATTTCCAGTGGCGGCTATTGTTATCTGGTATAAGATCGGTCGTTTGATTCATTAAAATTTCAGATTGGCTTTTATCTTGATTCTACGGGAGTCATGCTGTAATGAGGAGGTGTGATGTTGATTGTTGAAATCGAATAATAATGCCCTACCAGATATTTTTTTTTCTTTTATAAAACCAGCACTCAGGGGATGACTCCTACTCATGCAGTGCATTGTGCTGGTTTAGGAAAGGTGGAAAGAGGGCAGATGCGAACGGTAAGGAAACTAATTGCTGCTGGTGGATATAAAATGGCCAGTGCTATACCTCCACCATTAGACAGTCTACAGCAATCGTCCCCAAGAAGCCCGCAGTTTCTCACACCACTTATGTTGTGTGTGTTAATTTTATACAAAAGTGGCGGGACCTACAGTTTAAAGTCGATTTAGTGCGATAGATTTTTGAGAAACAAGAAGAGAATGAGAAGAAATCGCCGAAAAATTCTTTTTGTGTTTTTCTTTTTATGTTTGATGTCTGGCCTGGAACTCGAACCCTGATTTTACGTCTAATAAGCCAGCACACTACCTACTAGACCACGGCGACTCCCTAAAAGCGAATCCCTAAGGTATGCGGCATTGCTTTATTTATTATCGGAACAGGCCGCTATTTGCTTTCAAGTGCGTTTTGATTTCCCCGGAGCTTTATGTTCTATTCCAACTTGCTTTACATAAGTCAACTAGGAACCATTTTTGCACTGACTTACCCAGAGATGATAATGTTAACAATGAAGTTACAATATCAGTCAGCCAGAAAATCTTAGATCCGAACTCAATAAGCAATATTAC
This sequence comes from Sarcophaga peregrina, assembly GCA_014635995.1. Lineage (NCBI taxonomy): Eukaryota > Metazoa > Arthropoda > Insecta > Diptera > Sarcophagidae > Sarcophaga > Sarcophaga peregrina. Next base: position 85,644,959 of record CM025792.1, on the reverse strand, counting down.
TGACCACTGAACGCTGTAGAATAAAAACAATAAAACTTCATTGATTTTAGATAGCAATAGATGGCAACTCTAAAATTCTAGAACCTGTTATAGTAGATTAATGACTACCGTAGTTGGAAAATCTTGAATAATGCAACTGAAAGTAATATTACTAAGAAGACAGAGAGGATAAAATGTTTTGTGACAATCCTTTTGCTCTTTAAAGGATGTGAAAATACTAAATAATAATTAGCGCCATGGAAACTGCCTGGGCTTCAGGTTCACTTTCTTTGCGCCTTGGGTAGTCACAACTGATTTCTTTTAAGGCATTCATGCTGCATCTTGGCAATGCAGAATCATTTTCGAATGTCTGCGGGCTAACATTTGTATCAGATTTCCCTGCCTTTAAATGAGTATAAGTCACCGGCTTTAAACCTTACTAACTATCTTTTTGCACGTTGACATCTATTGAACATGAAGCTTCTTGCGCTTCAGAGTTAGCGAATCAATCTAAAAACTTCCCCCTTTTATGGTTTGCTGGCTGAATTTCGATCTTGTTAAAATTCAGTTTAAATTCATGCGATAAATCAAACTCCCTGCCTCTGAATGAGTATAAATTATCGAACCTTAAAAGCCATCTTTTGCATGATCTTTTTGAATTATTCTTTTTTAATATTTTCATATTGTAGATGCTAGTCACGTTTGTTGACATAAAATTCGATTTATTTGAAGTACTTTGTTCTATATATATTGAGTGCCAAAGGATATAAGGTATTAAAGACACAAACCATTTGTACCAGATATATGGTTTGTTCGCTTTAGGTTCTTCACTCAAAAATCTTAAGAAGTTTTTATAGAACGAACTATAAAAGGATAGAGGCAGAGACTCATCTTTAATTAGAACGGAAAGTTATTCGATCGAAGCCATAGTACTACATACCATTCATTACAACCCTTCAGTCTGGTTTACGACCTAGCTTCTCACTTCACCACTTTTGTTGTGTGTGCGTTAGTTTTATGCATAACTAGCGAGACCTTCAATTTAAAGTCGACTCCGAACGAAAGAATTTTTTTGAGAAACTTTTCATGTTAATTTTATTTACTCTCAGAGTTTTTGCTTTAAATCTGCTGAGAGAAAGTCGCCGAAGAAATATTTTTTTGTATTTCGTTTCTATCTCCGACCTGAAGTTTGAACCATGGCATTACGTTTAATAAGCCAATACATAACCTACTATTTTACGGCGACTTGTACAATTACACACAGACATACATAATTATGTCATTACAATCCTTCAGTCCGACTAACATCACTAGGCTCCAACATCACTACAATTTAAAGCCGATTACGAGCGGCAGATTTTTGAGAAACTTTTCATGGCAATAATGTTTACGCTCTGAAATTTTGTCAGAAACTTCTGGGAGACAGTCCCCGAAATAATATTTCTTTATATTTCGTTTAGTTGGCGATGTATGACTTGGTTTTAGAACCGAGACTACGACGGTTTCACAGTTAAATTATCTTCTACGTTATTTTCTAAAGTTAAAGAGAATATCAAATTGAATACTGTAGGTTTTGTACAAAATTCTAAAAATTATTGATTTAATTATACGATCACGTAGAGGCTTCGTTCTTTAAAAACTTGATATATATTACTTTTCATTAATATGTTAACACATTCGCTGCCAAGCCTAAATTATATGAAGTCTTTCCCATTGCCATTTATATTTTGAGTGTTATCGTTTACCAAAACCCTGTTATTACTGTCCGAGATATCCTGATAAACCTCCATTATGTATTGGACTTTGTTACAAATCCTATCACAAAAAATTTGCTAATTCAAAAGCCGGCAAGTTATTTTATATTTAAAGTAGGACGAGCATACTCGTCTTTGACAGGGTATTACACAGGGTTAATTTTCAACGGAAAACTAAGAATGTTGGCTTAATTTAAGTTAATCTTCATTAACTTCAATGGCATCATCGCACTCACAGTTTTTGCATTAAAGCCATCAAATAAGAAAGAAGTGCGGAATACCCTGTCAAAGACGAGTATACTCGTCCTTGGCAGCGAATGTGTTAATCAATTTCCCACTCTTTAAAGACATGAAATGGCATCATTGCACTCACAGTTTTTGCATTAAAGCCATCAAATAAGAAAGAAGTGTGGAATACCCTGTCAAAGACGAGTATACTCGTTCTTGGCAGCGAATGTATATGAAATACTTATTTTTCTTCATTTTTCTTTCTTTTAAAGCAGATTAATTATCAACTATCTGAGAACTGAATTCTTATTTCATGGCTTTAATGCAAAAACTATGAGTGCAATGATGCCATTGAAGTTAATGAAGAACAGTGTTGAAAAATTGAAATTTTGTAATGGTACTGAACTACCACTAAAAGAGTACTTTTTCCCATCAAATGGTACTTTTGTAAAAAAAAAAATACATGCATTACAACCCATCAATCAGGTTGATGACCTATCTTCTCTCACCATTTGTGTGCATTAGTTTTATACACGAGTGGCGGGACCACTCGAACGACAGATTTTTGAAAAAGCTTTTTATGGCAATTTTATTTACTCTTGGAATTTTTGACAGAATGATGTCGCTGAAGGAATATTTTTTCATTTTTCCTTATGTTGGAGATGTTTGACATGGGTTTTGAACCGTGTAAGCCAGTATCAAAACGTAAAAGATCTGTGTAGTCAAACCTAGACGGAACGTTATGGAATATACTTTCGTTTGTAGCATATGATGATGCTTACCGAAATCACATTACGGTTCGGACAGCGTTCTCATTGCTTATCGTATTCTAAAAACGAACGTATGTTCCGCGTACGTTTGGCTAACCGGGACTAAAGACTAATTCTACGTTGAAAAAAGACCACGACGTAAAATATGGAATAATAAAAAAGTACTGAAAGCATCGCGGGGCTATTGCAGTATTTTTGAAATGGAAAAGTACTGGAAAAAAGTACTAAAGTACTGAATTTCTCAACCCTGATGAAGATTAACTTAAATGAAGCCAACATTCTTAGTTTTCCATTGAGATTATTATTTCAGCATTCAGAAAACATTGTTTAAGGCTAATGAATAAAACATTTGTGCACTCAGAGAGGCAATCTAAACAAACAATCACGAGTAAACAACGTCTCGACCATCGATCGACCAGATGATTTTTTTTTTTAAACAATATCCACAGTAACACTGTGGCATATACTCCCCCTCTTAGAGTGTCATACTTGAGGCAAGTAAGTGTTTGTGTGTCTGAAATTCAATTTTCTGCCATCTATTTATATTTGGTCACTACTGGCGGGCAATATACAATAAATTGCTGGCAATTGGTTTGGTTTGGTTTGGTCACATGTGCCTTTAGGCCAAAATCAACACTCACTTGTTTAAATAAATTGTTTACGTTTCGTTGTCTTCCGTTGAATTGACAGCTGAACGGTGAATGGTGAATGGTGAAATGTAAAGTGAAGGCCAACAACGGTTTTCTACAATAATTACAGCAAATAACGGAAGAGAAGAAGAAGAAGTTAAAAAAATAAAACAGTAGAAGGAAGTAAATAAGAAAGGAAGGAAGGAAATCACCTTCAACAAATCAATGCTTAATGAACTTCCTTTCTTTCGTTTTTTTTTTATTAAAATTGCCAGGTTTCCTCTATGCAAATATTTTCTTATTCTTTTTTTTTTTTAATTGTTATTACTTTAAAGGTAATTATTTGATTATAAATAATTATTGGAAAAAAAAAATTTTTTTTCTTTCAATAAAAGAAAGGGAATGTATGCCACATGTTTTAAATGCCATGCATGCCTCATAAATCATTAGCTGTTGAATTTCTCTTTTTTTTTGTCATAATTTTAAGGACATGATTTCATAATTATTTTTATTGTGTGTGTGTATTGAAATTGAAAAAAGAAAATCATTTTTATTTACGCCAAGTCACGTTTGATCAAATAAACACCCCATTTAAATTTATTTCACAAAAATTCAAATGTCAACGATTATCCTGATTTACAACAACGTATTTAAAAAGGATTTAAACACATCATAAATACAGCACAAATGCAAATGGAGCAAGCAAACGTAATAAATAATAAAAAAAAAAATAGACTAACAGACAGACAGACAGTCGGACAGATTAATGACATCAGTTTTAATAATCTGACACTTGTCACGAAACTGTGTTTATGGGGGGGAGGGCTTTTTTATTGAAAAAACAACCACAAGTATTACTAGAGTAGCCACTGTCACCATAATTCTATTACTGTCCTGTTGCAAGTAAAAAAATTGGTATACCTTGGGCTGTTTTAGAGACTTTCTTTAATGGTTTTATAGTTTACGTCAAAGCTTGTTGCACTTTATAGAATGAATTACGCTCCTTATTGAACCTGCACACAGTTTTTCCCAATCTCAAGATTTTCAATTTAATTTGAGAAACTTTTTTTTCAATAATTGTTGGAGATTTTTCTCTGCTGTATCGATGTAAGGTAGAAAAAAATTCACGACATGTGTAATTCCAAAAAAACAAAAAAAAAAACCAAAACCAAAAACTTTCAATCTTAAGATTTTCAATTTAATTTTAGCGAATTTTTTCCAATAATTGTTGGTGATTTTTACTGCTATTTGGATACATACATACATACATAATTGGCCATTACAACCCTTCAGTCAGGATTACGACCTAGCTTCTCACACCACTTATGTTGTGTGCGTTAATTTTATACATGAGTGGCGGGACCTACAGTTTTAAAGTCGACTCCGAACGACAGATTTTTGAGAAGCTTTTCATGGCAATTTTTACTCTCAGAGACTTTGCCAGAAATCTGCTGAGAGGAAGTCGCCGAAGAAATATTTTTCGTTTTGATGTCTGACCTGGGATTCGAACCCGGGCCTTTTGTCTAATAAGCCAACACACTACCCACTAGACCACGGCGACTTCAACTGCTATTTGGATATGAAATGAAAAAAAAAATCGTAACATGTGAAATTGCTTAATAAAAAATACCAAAGCCTTCAAATTTCATGATTTTTAATTCAGTTTGGGTGATTTTTTTTTGAACGATTGTTGGAAATTTTTTTCTGTTAATTCGATATGAAGTAGAAAAAAGATTCGTAACATGTGAAATTTTTATAAACAACCTATATAAATAAAGTAAAAAAAAATTCGCGACATGTGAAGTTGCCAAAAAAAAAATTCCAAAAACTTCCCATCTTAAGATTTTCAATTTAATTTGAGTGAAATTTTTTTTCCCAATAATTGTTTGTAATTTATATTTTTTTTATTTCGCTATGAAATGGAAAAAAAGATTCGTAACATGTGAAATTGCTTCATAAAAAAAAACGCCAAAACCTTTAAATCTCAAAATTTTTAATTTAATTTGGGTGATGATTTTCTAATAATTGTTGATGGATTTGTTTTTTTTTTTGCTATTTGGATATGAAGTGGAAAAAAGATTCGTAACATGTGAATTTACTTAAAAAAAAATGCCAAGAACTTGTCATCTCAAGATTTTTAATTTAATATGTATAATTTTTTCCCAATAATTGTTGGTGACTTTTTTTCTGCAATTTGGATATGAAGTGGAAAAAAAGATTCGCAACATGTGAAATTGCTTCATGATAAATGGCAAAAACTTGCAATTTCATGATTTTCAATTTAATTTGAGTAAATTTTTTTTCCAATAATCGTTAGTTATTTCTACTGTTATTTGGATATGAAGTGGAAAAAAATATTCGCAACATGTGAAATTGCCAAAAAAAAAAAAGAAGAAAATTCCAAAAACTTTCCATCTTAAGATTTCCAATTTAATTTGAGTGACTTTTTCCCAATAATTGTTGGTGATTTTATCTGCAATTTAAATATGAAGTGGAAAAAAAGATTCGTAGCATGTGAAATTGTTATAAAAAACCAAAACCTTCAAATCTCAAGATTTTTAATTTAATTTGAGTGACTTTTTTCCAATAATTGTTGGTGATTTTTTCTATTTCGATATGAAGTGGAAAAAAAGATTCGTAACATGTGAAATTGTTATAAAAAACGCCAAAACTTCCAAAACACAAGACTTTTAATTTAATTTGAGTAACTTTTCTCCAAAGATTGTTGGAGACTTTTTTCTGCAATTTGGATATGAAGTAGAAAAAAAGATTCGCAACATGTGAAATTGCTTTAAAAAAACGCCAAAACCTTCAAATCACAAGACTTTTAATTTAATTTGAGTGACTTTTCTCCAAAGATTGTTGGAGATTTTTTTCTGCAATTTGAATATGAAGTGGAAAAAAAGATTCGTAACATGTGAAATTGCTTTATAATAAATACCAAGAAGTTGCAATTTCATGATTTTCAATTTAATTTGAGTCAAATTTTTTCCAATAATCATTAGTGATTTTTACTGCTATTCGGATATGAAGTGAAAAAAAATTCGCAACATGTGAAATTGCCAAAAGAAAATTCCAAAAACTTTCCATCTTAAGATTTCCAATTTAATTTGAGTGACTTTTTTCCCATAATTGTTGGTGATTTTATCTGCAATTTAAATATGAAGTGGAAAAAAAGATTCGTAGCATGTGAAATTGTTATAAAAAACCAAAACCTTCAAATCTCAAGATTTTGAATTTAATTTGAGTGACTTTTTTCCAATAATTGTTGGTGATTTTTTCTATTTGGATATGAAGTGGAAAAAAAGATTCGTAACATGTGAAATTGCAATATAAAAAAGAAATGCCAAAACCTTCAAATCTCATGATTTTTAATTTAATTTGGGTGATGATTTTCTAATAATTGTTGGTGGATTTGTTTTTTTTTTGCAATTTCGATATGAAGTAGAAAAAAAGATTCGCAACATGTGAAATTGCTAAAAAAAAAGCCAAAACCTTCAAATCACTAGACTTTTAATTTAATTTGGGTAACTTTTTTCCCAATAATTACTGATGGTTTTTTCTGCACTTTTGGATATGAAGTGGAAAAAAGATTCGCAGCATGTGAAATTGCTATTACAAACGTCAAAACCTTCAAATCTCAAGATTTTTAATTTAATTTGACTAACTTTTTCCCAATAATTGTTGGCAATTTTTTCTATTTCCCTATGAAATGGAAAAAAAGATTCGTAACATGTGAAATAGTTTTAAAAAAACGCCAAAAGCTTCAAATCTCAAGATTTTTAATTTAATTTGTGGAATTTTTTTCCCAATAATTGTTGGGGACTTTTTTCTGCAATTTGGATATGAAGTGGAAAAAAAAATTCGTGACATGTAAAATTGCCTTACTATTATACCATTTCGTCATGAATAGACGAACAAAGGAACGCAACGCTTGCAAATCATTGATTTTTTTACGAAAATTCCTGCTATGGAAAGAACACGTGTTTCGATCGAAAAAGTATTGGACAGGACTCAGCCATTTATAGCGCAAAGATGTACATCAGTGAAGAGCAGCCAAAGCAGCTTGAAAAAGGTACTTTATGAGTAGGCAGGTTCAGTAGACCATAGTCCTCCAAGAACTAATCGTAACGTGTGATAATGCTGTAAGCAATCCAGTCATTTTAAGCTCCAAGTTGCACGGAAAGAGCGGCCAATGAAGCGTAAAAGGACGAACTGTGGGTCCTCAGCTTTATTGGACCATAGTTCTTCAAGAACATGCGATGATATTGTAAGTGATCTAGCCATTTTTAGTCCAAAGTTATACATACGTAAGCCAAAGGAGGGGGTTGGTGGGTCTGCAGCTTTACTGTTTCATAATTATCCAAGAAGTAATCGTAACTTACGACGTTTAGTGAATTTCTTTTTTTATAAAATGGGAGAATCGGACTCTTTCCTAGTCAATTGGTCATCACGACTCTTTAATCGGGAAAACGGCCTAGTCTCTTACGCCGCCCACAGTACACACATACAACCATCAATTGCAAAGGCTAAAGTTTAACGTCGACACCGAAACAGAGATTTTTTTGGACAACTTTTCATGGCAATTTGATTCACTATCAGAGTTTTAGTCATAAATCTGCTGAGAGGAAGGCGCCATAGATATTTTCATATTTCGTTTTGTTTCAGATATCTGAACTGGGGATTGAACTATGGGTTTTCTTCAAATAAGCCAACAGATGTCTGAGCTGGGGTTTGAACTACGGGTTCTCATCTAATAAGCCAAAACACTACCTGCTAGGCTAGGTCGGCTGCAAATTGGCCTCACTTAACAAAGTTTCCTGAAAATAAGGGTATTATGAACGTATTAAGCGGTAAGCAATTAATCTCATGTTTTAAAGCAGTCTCAAGTAGTCATTCAGATCATGTGATTTGCCCCAACTAGGCTCTTTCTTGTGGAAACACGTAGGGACTCTGGAATACAGAGGCAAGTTAGTTATAAAGTCAATAGTGCAACCCCTGCGCTGTTCCTTGATTCGAAGGAACTTAATCAGAGGCCTGTGACGTCACAAAAGGCCGCTATGGGTACTCAAGTGAGCTTTTATTATCAAAGCTACCACTCCTAACCTAACCTACAAAGTCTGTCCTCAAACAAAGTACTGCTACCCTCATTCCTGTGATGTTAACAGAAATGCTGCCGTAATTAGAATTTCTAGTAGAACAATTTACGAAATAGTGGTGTGCTGCTGACCGTAAGAAGTGTGCCGTAAAAAATTTACGAAGGATAAGTGAAAGCAAATTTCTCATGCAGAACTGCCAGCAACATGGTAAGATGATTCAAAAAGAAGCTAATAAAAGGAAATTAGTTACAAATAAGTAGTCTAGTGATATTGTGACGGATTATTAGATGTAAGGCCATGGCCAGACATCAAAATAAAATTAAAAAAAAATAATTCTTCGATGACTACCTCTCAGCAGATTTCTGACAAAAACTCTAAGAGTAAATAAAATTTCCATGAATTCCTAAAAAAAATCTGTTGTTCAGAATCGACTTTAAATTATAGGTTCCGCCACTCATGCATAAAATTTATGCACACAATATAAGTGAAGTGAGAAGCTAGGTCGTAATCCTGACTGAAGGGTTGTAATGACCAATTATGTTTGTAGTATGTTTATATGCGTTACAAACAAACAAATTCCTTAGAATCGATTAAAAAGTTCCTTATTTTCTTAGAAAAAAAATACACCAAATTTTTTTGTGCACACTCCTTAACGAAAATTTATGCCCTAATTTTGTGTGACTTTAAAATTATTCACTTTTCTTGAAATAAAGCCCAAAAATACATACATTTTCCATGCATATATCATTTTCTAATTAGTGGCAATAAATTTAAGCAGCAACATCCCATACTACCCAACAATACATAAACATCTCATGCCCAGGCAGTAAAAGGCTGAATGGATAATCATGCAGGGAGCAACATTAAACATCATATGTGTGTGTGGGATTTTGATGGTCACAAGTGTGAACTATGGTTTCTAACAAAATTTATGACTTTTACGAAATTATTATTTTTGGTTTGGTTTGGGGCTAAAGGACTCCATCACCATCACAATCAGAGCATCAGCATTACAATAACAAAATTAAATTGAATTCTATTCGGCCTTACAGTGACACAAAAAAAAAACTGTCTCTTTGGATTTTATGTTCATTTAAATGGTCATAAATTAATATTTAGAAATTGGATTTTCTCTCTTTCATTTTAATTTTTCGTTTTTTTCCATTTACAAAGACAAAACAAACAATATTTTCATTGCTATTGAGCTACGAGTTTGTAAAACTTTTCATTGGATATTCGTGGTATCCGTAGTAGGAACAAACAAATGTTTTATTTGCTTATAAACAAAGGAAGAAAAGGAAGGGGTTTCGTTATTCCATGCCCTTATGCTTCCTTATTTGCAGTAAGAAACACTTTGTAAGTCGGCTAATGAAGCATTATTCCTTGTGGTTTATTTAAATATAATTACACAGAGAGAGAGAGAGAGGAGTTGATGTATGTATGTACGATATATGTATTGTAATACAGTATTACCTCGATTAACGTCGTCTCGATTTTCATTGTTTCGATTAACGTCGTCAATTTGAAATTCGATTTACGTCGTTTCGATTTACGTCGCCTCTTTCCGGAACATTCTACCACGTAAATCGAGGGAATACTGTACACCTTATGTAACACATGTTGTTGTTGTTGATTCTGGCCGCCAATTTGTTGTCGACTTCTTTACCTCCTGTACTGTACACACAATTTAAGTAAATATTCATTAAACATCATTGTATCGATGTCAAGGGTATTTGCAAAACTAATGTAATGATGCCTCTTATTTGAGAAAGAATTTAGGTGTTGCCAGTTTAAATCATGGAGGGTAAAAATGGCAACAAAAATATTCAAAATCGTTTCTAGAATTTAGAATGTTAGCGTAATTTAAAATGACAAGCTATGAAGAAGAGTTCATTGCATTATAAATTAAAGCCTTTCAAATTTGTGGCCAGGATCCCAACAAAGATAGGAGTTTTCTGAATGGGATTAACCCTCGACTGCCGTTGTAATTTTCAGAAAACTGGCAAAAAAAACGACAACTTGATTTTTTCACATTAGAAAGTACGAGATAACTCGTAGTTTGGATTCCTAGAACGCAATCTACGAGTTATCTCGTAGTCGGCAGTAAACGTATTAATTGGTCATTAAAATCCTTTTGTTAAAATTACAACCCAGCTTCTCACACCACTTATGTGTTGGGTGTTAATTTCATCCATGAGTGGCAGGACTTACAGTTTATAGTCGACTTCCGTTAGACAGATTTATGAAAACCTTTTTATGCTAATTATCTAGTGGTTTGTACCATGGGCTCGTGTGCTTTAACTTAACGGCTTACCTATTCGACTAATTGTTGATCGACTACCCCAATGGGGCCAAAAGTAACTCCATTATTGGTAGCTGTAGATAACTGGTAAAGGTCAGCAACATTCAAATTAGCGGCTCCAAGTCATACTCTTAAGCCATGGAGTCAGTTTGTTGTGCGATCGTCAGTGATGAATTTTAATTATAAAAATTTATCGGACTCCGTACTATATACAGCCGTCTTCAAGTTTATTCCAATCTACCGCTTTTAGAGGAGTAAAGTTCGATAGAATGTCATCCAAAAAATGTTTGGATGTCATTAGTATTAAGACTGGGCAATCACATTGAAAGTATTCTACGGTTTCGTTACCCTTCCTTCCTTACTTACTTAATTGGTCATTACAACACTTTAGTCAGGATATCAATCTAGCTTCTCACACCAGCCATGATAATAATTTTATCCATGAGGATAAAACCGTAGGTCCTGGTATTCGAATCGTAAACTTTTCTTTAGAAACTTTAGTTTTTTTCTACCAAAGTTTTTGCTAGAAGGCTGCTGAGATGTTAGTCACCGAAGCCATATTTTATCAAATTTTTGCCCAAGACATCTGAGCTAGCATTTGAACTATAGGCTCACACCCTACAAGCTAATACACCACCTACTAGATAAAGTTAACTTCACATGTCCTATTTTGCCATTGTTTAGCCCTCCAAATATAGTTCAAATGCACCTGTCGACTGGCATATTAGGATTCTATCCAGTTGACTTATATCCAGACTTAATAAACTCATTGTCTTTTCTATATCTGGATCCAGAGTTTCTAAGTAATCTTACATATTAAGTCACTGTTTCTTATCTCATGCAATATTTGGGTCCACTCTTGCAACCCTATTTTCAATGTCTCAAGAGACCTAAAATTTTTTCTCTATGTGTTCTGAATCGTTTTCTTCTTCACATCGAACTAATCTGTAATCTATATCTCCCAAGGAAAAATCGTTGGTATTAGTTCGCATGATTCCTGATCGGACATACCTCACATTAGTCTAATAGGGAGTGTGTTAGCTTATTAGACGTGAGACCACAAGGCCAGATATCTAAAACGAAATGAAAAATTAAACAATTTTTCCTGAGCGACTTCCTTTCAGCAGATTTCTGGAATAACTCTGAGCGTCAATAAAAATTGCCATGAAAAGTTTCTCAAAAACAAACACAACATGGGTGGTTTGTGAGATCCTAGGCTGTAATCCTGACTGAACGTTTCTAAAATGACTAATAGTGTCTGTGGGTATGTATGTTTTGTTCGAGATGTCTGAGCAGGCGTTTGAACCAAAGGATCGAGTCTTTTAAGCTAGTCATTACCTTCTAGACTATGATGACTTTATATTCCTTGCTTTGTCGTTACTTGACTCACTTATATGGTTCAAATTTCTCAGTATAGTCGATTGCGATTCCACCAGAAGCGGACTTTACAAACTCATGGTGTTATCGAGAGTCTGGATCCAGAAAGTTGACTATGAATTTATGTCGCAAATTGATTTAATTTCTGTATTTGAATAAGAATATCCTAGTGATGTTACCTATTGGGTCACTTTCCCATATCATAAAAGACACTTAAGCCCACTTCTTTCATTTGGTTTTTTTGAGTTTTTCGAAAGTGTCTTGGATTTTCCACCTATGTTTTCTAGATCGTTTCCCTTTCCATATCCGATTACAGCTTGAGCTACATTCGAAAATATTATTGGCGTCAGTTCATATATTTCTTGAGCCTTCGTTCCATCCCGTGGTGTCCTCTGCTATTCTTAGGTAGAGGAAACATAACTTAATTTTTGGTCCTACAATATAGAAACCAGGCCAGTCGGCGTTACCGTTGAGCGTCTAAAGTCGCAATTTGACACTTTTTCAGCGACCTTGCCACTTTTTATGCCCCCATACTAAAACGAAGTAAATCTGACATTTTTCAAGATTTTTTTTCCCCTTTTTTTAAAAAGAATTTTTTCTAAATTATATACTAAACTATATACTAGACTATATACTAGACTATATACTAGACTATATACTAGACTATAGACTAGACTATATACTAGACTATATACTAGACTATATACTAGACTATATACTAGACTATAGACTAGACTATATACTAGACTATATACTGGACTATATACTAGACTATATACTAGACTATATACTAGACTATAGACTAGACTATATACTAGACTATATACTAGACTATATACTAGACTATATACTAGACTATAGTCTAGACTATATACTAGACTATATACTAGACTATATACTAGACTATATACTAGACTATATACTAGACTATAGACTAGACTATATACTAGACTATATACTAGACTATAGTCTAGACTATATACTAGACTATAGGCTAGACTATAGACTGGATTATATACTGGACTATAAACTAGACTATAGACTAGACTAGACTATAGACTGGATTATAGACTAGACTATAGACTGGATTATATACTGGACTATAAACTAAACTATAGACTAGACTATATACTAGATTATATACTAGATTATATACTAAACTTTATACTAGACTATATAATAGACTTTATACTAGACTATATACTAGACTATAGGACTAGACTATATACTAGACTATATACTAGACTATATACTAGATATAGTCTAGACTTATACTAGACTATAGACTAACTATTATACTAGACTATATACTAGGACTATAGACTAGACTATATACTAGACATAGTACTATAGCAACGAGTGCAGATGGGCAAATGATGCCCATGCTTATCTGCTAGCATTTCACTAAGACACGAAGGTAACTAAAACCTAAGTCTGAAATATCTAGAGCCTGCATTTTGAATTGCATAGAAAATTCCCAATTATTTCACTTCATATTAAATAAATGAGACTCAATTTTTTTTCTTTGTTTAATTTACCCTTAAAAGCTAATGACATTAATAGCGTTCCCGTTCTTTTTTTCTCTACCACACTCTTAAATGTTTAAAACGTTTTTAACGTTATTTTTCTTATTTCTTCATTTTTTGTTTGTTTTTCTGTTAAAATAAAAACAATTTAAAAAATCTAATTTAGCAATAAATTAAAAAGACACAAACTACTTGAAGAATTATTAGAATTTGAACCAAAAATAACTTCGTGCGGTCAAACGCACTCCATGCGTCTGCCTATGGAATGGTGGAACACACTCTCAGGTCTCCATGTCTGGACTCTTCACAGAAAATATAACGAAAATTTTCAAATTGTTTTGTAATCAAATAAAAACAAAAACAAAAAAAACGTTTTAAATTTTTTTTGTTTTGCCACAATTTAAAATGTTTTTTTTTGTTTTTGTTTTTGTGATTCAACATTTTTAAATTGTTGAATATGAAAAGGGAAAGACGATAACGAAAGGTAACAAGACACAAAAAAAAAAAACTAAAAATGTTGCAACAAAAATACCAGAAATTCCAATAAAAATCGCGACCAAAAACAGAGTAAAACTATGAGCAAAAGAAGTTGCAACCAATGAAGCCATGGCAACAATAAACCAAGCGGCCCAACACACAAGTGACATTGTGGCGGCATATAAATAATATTGTTTTACGAAACCCCAACTAAAAAGTAAGTGCGGTTCGGAGAGTCTGCTGTAAGGCACGAATTTACCACGCACTCCTTGAACCAAACAACAAAAAAAAAAAAACAAAAAAAAAAAGAAACGAAACTAAACGAAACGAACTGTTGTTTAACGATGACGAAGACGATGATCTTCCTTGTTGTTGTGTGTGTGTGCTGATGAGTTGAAGAATGACGATGATTTTGTTTTGATGACAATAAGTGTGGGTTACAAAAACTTCAACAACAACAACAAAAACTTTAGAAAAAAACAAACTAAAGCAGGAAAAACTTTTTGGTAATTTCCAAGCAATGATCAATACAATAAGAAACGCTTTTAAAGCACCACTAACAGCAGTTGCAATTGAGAAAAAAACAAAAACAAACATCAACGGAAAAAAAACTCTCTTCGACAATCCCAATCAAAAGGACAGTTTAAATTGATTTTACGACTCTTTTTTTGCTTTTTCTCTTATTCTTCTTCAGCTTATGCTTGTTTCTGTGGTAAAACAGTGTGATGATGTGATTTTTGTTTTCCAATTCTTTTGTTGTTGTTTTTGTAATTCGCTTCGATTCGTTTCCAATTTGAAAAATCCATGTTTTTTGCACATTTTGTGTCGTTGCTGTTGCCAATCTTTAACAACACGATGATCGATCGATTGTTTGTTTTTTATTTGTTTGATGGTCTTTATCAGAACACAAAAAAACAAAAAAAACGAGAATAAAAACTAGACTATATACTAGACTATAAACTAGACTATAGACTAGACTATAGGCTAGACTACATACTAGACTATAGACTAGACTATAGGCTAGACTATATACTAGACTATAGACTAGACTATAGGCTAGACTATATGCTAGACTATAGACTAGACTATAGGCTAGACTGTATACTAGACTATAGACTAGACTATAGGCTAGACTATATACTAGACTATAGACTAGACTATAGACTGGATTATAGACTAGACTATAGACTGGATTATAGACTAGACTATAGACTGGATTATAGACTAGACTATAGACTGGATTATATACTGGACTATAAACTAGACTATAGACTAGACTATAGGCTAGACTACATACTAGACTATAGACTAGACTATAGGCTAGACTATATACTAGACTATAGACTAGACTATAGACTGGATTATAGACTAGACTATAGACTAGACTGTATACTAGAATATAGACTAGACTGTATACTAGACTATAGACTAGACTATAGACTAGACTATAGACTAGACTGTATACTAGACTATAGACTAGACTATAGACTAGACTGTATACTAGACTATAGACTAGACTGTATACTAGACTATAGACTAGACTATAGACTAGACTATAGACTAGACTATAGACTAGACTATAGACTAGACTATAGACTAGACTATAGACTAGACTATATACTAGACTATATACTAGACTGTAGACTAGATAAAATAGATTAGACTATAGACTAGACTATAGACTAGACTATATACTAGACTATAGACTAGTGTATATACTAGAATATATACTAGACTATATTATATACTACACTATAGACTAGATTATATACTAGACTATATACTAAGTTATAGTCTAGACTATATACTAGAGTATAGACTAGACTATATACTAGGCTATAGTCTAGACTATATACTAGACTATAGACTAGACTATATACTAGGCTATAGACTAGGCTATAGTCTAGACTATATACTAGACTGGAGACTAGACTATAGACATTTTCTTTTCTTTTAAAAATGTTGCCCCTTTTTACTGCCAAAATACACTTTTGTGCGACTTTTTTTCAAAAATCCCCTTTTTGTGCGACTTCTTAAAATTTTCAGCGGTAACGCTGAGGCCAGTGCTCAGTCATTGTTTAGTGCATCGTATAGCAACGAGAGCACATGGGCAAATGATGCCCATGCTTATCTGCTAGCATTTCACTAAGACACGAAGGTAACCAAAACCTAAGTCTGAAATATCTAGAGCCTGCATTTTGAATTGCATAGAAAATTCCCAATTATTTCACTTCATATTAAATAAATGAGACTCAATTTTTTTTTTCTTTGTTTAATTTACCCTTAAAAGCTAATGACATTAATAGCGTTCCCGTTCTTTTTTTCTCTACCACACTCTTAAATGTTTAAAACGTTTTAACGTTATTTTTCTTATTTCTTCATTTTTTGTTTGTTTTTCTGTTAAAATAAAAACAATTTAAAAAATCTAATTTAGCAATAAATTAAAAAGACACAAACTACTTGAAGAATTATTAGAATTTGAACCAAAAATAACTTCGTGCGGTCAAACGCACTCCATGCGTCTGCCTATGGAATGGTGGAACACACTCTCAGGTCTCCATGTCTGGACTCTTCACAGAAAATATAACGAAAATTTTCAAATTGTTTTGTAATCAAATAAAAACAAAAAACGTTTTAAATTTTTTTGTTTTGTTTTGCCACAATTTAAAATGTTTTTTTTTTTTTTTGTTTTTGTGATTCAACATTTTTAAATTGTTGAATATGAAAAGGGAAAAACGATAACGAAAGGTAACAAGACACAAAAAAAAAACTAAAAATGTTGCAACAAAAATACCAGAAATTCCAATAAAAATCGCGACCAAAACAGAGTAAAACTATGAGCAAAAGAAGTTGCAACCAATGAAGCCAAGGCAACAATAAACCAAGCGGCCCAACACACAAGTGACATTGTGGCGGCATATAAATAATATTGTTTTACGAAACCCCAACTAAAAAGTAAGTGCGGGTCGGAGAGTCTGCTGTAAGGCACGAATTTACCACGCACTCCTTGAACCAAACAAACACAAAAAAAACAAAAACAAACGAAACGAAACGAACTGTTGTTTAACGATGACGAAGACGATGATCTTCCTTGTTGTTGTGTGTGTGTGCTGATGAGTTGAAGAATGACGATGATTTTGTTTTGATGACAATAAGTGTGGGTTACAAAAACTTCAACAACAACAACAAAAACTTTAGAAAAAACAAACTAAAGCAGGAAAAACTTTTTGGTAATTTCCAAGCAATGATCAATACAATAAGAAACGCTTTTAAAGCACCACTAACAGCAGTTGCAATTGAGAAAAAAACAAAAACAAACAGCAACAGAAAAAAACTCTCTTCGACAATCCCAATCAAAAGGACAGTTTAAATTGATTTTACGACTCTTTTTTTTTCCGCTTTTTTTTCTTATTCTTCTTCAGCTTATGCTTGTTTCAGTGGTAAAACAGTGTGATGATGTGATTTTTGTTTTCCAATTCCTTTGTTGTTGTTTTTGTAATTCACTTCGATTCGTTTCCAATTTGAAAAATCCATGTTTTTTGCACTATTTTGTGTCGTTGCTGTTGCCAATCTTTAACAACACGATGATCGATCGATTGTTTGTTTGTTTGTTTGTTTATTTGTTTGATGGTCTTTATCAGAACACAAAAAAACAAAAAAACGAGAATAAAAAACCGCAACATCAACTAAATATTGTTACTGGACTCTCAACGTTGATGATGATCTTTGATGGATGCGCACATCAACCAACGTAACATCATTTTATTATCAACAGCGAACAGAAAAAAAAACTTAAGGAAGCTACAGAAGGCTAAGGTCGACTTAA
The DNA here is from genome assembly GCA_014635995.1 of Sarcophaga peregrina. Lineage (NCBI taxonomy): Eukaryota > Metazoa > Arthropoda > Insecta > Diptera > Sarcophagidae > Sarcophaga > Sarcophaga peregrina. Next base: position 85,626,992 of record CM025792.1, on the reverse strand, counting down.
TGGAACCCTTTTAAAAGTCCAATTTTGTAAGACAGAAGATCTCTTTGACTATCTTCAATTAATTAATAAGAAAAAGGAGCCAAATACCGACCAACAATTTTTTTTCAATTTTCACGAAACTCTAGAATGGAAGCCACTAGATTAGAGGGAAGTTTCGAAGATCGAAAATACTCCACCGTTTCGTCTTGATAAAACGTCCGATCAGTATAGACCAACCGGCGTAAAAATGATTGATTTTATTACTACAAGGCGGCTGATATGTATTGCAACCAACTTCAGGTTGTTATCATTTGTAAACCGCTCGTCTGACAGCTGACAGATTTATTCCAGTGACAGTCCATTTTATTATTTACAAGCTCACGAAAGCATTTCCATCTATTGCATTCACAGAAAAAGTTATTCGAGATGGAATTCAAGCGTGATAGTGAGATTGCTTTATATGTTGGGCTGAAAAACCTCAGGTAATTATCGTTCGAGCCCTCCAGCATTTAAATGTGAATAAATCTTTTGTTTCTTGTATATTGCTTATTACCGTAATACTGGCAGTGTTGCATCACGTCCAAAAAGTGGGAAAAAAAAACGGTAACAACACTATCCGATGATCCGAAAAGTGAAGGCCAGATTTAATCGAAATCCATGCCGCAGAGGTAGAAAAATTGCTTGTGTGTTGAACATATCGCGAGAACGGATGCAACACATATTGAAAAATGTGTTTGGACTAATGTCATTAAAGTTCCAAAAAGTGCAAGAGCTCACCGATGGACAAAAAGAAGTTAGACTGGAAAGAGCCAAGGAGTTACTTCGCTTGCACGACCAGTTGCCAGTTACGGAATTTGGTTTTCTCCAATGAGAAGCCATTCCAAATTGCGCAGTTCGTGAACAAACAAAATAATCGTGTTTACTTGCCAAAGAGGTCAGCTGGAAAATTACATCTCCGATTGGCCACCAGAACTTAAGCGGCGCCAATGGTAATGGTGTGAGCCGCCGTAACGGCCGATGGTTGCTCCCGCTCGTATTCATCGACCGTGGGGTCAAAATAAATGCCGAATATTAGCGGGAAAATGTCTTAAAGACAGTATTGAAGCCCTAGGCAGACAAACATTTCGATTGCAGACCATGGACATTCCAACAGGACTCAGCACCACCGCACTCAGTACGCATCAACCAAGAATGGCTTAAAAAGATAGTTCTTCGCTTCATTTCTACCGCACAATGACCACCAAAATCTCCGGATCTCAATCCGTTGGACTTTTGCTCCTGGGGCATTTTGAAGAGTCAGGTTCTCACTAAAAAATATCAAAGTCTCGACCATCTCAAGACGGCGCTTCACCGGGAATGGGCCAAAATACCGCAGAGCCACTTTCGTGTAGCCTGTGGTGGCTTTGTCGGCCGTTTGAAGGCCATAATTCGCATCAAAGTTGTCCAATTCGAACAAATCTAACATACATACATAATTGGCCATTACAACCCTTCTGTCAGGATTATGACCTAGCTTCTCACACCACTTATGTTGTGTGTTTTAATTTTATACATGAGTGGCGGGACCTACAGTTTAAAGTCGACTCCGAACGACAGATTATTGAGAAGCTTTTCATGGCAATTTTTTACTCTCAGAGTCTTTGCCAGAAATCTGCTGAGAGGAAGTCGCCGAAGAAATATTTTTCGTTTTGATGTCTGACCTGGGATACGAACCCGTGCCTTTCGTCTACTTCAGCAAATCTAAACTGATTCTAAAATTTAATGTTATTTTCAACATTTTCTGCTTTTGAACAATAAAATTAAAAGTCTATAGTGCTTTACTTTGTTGCATTATACATCAGCCACCCTGTATTTTGTAGCAAATCTTTAATGAAAATTCATTCTAAAAGGTTTTGTTCACAACACAAGTGTACAGAGGCGACGTACAACAAACGGCAACGCAAATCGAAGTTAAAGGAACAAAATTAATCGAAACAACGTAAATCGAGACGACGTTTAGCAAGAGAATACTGTAATGCCTTCTGAATCCAGACATTTGCAATGTAACCAATTTGCTTCGTAAGTAAGATGACACTTTCTCTTTTGATCTATTGAAAATATTAACAAATCATACTGTAGGGTATCAAGAACAGTAAAAAAAAAAATACGAAAACTTTGTAGTTGACAGAAAATTACAGTAGCAGCAGACACTGCACATGCTGCTTTAACGAATTACGCACAAGCAAAGCCACAGACAAACTGCATAAAACTCCAAATAGTTAACGACTGGAACAGCCAAACTTAGGAGAATTCAGAGAAGTTTAACTGGTGTGTTTAAACAAAAAGGCATGGACTTCGAAATGAAATTCTAGGTGGCTGTACAAAGATGACCCAAAAATTTTGTTATAATTTGAGGACAACTGACGCATACAGATCCGTAGAATGTGAATATTTTAAACATCTGTGAAGCAAACGAATTTCTATTACGGTTTTCAAATATTACCCATTATGAGGCTTTAATATACATACGTACGTCGAATGATAGTTCCCGGAAAAATTTAATAAATTGATAATAAAACTGGAACTAAGAAAAGAAATAGCAAGACGATGGGAGAGATTCTTTCCGACAGTCATATGCTCCTTAATAGAACGAAAACGCATTGCTCTAGGACACCTCGTGAACGATTTCTGTAGAAGATGCAGAGTCGAAGAGGAGGAAGAAACGATTCTTCATCTACTGGGAACATGCCCGGCACTGTGACAAAGGAGGAAAAGACATCTTGGTGCCTACTATATCGATGATCTGAGTGATTTGTCGAACACTGATGTAGGCTGTTTGAGTCGCTTCATTGTAAGCTCTGGATGGTTCCGGAATTAGGGGATAATTAGCGCGAACTGTGGTATCACAATGGGCCCCATGGGGTCTAAGTGATTCCATTTAATTCATTTGGGTGGACGGCCGCTTATATCTGCCTACCTACCTAATAAAACGAAAACTTTGAATTGCTAATGCCTTATTATATTTGCTTCTATAGAATTTATGTAAAATGTGAAAAAGAAAATGACGCTTATTTCATCGAAAAAAATGTAGAGCTGGCTACCATACCAGTAACAATTTTAGGCTGAATTGTATTTGGTCAAGTAACTTCGAAATATACTTCAAGATACCGACGCAATAGCGATGTACAACAGGCAAAGTAAAATATTTCTAGTACAGATTTAGGAGCATATCTCGCCATACGCAAAAAAAACATTTCAGGTTTCCGCTAACATCATACTAGGTTGCCATTCCCACGATATGCTGACCAATAATACTGGCAACTAGAGGTACAGGCAACTCATTAATAATCAAGTTATCCATTACGGGGTTTTAAGAGGAAACGTAATAAAACCCATAAAAAATATTCTTTTCATGATATTTCTTTTTTATTGTAACGTTTGAACGTTGACATTATGTGTGAAACACTACATCATTTAAATGACCTCTACGAGAAGTATTGCCAGCATTGATTCTTTTGAGGTAATTTTCGAACACTTTTTGAGACATATTGAGCGGTAAATCAGCCATAACTTGACGATTGTGTTTGGACTAATGTCATTAAAGTTCCAAAAAGTGCAAGAGCTCACCGATGGACAAAAGAAGTTAGACTGGAAAGAGCCAAGGAGTTACTTCGCTTGCACGACCAGTTGCCAGTTACGGAATTTGGTTTTCTCCAATGAGAAGCCATTCCAAATTGCGCAGTTCGTGAACAAACAAAATAATCGTGTTTACTTGCCAAAGAGGTCAGCTGGAAAATTACATCTCCGATTGGCCACCAGAACTTAAGCGGCGCCATGGTAATGGTGTGAGCCGCCGTAACGGCCGATGGTTGCTCCCGCTCGTATTCATCGACCGTGGGGTCAAAATAAATGCCGAATATTAGCGGGAAAATGTCTTAAAGACAGTATTGAAGCCCTAGGCAGACAAACATTTCGATTGCAGACCATGGACATTCCAACAGGACTCAGCACCACCGCACTCAGTACGCATCAACCAAGAATGGCTTAAAAAGATAGTTCTTCGCTTCATTTCTACCGCACAATGACCACCAAATCTCCGGATCTCAATCCGTTGGACTTTTGCTCCTGGGGCATTTTGAAGAGTCAGGTTCTCACTAAAAAATATCAAAGTCTCGACCATCTCAAGACGGCGCTTCACCGGGAATGGGCCAAAATACCGCAGAGCCACTTTCGTGTAGCCTGTGGTGGCTTTGTCGGCCGTTTGAAGGCCATAATTCGCATCAAAGTTGTCCAATTCGAACAAATCTAACATACATACATAATTGGCCATTACAACCCTTCTGTCAGGATTATGACCTAGCTTCTCACACCACTTATGTTGTGTGTTTTAATTTTATACATGAGTGGCGGGACCTACAGTTTAAAGTCGACTCCGAACGACAGATTATTGAGAAGCTTTTCATGGCAATTTTTTACTCTCAGAGTCTTTGCCAGAAATCTGCTGAGAGGAAGTCGCCGAAGAAATATTTTTCGTTTTGATGTCTGACCTGGGATACGAACCCGTGCCTTTCGTCTACTTCAGCAAATCTAAACTGATTCTAAAATTTAATGTTATTTTCAACATTTTCTGCTTTTGAACAATAAAATTAAAAGTCTATAGTGCTTTACTTTGTTGCATTATACATCAGCCACCCTGTATTTTGTAGCAAATCTTTAATGAAAATTCATTCTAAAAGGTTTTGTTCACAACACAAAGTGTACAGAGGCGACGTACAACAAACGGCAACGCAAATCGAAGTTAAAGGGAACAAAATTAATCGAAACAACGTAAATCGAGACGACGTTTAGCAAGGGAATACTGTAATGCATCCTGAATTCAGACATTTGCCAATGTAACCAATTTGCTTCGTAAGTAAGATGACTCTTTCTCTTTTGATCTATTCAAATATTACCAAATCATACTGTAGGGTATCAACTACAGTAAAAAAAAACACGAAAACTTTGTAGTTGACAGAAAATTACAGTAGCAGCAGACACTGCACATGCTGCTTTAACGAATTACGCACAAGCAAAGCCACAGACAAACTGCATAAAACTCCAAATAGTTAACGACTGGAACAGCCAAACTTATGAGAATTTAAAGTTTAACTGGTGTGTTTAAACAAAAAGGCATGGACTTCGCAATGAAATACTAGGTGGCTGTACAAAGATGACCTAAAAATTTTGTTATAATTTGAGGACAACTGACATCTGGGAAGCAAACGAATTTCCATTACGATTTTCAAATTTTACCCATTATGAGGCTTTAATATACATAGGGCTGATGATACTTCCCGGAAAAACTTATTAAATTGGTAGTAAAACTGAAACTAAGAAAAGAAATAGCAAGACGATGGGAGAGATTCTTTCCGACAGTCATATGTTCCTTAATAGAACGAAAACGTATTGGTCCGGAACACCTCGTGAACAATTTCTGTAGAAGCAGCAGGGACGAAGAGGAGAAAGAGGCGGTTCTTCATCTACTGGGAACATGCCCGTCACTATGGCAAAGGAGGAAGAGACATCTTGGTGCCTACTACATCGATGATCTGAGTGATTTGTCGAACACTGACGTTGGCAGTTTGATTCGTTTCATTGTAAGCTCTAGATGGTTCCGGGATTAGTTGATATCGCCACGACGAGAAATTACGCGATCAGGAAATGTCTCTTGCAATAAAGCCATATTCGCTCGAGTTGTGTGGCAAGTCGTATTCTTCAATAGCAGGCAAAAACAAGTCGGTTATCATATGACCATAACGGTCCGAATTGACGGTGGCAGTCGTTCCATCGTCGTTTTCGAAAAAGTAAGATCCAATCACACCTTTGGACCAAAGATCGCACCAAACAGTGAAGGCAGTCTTAATTCCTGTGAACGACGAGGAATCGACACATTCGGGACTTCGGCAACACTTTCACTTACAATAGCGATATTTTCAGTGGAACGAGCGAAATGATGATGCACAGGCCTTTCAATATTTGTAACCTTTGCAGTCTCTCCAAATTTAGTCACATTTTTGACAATTGCTTGCGCGTAGTTGGACGATTATGTAAACCATAATCTCCTCTTAAAGCACGATACGTGGCTGTGGCAGAATCATCATTTTTGTAGTAGGTTTTAATCACTTTTATGCGTTGTGAGATAGTTAAGCGATTCATTTTCGTCAATGTCAGACTTTCACAAGTTAGTTGGACAGATGTGGAATTCCAATCTTATACTTTTGAAACCACGAAATGGCCTTTACATACAGAATTGGCCAATACAATACAAGATTGCGGTCATGCTTCTAGTACTACCTATGTTATGTAAATTATTCCACAAGTGACGGGACTTGCAGTTTAACGTCGACTCCGATTTAAAGATTTCTGTAGCTTTTTCTTCGAAATTGGTTGCTCTACGGCATATACATAATTCGTCATTACAACCCTTCAGTCAGGATTACGACATAACTTCTGTGTGTTAATTTTCATAACAATTTTATTGACTCTCAAAGTTTTTTCCAGAAATCTGCTGAGAGGCAATCGCCGAAGAAATATTTTTTTATATTTTCGTTTTGATGTCCGACTTGGGGTCTGACCGAGGTCTCACGTCCAATAAGCCAACACACTACTTACGACGACGACATGAACTATGAACTTTTGTCAAAAGACAGCTGAGAAGAGGCCATTGTATGAAATATTTTTTAATACCAGAACTGTGGGTATGAAATCACATTTGCCAACATACCAGCCACTACCCGATGCGAGGGTTACCTTGTTGATGTGAGTGAGTAACCCAATTTTTTTTCTTTAATTTTTTTTATCATACCTTAAAAGACAAAATTTCTCTTCCATTTTTATTATTTATTTGCTTTAAGCCAGTGTCATTAAAAAAGTTTTTCCAACTAATCCAATAGGCGATTGGTCTACAGTAGCCTTTGGGAAAATGTTTTGAGTTGTTGTTTTGGGTGTAGCCCTTTCTGATTCTGATTAATGCTCAAGTACTCTATTATCATGGTCCAGATGGGAATCTGATTTTTATTATTGAGTATTAAGTATTCTAGTCCAAGTCTGCGAGTCTCAATAGTATGATGCAGTTTGGTACTGATTCCCATCAGTTCGGGTCCAAGGTTCCTTGTACTTAAACCCTCGCATAAATGCATTAAGAAGAAAACCCATTCTTGATGAGATTTTTGAATAAAATTTTAGGAATAAATTCGACGTTATTTTTTATTTTATGGCGCGCCATTGTTTGGACATCAAAGCAATATTTTTTCGTATATTTTTTTTTAAACTTTAAACAAACAAAAAAATTAAACTTCTGCATAGTTTTTAATAGCAACATTTAAGCCTCATTAATGCAACAAAAAAAAAGTTTTATAAAATTACTAAAAAACAACAACAACAATAACACACAAGAAAAAAATCACAGAAATCAATCTTCAATTTGATCAGAAGGAAAAAACAAAAACACCAACAAGGCAAGCAGGAATAAGAAGCAAAAAACAGGAGCAAAAAAAAATTGGATTTCATTTATTGAATTCACTCGGCTGGCTTCTTCTGCTCTGCTCCGCTCCGCTCTGTATACACACGTTTTTAAACTCGAGTAATTCCAATCCAAGTTCTGTATTCGAATCTAAGTTTTTATTGTTTTTTTTGTTGTTACGCGTAAGTCTTAGTCTTTATTTCCACTTGTATTTCATTCAACTCCCCCAGGAATCCTTAAATGCATGTTACTTTCATTTTATTCGTATAATCATCATCATCATCAATGATTTTTCACTGACGTTCCATCATATACGACATATGATTCCAATAATCATTTCATTTTTGTTGTTGTTGTTGTTGTTGTAGTTTTTATTCCTTTTTCCTTCTCTTGGCGATGGTTGTTCATCCTTTAAAATTGTGGTACTACTCTTGACTTGGTTGCTTAACCCAGCCAACGGTCTTCTTAAGTGTTATTAAACTTGTATTATAAATCAGAAAATCATTGTAAAATAAAAAAACAACAACAAAAGAAATAAAAGAAAATCGTCATAATAAGTAATAACGCATTACAAGAACAACCAACAACCAACAAAATGCAATTGAACTCTGGAAAATTAGTATCAGGAAGCTGAATTGATGATTTTTAAATTGATGGCATCATAAGAGGGATTTATTTGCTATGAAGCGGCGGCAATTTAGAATGTCTTTTCAAGTGCCCAAACAGAATATTAATGAATCGGCAATTAGAACTTTCGAAAAACAGTGAAGGATTTAGTGGGATGAATTGAATAGAAAAAGAAATGATTTTGCTTTTTGAAAACTCTACGAATTATTAGAATATTACACATACACAGGGTGGCTGATATATAATGGAACAAAGTATAGCGCAAACTTTTTTTAATTTTATTGTTCAAAAGCAAAAAATGTTGGAAATAACATTAAATTTTAGAATCAGTTTAGATTTCTTCGAATTGGCCACCTTTGGTACGAATTATGGCCTTCAAACGGCCGACAAAGCCATTACAGGCTGCACGAAAGTGGCTCTGCGACAGTTTGGCTCATTCTCTGTAAAGCGCCGTCTTGAGATGATCGACGCTTTGGTATTTTTTAGTGAGAACCTTACTCTCCAAAATGCCCCAGGCGCAAAAGTCCAACAGATTGAGATCCGAAGATTTTGGTGGCCATTGTGCGGTAGAAATGAAGCGGGGAACCTCCGTTTTAATCCATTCTTGGTTGACGCGTGCTGAGTGCGATAGTGCTGTGTCCTGTTGGTATATCCACGGTCTGCGGCCGAAATGTTTGTCTGTCCAGGGTTTCAATACTGTCTTTAAGACATTTTCCCGATAATATTCGGCATTTGTTTTGACCCCACGTTCAATGAATACGAGCGGAGAGCGACCATCGGCCTTTACGGCGGCTTACACCATTACCATCGGCGACGCTTGGGTTCTGGTATCCAATCGCAGGTGTAAATTTTCAGCTGACCTCTTTGGCAAGTAAACCCGATCATTTTGTTTGTTCACAAACTGCTCAATTTCTCATGGGAGAAAACCAAATTCGGTAACTGGCCACCTTCGTGCAAGCGAAGTAACTCCTTGACTCTTTCCTGTCTAACTTTTTTTTGTCCATCGGTGAGCTCTTGCACTTTTTGGAACTTCAATGGCTCTAGTCCAAGCTCATTTTTCAATATGCGTTGCATCTGTTCTCGCGATATGTTCAGCTCACGAGCAATTTTTCTATCATTGCGGCGTGGATTTCGATCAAATCTGGCCTACACTTTTCGGATCATTTCTGGTGTTGGTTACCGTTTTTTTTTTTCGTCCACATTTTAGACGTGATGCAACACTGCCAGTATTACGGTAACAAGCAATGGTACGAGAAACAAAAAATTTATTCACATTTAAATGCTGGAGAGCTCTAACGATAGCCACCTGTGGTTCTCCAGCCAAATGTAAAGCAATCACACTATCACGCTTGAATTCCATCACGAATAACTTTTTTTCTGAATACATTAGATCGAAATGCTTTTGTAAGCTTGTAAGCAATAAAATGAACTGTCACTGGAATAAATCTGTCAGCTGTCAGACGAACGGTTTACAAATGGTAAGAACCTGAAGTTGGTTGCAATACATTTCAGCCAGTACATACATGCATAAATTCTCATTACAATCCTTCAGTGTGTGAGTGGCGGGACCTACAGTTTAAAGTCGACTCCGAACGATAGTTTTCTGAGCAACTTTTCATGGCAATTATATTTACTCTCAGAATTTTTGCCAGAAATCTGCTGAGAGGCAATCGCCGAAAAAATATTTTTTGTATTTTATTTTGATGTTTGGCCTGGGGCTCGAACCCTAGCTTTTACGTCTAATAAGCCAACACACTGCCTACTAGACCACGGCGACTTCAATTTTCAATTTCCATTCACAGAGGCCATTATTTCTAGCCCACAGTAGACCAATCAAAAAAGCCAAGGTCACAACTTTTTTAGCCCCAGAATGATGGGAGTAGAGCATATGGCCAATCTACTATTCTATCAGATTTTTAGTTCATATTTTGGAGTGAATTTTTCTTTTTAAATTATGACGATTCATCTCTGCTAAGTTTAATTTTTAACGATGAAATTTAGATCTATTTACTTATGAAAGACGGATGGAAATTCTTGAAATCTAAAGGACTGCCAACTACCTAACTCATTATCGCTTATAAGTCGCAGTCTTTGGGTTAGTGATTTGGCTTAATAGACATGAGCTCAGCTCAGTTCAGACGTCTCGAACAAACGAGGCATGACAAAAATAATTCCTTTGCGCGTTTACCTCGCAGCAGTTTTCTGCTAAAAACTCATCTCAACTCAACAACCGAAAGTCCTGCCACTCATGGATAAAATTTACTATGGGATGGGAGGTGTAAGAAGCTAGGTTATAATCGGGACCAATTAAATAAGTAAGTAATGCTAGAGACATTTGGGTCATTACGGATAGTGTTCGGTATAACCATCTAGATTCTTGATATAGCGAGGCATTGAAATGTTAGCATTGCCTGGTTGAATTACGAAACAATTTAGTCGCTAATGAGGTAGTTTTTTTTTTATATAAAAGCAGCACTCAGGGGATGTCCCCTACTCATGCAGTACATTGTGCTGGTTTAGGAAAGGTGGAAAGAGGGAAGATGTGAACGGTAAGAAACGAGTTGCTGCTGGTAACTATAAAATGGCCAGTGCTATACCTTCACCATTAGACAGTCTACAGCAATCGTTCCCACGAAGCTCGCAGTTTCTCACACCACTTATGTTATGTGTGGTAATTTTATACAGAAGTGGGGGACCTACATTTTAAAGTCGACTCCGAACAATTTTTGAGAAACTTTTCAAGAAGAAAAAATACTTTTTTTGAATTTTTTATTTTGATGTCTAGTCTGAGTGCACTATCTACTAGACCTACAATTCGTATGTTAAAGAGGTTAACACAGACGAGTTGAGATTCGCCACCTAACTATCTCTCGAATATTACATTATAGATCGGGTTAGTAAATGATTATATCCTTGGATAACGGGACATACATAGCTGATAATTGGGAGCTATAAGACCATTTCTAAATTCCTTTGCGATTGTCCAGCGGTATCTGTAAACAGATCAAGAAAGGTTCCTGAGCAAGTATAATCTGCATAACTTAGCTGACCTTGTGATTATATACATTGGCTGGCTATTCGCTGGTGTCGTTCATCTCTGATATTATATAGTTTGTGTTTGACTCTCTCTTTGGCTGCTCTAGATTAAGTCTTTTAAGTCTAAGTTTCAATGTTATTCCTCGGAAGCTAGCTATCCGTAGTTCAGTTAATAAGAATTGATGTTTCTTCTCCAAACCATGTCTTCAAAAATCTTTGTAAAGATTCGATCAGAGTATAACTTTAGTATGCATTACTTAAAAACATCAATTGAAGCACCTTTTATAACTCGCCACGCTCTTATAACACATATTTCTTTAAATTTTCAAAAAGTAAAACTCATTATGCTCTCATTACGTAGTGTTGTAGGTAGTGTGTTGGCTTATTAGACGTCAGAGATCAAAACGAAAGTATGGAAAAATATTTCTTCCGTGTCATTCTCGGAGCAGATTTCTGGCAAAAATTCTGAGAGTAAATAAAAAAAAGTTCCCATGAAAAGTTTTTCAAAAATCCGTCCTTCTGAGTTGATTTTAAACTGTAAATGCCGCCACTCATGTATAAAATTAAAGCACACAACATAAGTCCAGACCTGGGTCCAGACCTCTGGAACGCAACTTATGACGAAATTCTGAAAATCGAAATGCCGGAGGATACTTTCCTAGTCGGATACGCCGACGATATTGCGGCAGTCATTAGAGGTAAAAACACGGAAGTAGTTCAACGCAGACTGAGACAAGTGATGATGCGCACTAAGAACTTGCTGCAATCTCACGGCCTGCAGTTGGCAATGCATAAAACAGAGCTGCTGCTACTAACAAGACGACATATTCCGACCGAGATCGAAATAAATATATGCGACTTATGCATAACCATACAAAGAGATCGATTAGATACCTTGTGGTTAGACTGGACTCGAAATTGACCTACTCAGAGCAGATAGAATATGCAAGAGCAAAGGCGTTAGAATTACAACACAGCTGAGTAGACTGATGGCGACTATTGGAGGACCACTCCCAAGTAGGAGGAAGTTACTCACGGAGGCTGGAAATAGCATACTCCTTTGTGGCTCTGAAATCTGGGCTTCTGCTTTGAAAACTCAAACCAGAGCCAAAAAACTACTATGCAGCTTTAGGGGTCACATCCTCGTATCGCACGGTATCAACACAAGCCGCCTTAATAATAGCTGAAATGGTTCCCATAGACGTACAAGCAATTGAGCGCCAAATGATTTACGACTCAGTCGCAGAGTATAGAAACGATACAGCACGAAGTCCTCTAAGTAAATGGCAATACCGATGGGAAAATGAACGCCATGGTAGGTGGACACATAAACTGATTCCAGAATGGAAAAACAGAAAAAACAGCGAAGTGGACTACTATATAACTCAGATGTTAACCGGTCATGGATACTTCAGGGAGTACTTGGATCTCACGGTAAAATATCGCTCGCCATTTTGCATCTACGAGAAGGAGGAAATGTTAGACGATGCCGAACACGCTTTCTTTGGCTGCAGTCGATGGGACGAAAGACATCAGGGTCTCGAGGCCGAAATCAGCATTATTATTGTCACTAACTTCGTGCCGAAAATGTTAAACAGCAGAGAAAACTGGAACGCAGTAAAGCAATTTGTGCACTATGTCCTGCGAAGGAAAAAAATGACTTAGACGCAGTAGAATAATGGAAGAGCGGAGCCTTGACGCAGGCTGACAACGATAAAACTGGCACAGGTGCCAAAAAGGGGTCCACCTCGAAATAATACAACCGCGGTTCCGAGGTGGAGATGAGGAGATAAGGCGGGTTTTTAGTTGGTATACCCATGTGAGAGTCAGCCATACCATGTGTGGTGACGACGTTCATGAATGCATAAAGCATTTTCCCTCCTTCCTGGAAAAAAAAGAAAGAAAAAAATAAACCCAACATAAGTAGTGTGAGAAGCTAGGTCATAATCATAATCCTGACTGAAGGATTCGAATGACCAATTATGTATGTATGAGTGCTAATCTAGGAATGGTGAGTTCTTGAATTCACTTCATACTGGCCCATTACACTTCTTTAAACCTATAGTTTATAAAACAAAAATGAAAAAAAAAAATTGTTTTTGTTGTTACAAGCAATTTAATTGTTTTTGTGATCACAGGATGGATTTTGTACGGTTTATTTTAATTGAAAAATTCATTAAATTTTTAAGGACCATGTTTAAGGATTCTTATCAAAATTTCATATCAATTTCATGTTATTTTTGAACAACTGGCCAGTAGGCAAGCAACAGTAAATAATTCATTTGTAATATGATGGACAAAGCGACAACAACAACATTTTATGTTTCATTGCTGCTGATGCTAATGCTGGTGCTGTTAAAAGCTAACATTGCAAATGGTTGTTCAGCAATATTAGTAACAGCAACAGAAACAGCAACAACAGCAGTAATGGAAAAACATTAACAAAATGTTGTTATGTTCGGTGAAAACATTGTTACAACATCAACGATTAGATGATGACGATGACGACAATGGAGGACTTTTTTTTGTTTGCCAATGATCGAATTTTGCAAAAAAAGCAAGAGACATGAACAAAAATTATGTTGCAACATACATAACTTTTACTATTACGATGTAATGTACAACAAGGCAACAGCAACAGCAACAAAAGCAACAACAGAAAAAAGTTGATTTGTTTTATCATCCTTTCTAGTGTCTTCAAATGAAACAAAAAACAAAAAAACGAAAATCATTCGTGTTTATATTGATTGATATGATGATGATGGTGCTAGTGCGAGTGCTAGTGCTGATGCTGATGTTGGTGCTGATGCTGGTGCTAATGCTGGCATCCATCCATCCATCCATCCACTGCTACTACTGGTATTTTAGACGAATCGATCAAAGATCAATAGTATTTTTATGCCACAATGATGAACGTTATCCGCAAGGAACTTTACTTGTCTGTTTTGTTTTTGTTGTTTTTTTTTTGTGTGTTTAAATGGCTCGTGTGTCTGGGCGCAGCAATTGTCATCCGTTTGAGACAAGCAACTATCCAAACCATCTATCCATCCATCTAAATCAAATCAACAATATCAACACTGGCCAAATGCAAGCCTTTAAAAGAATGCCTTCATATAGTTGCAAGCAATAGCATGAATGCTAATCAAAAGTATTCATCCATTTAAATATGCTGCTACTTTAAAGTGAGTGTTTGCACAAAATGCTTTTACCACAGACATTTAACTTTTGCCTATTTATGGTCAATTGTTGTTTAAGATTTTTTTTTTCGCTGCTTGTATCCCTAGTTTTTGTTTGATTCCTTACATTCATTTTTCCTATAAGCCTTTGGCTTAGAGAGATAGAGACAGAGAGAGATAGAGAGAGAAAGATTTGTTTGGTGAATTTTAAAGTTTTTGTGAGTTGGTGTGTTATGCGACTAATTGGATATGAAGGACCTTAAATAACCGATCACTGTTCTACATAATTAGCTTTATAAACGAACGGCATGCAGTTATGGTGTAAAACATAACAAAAGATGTCATTCAGTCAGCCAAGTCAGTCAGAAACACAAACACAAAAAAAAACCCAGGCTAGACCAGTCCATGCCAAGACATGCCAAACACAAAACAATGTCACATCGTCACAAACCAGCCAAATAGACATCCATCCAACAACAACAACAACAGACATTAACCAACGATTGAGTGACTCAAAGACTCATCCAAGTGGTACATGATTTTCTGATTCGTTTTTTTTTCCTTTCTTTATCGCTAGAATTAATAGACAACAGAGGGTTAAGAAAAAAAAACTTCACACAGTTGCAGTTGAGGAATAAGTAAAGAGGATAGAAAATGATTTCATTAGTTTTCTTTAAATGGACTGAAGCAACATTATAATTTGATTTTGTATATCGATTTGCATGTAAATTTTTTTGCGCAAATGAGAGGACAGGAAGAGTGTCTTAACCAGAAGGCACTTCTGATACTCTACCAAAGGAAAGTTGTTAAAATCAATTACAAAAGTTAAGATACTTATCAGATATCAGCAATGAATCGTTTTTCCGCAACTCATAAGCACTCATGCAATTTTAAGTATGAGTGAATGAACAGAATTGAATTCAATTCAACTACACTGATTCATTCGTACTCGCTACAACATTGATTTATAAGCATCAGTAGCAATGAGTATGAGTACAACGTTCACATTAAACTCACAACATTCGAAAGGACAGGAAGGGTGTCTTTATCAGAATGCACTTTTGATACTCTACAGAAGGAAAGTTGTTAAAATCAATTACAAAAGTTAAGATACTTATCAAATATCAGCAATGAATCCTTTTTCCGCTACTCATAAGCACTCATGCAATTTTGAGTATGAGTGAATCAACAGAATTGAAAAATTCAACTACTCTGATTCATTCGTACTCGCTGCAACATTGATTTATAAGTATAAGTAGCAATGAGTATGAGTGCAACGTTGACATCATTCACTCACAACATTCGAAATATGTTTGGTTCATATGCCTACTCATTCTGATTCATAAATTTGGAAAAATGTTTATAATACTTATAAGTGATTCGAGTGATTCGAATCATTCATCAAAATGTAAAGCCTTTGTTGTTGTTGCTTATACAAACAAAGAAGAAAGGAAAGACAAAGACAACCAGGAAAGCATACACACAACCATATTGTGAGTATTGCAGTACTCGTACGCGAATCATATTTATTTTGTGAGTCGTATAAATGTTAAGTAAAGACGAGTCGAAGTCAATAACATCATGCGTATTGTTAATAATGAATACAACGAGTACTACCAACTTTGAGTATGAGTAATATGAGTATGATATTAAAATGAGTATGAATGCGTATAAGTATCAGAAATTATAAGTATGACTAGAACCTACTCATCGTTTTAAGTACTTATTGCTGATCTCTGATACTTATGTACGACGGGATCGCGCTTGGGCTTGGCGACAATTTGCCAATTTAAATAAAGCGGCCCAATAACTTTAAATTTTGTGATTTAGAAAACATGAAGTCGAAGTGGTCAAGTAAGTAGTGTGCTGGCTTATTAGACGTAAAGCCAGGATTCGAGTCCCAGGCCAGACATCAAAATAAAATATAAAAAGTATTTCTTCGGCGATTTCTTCTTAGCAGATTTCTGGCAAAAACTCTGTGAGTAAATAAAATTGCTATGAAAAGTTTCTCAGAAATCTGTCGTTCGGAGTCGACTTTTAAACTGTAGGTCCCGCCAGTTAGGTATAAAATTAACACACAAAACATAAGTAGTGTGAGAAGCTAGGCCAATAATCTTGACTGAAGGGTTGGAATGACCAATTATGTATGTATGATTTAGAAAACATAATTTACCATTTTCAGCTAAAGGACCTTGCTACTAAGGAAATCGGACCAGAAATCCGTGCAGAGCACTGCAAATAACTTCAAGGATAAGAAATTTTCATGTCAGTCTTGTTTAAACTCGGAATTTTTGCTAAGGATCGAAATCAAATGCAGCATTAATTATATACCAAACTCATCTAGGAACAATGTCGCCTGTGTAAATGTGAGAAAATCTTTTTAAAAGGTGGCTTTGCCTAACCTGAAGTTATTCTCTGCAGAGAAGATAAAAAAAATTCTTTTTCTTTGAAAATGATGAAAATTTATTTGACTTTTCTTGGATTTCAAATTGACTGCGCACAATAAGTAATCTTTCTAAACGTAGAAGGGAACGTGGTTCATTACACTAGCACCCCGATCAAATATTCATTTGGAAAGGAATGATGTGTGATGCAATCCCTTACTTGAGTAATTATTTGGCTTTTAATTTGAATTTTACACGTGTCAACATTCCTTTTCATCCATGCTGAATGAAGACACATTTGCCCAGCGAGCAATTTTGAAAATTTTTAATCAGATTCGAGTCTTTTTTTGATTCTTTTGCGCGATTAAAAAGCTCGAATATAAGCTAATTTTCTGATCAAAAAAGACTTTTTTGTCGGGAGAAAAAAGCGACCACGAGCGACTCTTCTTAAAAAGTCACTTATGAGTCATTTTCGATATTATTTTAGTTTTGTAATCATTTTCGAATCACTTTCTTTAGTCTTTTTTTATTAGTCTTATTTACCTTTGTTTATGATTCTTTTTCGAGTCGTCTTTCAGTCATAGTTTAATCGCATACGAGTCTTTTATGAGTCCTTTTATTGTCATTTATGAGTCATATTTCTATATTATTTTAGAGTAATTTTCGACTCTTTTTCTAGTAGCTTTATAATCATTTTCGAATCACTTTATGATCATTTATTGGGCTTATTTAAAAGATATTGTTTTTTTAACTACTTAACGAATATATTTATTACTATTTAACTAACCCTAGCTGTTCTTTCAGTTCACAACAATAAAAAAAAACCTTCAACTAAAAATTTTATGTTCTATGTATTCGTGGCTGGCTGTCCGTCTGTTTAGCCATTTATTTTCTGTTTGTTGTTGTTGTTGTTTGCTAGAGAACTAACGAAAATGTTGTAAATCATCATTGTCGTCGTTGTTGGAAACCAAATTCTTTAATAATTGGCAAAAATATATAAAATTTCTATGATTATAGGCTCGTCAAATCCAAAACAAAAAAAAAACAGAAAAACACTCTAGCCTTTGAGTCCTCTCATCAAATTATGACTTTAAAAGGAATATTATTGGTTTGAGCTTTTTTATACTTTGCCTTCTACTACTACTACTTCTTGTTGTTCCTGTTTGGTTTTTAGTCTATAATTTATATTGTGCAACAAGTATTTATCGATTTTAATCGAAAAACTTCTTCGCAACATGTGTGTTAAGTTTCATTTTCAGGTTTCTGTTGTTGTTGCTATTGTTTTTGTGAATTTTATTACAGTAAAAATTTCACACCTTTTCGCAAATTTGTCAAATTGAGTTGATTTTTGAATTTTTAGCGTTTTGACAATACCGATAACAACAACAAAAACAACAATAAATATAAGAAAAAGTATTAAATCAATATGAAAACTTAACTTGAACTTGGCGAAAAATATTATTTAACATGTACAACTCGTATGTTTAACGAGGTACGTGATGGACATATTCAACCACCGCAACCATCACCTCCATTGTCATCAGCTTCTTCTATCCACTATCCGCCAACAACATCCAAACCAATCAACCAAACACCCATCCATCCGCCAAATCAATACAATCGATACCGTATTTTTCCTTTTCAATTCAACACCACCTTACCGCTTACAGCTCACTTCACTTCAATACAATGCAGTGCAATTCATGCTTCATTCATTCATCCATTCATACATTCATTGTGTTATCGATTTTTCGTTTTTCTTTTTCGATTTTTTTTTTCTTTCTTTCTACGTATTTTAGTTAAAAATCAAATATTGTTGTTGTTGTTGGAAATATTTATTATATTTTGTTGTTGTTGTTGTTACCTAAAAGCCAAAAACTTAAGTTAAAAATTGTGTGCAGAATATCGCAAAACCTGTCCCATGTCCAAGAAAACACATTCGTTCCACTGCCACTGTTTTGACAAACTGTAGATGACAACTGTGTTGTGTGGATGGAAGATTGCTGCTGGCGAATGACGACTGTGTTGAATGAGTGAGTGAGTGTCTGCTTTGTACTTGTACTCGTACTCGTACGTAACTCGTAAAAACTTGCGTGTGAAAATATCCATTTCAAAAGATACGTGATTTTTATTCCATTCAATGCCCAACCATTCCATGCCATGCCATCCATCCATCCATCGGCTTGAGTTTATTAATCTTTTTTCGATAACTTTTTTTTTGCGATTTTTTTCTTGCTTTTCTCCTACAATTTAAAGTTTCGATTTGCTATACAAACTTAATATAAATTTGTTTGATTTTGTACACAAAATTTAGTTATCAATTTAAATTAGAAAAGGAAAACTAACTATGGGTCAGGGAACATTTTAGAAAATATTACATTAGGGCCCAATGTAGCCGTAATCGAAACCTTTTGCTCTCATTTTTCGTTTTCAGCTTACTTACTTAATTGGCCATAACAACCCGATTAATGGATTTCGGCTTGCTGTAACACATCCTTCCAGGCGCCTCTGCTTCTTACGCGCCTACGCCAATTGGTCACACCAATCGATGATAGGGCTTCCGCGATTTGCTCCTTCCAACGGATACAAGGTCGTCCTCTTCACCGACTTCCGCAGATCCCCCGTCTTGCCGGAGCATCCTCCTCCATTCGAACGACATGACCGAGCCAGCGCAGCCGCTGGATATTAATACGCTGTACAACGTCCATGTCGTTGAGGAGCTCATACAGCTCACTGTTAAATCGGATGCGAAAATCATCGCCAACTCGCACTAGACCGAAGATCTTACGTAGGACTTTTCTCTCGAATACTCTCAAGGCAGCTGCATCAGTTCTTAATAGGGTCCATGCTTCTGCGCCATAAAGAAGCACGGGTAGGATGAGCGTCTTGTAGAGTATTAGTTTCGTCTTGCGAGAGAGGTCTCTGCTACTCAATTGCCTATTGAGACCATTTTCGTTTTCAAGGCATATTTAAATAATTTTTGTAGTCACCAGTTTACTCTTAAGAGAATGTAATTTTCGTTCTGCTACGATTCTACACTCGCTTTATTTTTCTTATGGAGATTTCGCACTGCAAATTAACGAATCCTGATTTTTGTCTCATCGTGTTTTAAAAGTTTTTACTTCCTTTACACCTGTTCTCATCATCCTTGTGTTATAGTTTAACGGCCTACATACCTACATAGTTAGCCATTACAACCCTTCAGTCAGGATTATTGACCTATTTTCTCACACCACTTATGTTGTGTGTGTTAATAAGTGGCGGGACCTATAGTATAAAGTCGTCTCTCAACGACAGATTTTTGAGAAACTTTTCATAGCAGGTTTTATTTTACTTTCAGAGTTTTTGCCAGAAATCTGGTGGGAAAAAATCGCCGAAGAAATATTTTCATATTTTTGTTTTGCTATCTGGCCTGGGGCTCGAACCATGGCTTTATGTCTTATAAGCCAACACACTACCTACTAGACTACGGCAACTCCAACGGCATTGTTTTATTAATTATTTTCTCTTGGTTCCTACACTAATGACAGTAAAATAAACTAGTAACCTCCTATGGCAGAATCCTAGAGAATACTTGTCGTAAGACATTTCCAAGATGCGTTACACAATTTTCGCTTTCGGAAGCAGTTCTATACTTCGTCTTCAGTATGATTGTGACAATCCGTCGATTTAAATAGGTGGGCTCAATATAGCCGGACATACCTTTCCCTTTGTAGACATAGACGTAACAATCCATATAACATCGAGTCTTATGTTTGCTTAGATCAAATTCCTACTGGTTAGTGAAATTTATTGGTCTATATAACGGCTAATCTCTCGACACTTGAGCCTTTAAGAACAGACAGATAAACAGACTATACAAATGTTTTTCAACCATTATAATGTAATTTGTGAGTAGAGTTCTAATCGAAAAGTTTCACGGTAGTCCCAAAGTACTATTTTAACACTTGTGAGTATAACTTTAAAGGAAACCAATTCGACAATATGTTGCACATATGCCTTATAAAGAAGTCGCCTTAGTCAAATAGGTAGTGTGTTGGCTTTTTAGATATGAAGCCACGATTCAAACCCCAAACAAGATATGAAAAAATTTTACTTCTCCGAATTCCTCTGAAAAGATTTCTGGCAAAATCTGTGGGTGTACAAACAAATTTCTATGAAAAGTTTCTCAAAAATCTGTCGTTCGGAGTCGATTTTAAACTGTAGGTCCCGCCAGTTATGAATAAAATTAACACACAAGTGGTGTGAGAAGCTAGGTCGTAATCTCAACTGAAGAGTTGTACTGACAAATTATGTATTTATGTAGTAAAGGCCCAATATCTTTGTAGAAATAGACATAACAGGCCCTATAACATCCAGTCTTATTTTCAATTTTTCCAAGTCCTACAGGTTAGTGAAAACTACCGACCAGTACAACGCTTACTCTTTCTACGATCGAGCGTATAGTTTCATGGAGATATCCAAGTGTTTTCTCAACCTCTGCTCGTAACAAATCGCAAAGTTGGCTTGTAATATTGCCAATACCTCCAAAGCACTATCTCAACATTTGCGAGTGTAGTTTGTAGCACATTGTCCTTATAACATTTGCTATTCATTTTTGTAGTATTTAGTCTAGTTTTATACCAAGTAAATGTTATCCATATCGAATGGGGATTCATATACGGGTTTACAATAGTGACTTCAACCAATAACTTTGTCAGCCGATAACGATCATCTTGTTGAAGCTGTCAAATTAGTTGTCATTTATTCACACTGTTTTGTCAAATAACCATGGATGGATATAGTAATTGATATCACAGCAACCTATATTCGCTGAATGGGCTCTAATTATCATCGAAAAACTATTCTCAGCGATAAGGGCCATTGATGGACGAATGAGTACGTGAACAAACAAATTTTTAAAATTTTTGGATGATACCAATCCACATAAGATCTAATACATCCGAAATCAGTCACTGTTTAATGTGAATTTTAGTCTGGCGGAAAATCGGTTCTCATTTCTCTGAGAACGAGATTATCCATGCTGCCACCGTCAACGTAGAGCCCTGTAGGACGATGATTATCAACTTCTGATTGGTTCGGATTGGACGATCTAAGTATTTATCACATAGCTTAGGCCACATTAGGCATTATTTACGAACGATTTGTGGGCAATGTCTCTCATAGTAATAATATGAACAAGCCACCGAGATCATGCGATTTGTGGGGGTTTCTTAATTCGTGCAGGTATAATTAGCCGCGGCCTAGTAGTTAGTGTGTTGGCTTACTAGAAGTAAGGCCACATTCAAACCCCAGGACAGATATCTCCAACAAAACGAAATATGGAAAAATATTTCATTTCAACTAGGAAGAACTCTCGGATAAATAAAATTGTTATGAAATGTTCCTCAAAAATCTGTCGTTCAGAGTCGACTTTAGACTTTAGGTCCCCTGTCATTCTTATATAAAATTAAGGGACACAAGTCGTGTACAAGGGGTGAGTGGTGTAAGAATCTAGGTCATAAATCTGACAGAAGGTTTGCAATAACCATTAGGTACGTATAATAATAAGCCACAAGACACAACGATACCCAGAGTCAACATAGTTTATGCCATCGGTCCAACTCAGCCAGTTTTATGCTTCTGGGTCCTCGAAAATTGGACATTTTTAGTTCATCTATACAAATGCGCCCTGATGAATTGATTTAAGCAGCTTTCACTACTCATTTGTTATGAACTATGGGTAAAAACAGGGAGCATCACTCGATTTCAGATCCGTATTATATGATCACATACATAATTGATCATTGCAACCCTTTAGTCAGGATTCCGACTAAATTTTTTTTATTTTATACGTGAGTGGCGGGACCTACAGTTTAAGGTCAAATCCGCACGATAGATTTTTAAGAAACTTTTCATGCCAATTTGATTTACTTTCAGAGTTTTTTTTCAGAAATCTGCTAAGAGGAAGTCGCCTAAGAATATTTTCATATTTACGTTTTGATATCTGACCTGAGGTTTGAACTGAGGCCTTAGGTCTAATAATCCAACACAATATCTACTAGACCACGGTAAATTTTTATACTGCAGAAGATGTATAATGTCCTCACAGTCAAAATTCAGAAAAGTCTCTAACGTTGTATGTGGTTGAACGTTGTTTTAATGGAATAAATTTCATTTCAATCGTCGCTACTTATGGAGGAGGTCTACTTCTGAGTTTGATTTATTCTTATCATACTAGGCAAGCACCAGAATGAACAAAACCGGCAATTCTTTGAGTTTTTCTTTCTTGCAAAGGTACAGGGAGTTGAAAATATTGAAAATCTTTCCTATTTTTAATTACACTTCCTCGCCAATTAAGTTTCTTAGCTACTTTACAAGCTAATAACAGATGGATCTTTGGGTTCATTCTGTTAGAAATCATTAACATTCAGAAAGTGTTTCAAATTAATGGCTTTAAAGAGGATTATTACACCAAAAATCCTTACAATTGTTTTACTAAAAAAACATGGAAAAAAAACCCTAAAAAATACACGAAATAAATTCTAGAAAAATAAAATCTTCAAAGGAGAAATAAAATCATAAATACTTAATACGGATTATTTGCACCCTCGAAAAATAATAAAAAAAAAATTCAGAATAAAACAAAACGTAACAACAACCACAATAAAAAAAAAAAAAATATTGAAAATCCATTAAACAGAAAACACTTGCCAACAAAAGTATACATACCTACAGGGTGGCTGACATAAAACGCAGCAAAGTAAAGCGCTGAAAATGTTGGAAATAACATCAAATTTTAGAATCAGTTTAGATTTGTTCGAATTGGCCACCTTTGCTACGAATTATGGCCTTCAAACGGCCGACAAAGACATCACAGGCTGCACGAAAGTGACTCATCAGCATTTTGGCTCATTCCCGGCGAAGCGCCGTCTTGAGACGATCGATACTTTGGTATTTTTTAGCGAGAATCTTACTCTCTAAAATGCCCTAGGCGCAAAAGTCCAACGGATTGAGATCCGGAGATTTTGGTGGCCATTGTGCGGTAGAAATGAAGCGAAGAACCATCTTTTTAAGCCATTCTTGGTTGACGCGTGCTGAGTGCGGTGGTGCTGAGTCTTGTTAGAATGTCTATAGTCTGTGGCCAAAAAGTCTTTCTAGCTGCCCAGGGCTTCAATACTGTCTTTAAGACATTTTCCCGATAATATCCGGCATTTATTTTGATCCCACGGTCGATGAATATGAACAGGGAGCTACCATCGGCCGTTACGATGGTCCACACCATTACCAACGGCGGCGCTTGAGTTCTGGACAAAGCCACCCTGTAATTAGTCATTACAACCCTTCAGTCAGGATTACAACCTAGCTTCTGACACCACTTATGTTGTGTACGTTAATTTTATCCAAGAGTGGCAGAATCTACCGTTTAAAATCGATTGCCAATGACCTCAGCTGACCTCTTTGGCAAGTAAACCCGATCAGTTTGTTTGTTCACAAACTGCTCAATTTGGAATGGTTTCTCATTGGAGAAAACCAAATTCGTTAACAGGCCACTTTCGTGCAAGCGAAGTAACTCCTTGATTTTTTCAGGTCTAACTTTTTTTTTGTCCATAGGTGAACTCTTGCACTTTTGGGAACTTCAATGGCTTTAGTCCAAGCTCATTTTTCAATATGTATTGCATCCGTTCTCACAACATGTTCAACTCGCGAGCAAATTTTCTACCACTGTGGCGTGAATTTCGGTCAAATCTGGGCTTTACTTTTCGGATCATTTCTGGTGTTGTTACCGTTTTTTTTTTCGTCCACTTTTTAGATGCGATGCAACACTGCCAGTATCACGGTAACGAGCAATGGTACGAGGAACAAAAGATTTATTCACATTTAAAAGCTGGAGGGCCCTAACGATAGCCACCTGTTGTTTTCCAGCCAAATATTAAGCAATCACACTATCATGCTTGAATTCCATTACGAATAACTTGTTTTTCTGAATGCAATAGATCGAAATTCTTTTGTAAGCTTGTAAATAATAAAATGAACTGTCACTGGAATAAATCTGTCAGCTGTCAGACGAGCGGTTTACAAATGATAACTACCTGAAGTTGGTTGCAATACATAACAGCCACCCTGTACATGGAACTTAAAGCACAGGCACAGTGCCTTTTGTGAAGGCAATAAACAAAATTGTAATACTCCACACAGAATAAATCCGGTAAATTGTACTTCGTAAGTCATTTTCGTGTTTTGGTGGATTTTTTTTTGCTTTCATTTTTTGCAATTGCCCTTATGAATCAATAATAAAGATTTCGATAAAAAAAAAAAGAAAAGAGGAGAGAAGAGAAGAAAAAAAATACCAGAGAATACTCGTAAATGGAATCGCTAGCAAAGTGCTAGAGATTATGCTTTAAGGAAAAGGGTAATAATGCTAAAGCAAGAGCACAGCATAGGGTTCATAAATAAAATTTTTCTTGGCAGATTGCCGCGTTTGTTTTTTTTTATGTGTCCTTTGCCGGGCTGCCGTGTATTTACCCTAAGGATTTGCTTTTTTTTGCGTAAATATTTTGTGGTTTAAACACAAACCGAAACCAAATTCATCTATAATTCATGACAACAACAAAAAAAAAGAATACGAAACTAAGTACACGACAGGCGGGAGGGAGTTTTGTTTAGATTTGCAAAACAAACGAAAAAAAAGTACGAGGCATAATCAAAAGTATTTGCCAAAATTGACAGCCAATCAAAGATAAAATATTTGCATAATATTTTTAGTAAATATGTTTTGATTATAATCATTACAATCATATTCAAATTCACAATAAATTTCATAGAAGAGAAGAATTTGTTAAAATTGCTTCATTAGATATGAAGAGATTACGGGTATGCAATGAATAACAAATGTTTTCTAAAAAAAAATATTAAAAAATATAAAAAAATACACTTTAAAGACAAAGGATCTAAAAACAATGCCTTTTAATCAAACCATAAATAAATAAATGAAGACCAGGTTCAGTTTGGAAATGATTTTAATTTTAACGCAACATTTTTTAACAAATTTTATATGATAAAACGCCTAGGGAATCTTATATCGGTACGTTCTCTTATTAGACGTGACTCTGTGATTCAACTTCTGACTCTTAGGTCTTAGTAGTAGCTCTGATATCACAAAGCTCACTTGACACGTATGGCGGCCCGTTGTGATGCTACGAGTAAAAGCAGTCCCTGTACTAGCCAAGTTCCCCCAAATCAGGGAAAAGGAAGAAGTTGGTCAGCGCAAGGGCTTCGCAACAAAAGCACGACTACCCCGCACTGGAAAACCAGCCAGAAAATTTGATGATATCAATAGATGATAGCTCCTTTAAGCTAACAAGGAATGGGGAGCCAAATAACCTATATCTACACCTAGCCAGAGACGGGCACTAGCAAAGAAAGTGAATAACACTTTCCTCTTCCTCAATGGACCTGCATCCACGGCAAAAGTCCTTAAAACGGAACCTCATTCTCTCAGTGTGTCTACCCATGATGCAATGACCCGTAAGCACGGCCACTACAGTCGAGATGACATCACGACCGAGACCAAGTAATCTGTTGGTACGCCTTCCATCCATCCTAGGCCAGGTAAGTCTAGCGGTGGAGCAGGACTCTTCATTGACCCAGGATAGGATGGCGTCCCGAAGGAACCCCCAAGCAATGGTCAATTTGGCCGAGGCAAGTGGTATACTCAATTCAACAGAAGAGCTTTCCGGAAGGAGCGAACCAGCTCTGGTGAGCTCGTCGGCCCTACAGTTTCCTGGAATATCACTGTGTCCGGGGACCCACACCCGAGAGACACCGGTGAAGCGCCCCGAGACTAGGAGACAGCGGAGACATTTTTTGAGAAACAAGAAGATTTTTAAGAAACAAGAAGAGAAAGAAAAGAAATCACCGAAAAAATACTTTTTGTATTTTTTATTTTGATGTCTGGTCTGGGATTCGAACCCCGGCTTTGTTTTGTTTTGAACAAAGAGAAAGCTCGGTATTTTTCGTACATGTATGATCACCAACAAATCTCAACACCACGATGCAAATTTTCCATATTATTTAATAAGCGTATACTGTCATCAGTAGTGTGTTGGCTTCTTAGACGTAAGGCCAGGGTTCAAACCCCAGGTTAGACATAAAAACAAAATACAAAAAGTATTTCTTCTGTGATTTCTTTTTAGCAGATTTCTGGCAAAAACTCTGAGAGTAAATAAAACCGGCCATAAAAAGTTTCTCAAAAATCTGTCGTTCGGAGTTGACTTTAAACTGTAGGTCCTGCCACAAAAAAATATTTTCATATTTTCGTTTTGATATCTAACCTGGGGTTTGAACCGTGGCCTCACGTCTAAGCAGACCCACTATCTACTAGACTACGGCGACTTCATAATGGCGACTAATTGATATGCAACAAAACTAAAAATAGAGTAAAAACTAAATACTTGTTCTGTCTGCTTGTTATGCCTGACTAAAGGGACGAGCTAATCATTTTCTTAACATGATTCCTGTAGATGTTAGAACATAGCGCTCACATGCTTGAATCGAGTGGAGTATATGCAATCATAGTAGAGTACTCATGTGGGGGACAATTGTTTTGCGATATTAGACCTCCAAATAGTTCAAAGCAGGATTTACCAAAAATTATTTTTATTGTGCCTTAGTGAGGGAAAATAAGTCGAGAGCTTACAGTCATAGAAAAATGTTAGTAATTTACACTATTTTGATTTTCTTTTCATCAACATACATAAAGTTATACATCTTTAACTTATTAATTAGGTAATGATTTTTAAATGTTTGCTGGATTTTGAATTTTAGTTTATAAACTTCCTCTCCTGCTAATAACCAACCTTTTAATTTTTCTAAAATATTGTTTTATGTCTCATATCATCTAAATTATTTACTTTCTATTAAAACAAAAAAATGTGTTCTAAGAACATACAAGCCTTTGAATTAAAAAAAAAAAAAATGGATTTTTTTAACATAAAATATTTTTTGAGTGTAAACATATCCGCTGCCATGTATGCTCGTCGCAGTCTGATCGACGACTAAATAAAAGAGCATAAGCAATATGTGTGAATTCTCTCTGCACAATTGTGCTATGAAATAGTAATCCCTGGTTTATAGGGAGTACTTACAATTATCTCTTGTTCTTCAGAGAAGCATCAGTCTGCTCTGCCATCTTACTGTCTCATACCAGAAGGAAATTTGTTCAATAAAACGAAGAACTCGATAGAGTTCATCACTGAAATTGCCTTACTCTAGTAGGTAGTGTATTGGCTTATACGATGTATTTCCGTGGTTCAATCACCAGTGTAGACATTTGCAACAAAACGAAATATGAATAAATATTTTTACGTTAACTACCTCTCAGCAAATTTCTAGTAAAAGTTCTGAAAATTAATAGAAAATTGCCATGGAAAGTTTCCTTCAAAAATTTATTGTTTAGAGGTGACTTTAAACCCGGGGTTAGCAAAATCTTTTTGGTTGTGTATTAGTGAGTAAGGGAGAGAAAATAAGATGAGAGCTTACAGTCATAGAAAAATGTTAGTAATATACACTATTCCGATTTTTATTTCATCAACATACATAAAGCAATACATGTTTGATTTAATAATTAGATATTTGCTGGCTACTAGATTTGGTTCATAAATTTCCTCTCCTGCTAATAATCGACCTTTTAATTTTTCCAAAACATTGCTTTACGTCTACGAAAAACTTGTGCTGTTTTGTCATCATCTGAATTATTTACTTGACTATTAAAACAAATAAAATGTGTTTTACGATTTTGAATTTTATAAAAAAGTTTTTTTAACATAAATTATTTTTTGAGTGTAAACCTAAAAAAAAACATATTATAGCATTCGCTGACATGTGTGCTTGATGAAGTCTGATCGACAAATAAACTAAGGAGCACTAGCAATCTGTGTGAATTCTTTCTGCACAATTGGGGGGTCGCCGTGGTCTAGTAGGTAGTGTGCTGGTTAATTGGACGTAAAGCTAGGGTTCGAGTCCCAGGCCAGACATCAAAAATAAAAAAAAAATAAAAAAAGTATTTTTTCGGCGATTTCTTCTTTTTCTCTTCTTGAAAAGTTTCTCAAATAAATCTGTCGTTCGGAGTCGACTTTAAACTGTAGGTCCCGCCACTTCTGTATAAAATTAATACACACAACATTAGTGGTGTGAGAAACTGCGGGCTTCTTTGGGGACGATTGTTGTAGGCTGTCTAATGGTGAAGGTGTAGCACTGGCCATTTTATAGTCACCTTCCACCTTCCCTAATACTGCACAATGCACAATGCAAAAAAAAAAAATTTGCTATGAGAGGTAGCAGAGAGAAAACGTAGGTCACGTTAATCATGTATAAAATTAGAACACACATAAGTAGTGTACGAAGCTAGGTCGTAATCAGAGACCTGCGCCGAGCAAATTTGTCGGCGGCGGCGGCTAAAATTGAAAAGTTTCGGCGGCGGCTTTAAGTCGGCTGTCAGCCGAAATACGGTAAAGTTTCGGCGGCGCCTTTATGTCTGCTGTGATCCGAAACAATATAAATAAAATGGCCCTGGTTGCTCCACTATGTTAAAGGGACTTAGATCTCTGCAGCACATTTGCACAAGCAAATTTTCGGAATCTGCATTTTTTGAACTTCCTGACAATATGGATTTTGTTTTGGCATTCGAATTCTACAAATTTTTTGATTTTACGTCAATACCATGAGCACGTAAATGGTTACAGAGGTTTGATGTCGACGTAGAAACTCCAAATCTGAAATTATTTCGCATTTTATAACACTTACAAAACAATTATCAGAAATAATTAATCAAAATAAAATTTTCCAAAAAATTTGGGTAAAAGCTAATTGAAATTGGAGTTTCAATTATTGTTTTGGGAAAATATCCTTTTAATTATCTTTAAATTTAATTCCTGGATTGAAATAATTTATGTTCCTACCCCTTCAAACCCATGTGGGACTCATCAAAGCAAACTTTACACATATGATACTTTTTTAGCACAGGATTATTTCCAATAACCATTTGACATAAATGGTGCCAAACTATTGACCCTGCTAAAGTTTTTTATTTAAAAGGATTTGGGCTTTTTAATTTTTGTTTTGGTGGCTAGTATTTTTTCGTATTCGTATTATACCATTAAAAATAGCAAATCGTCATCGGAATCAGATGAATTTAACTCATTTAAATTTTGAAAGAAATTTGTAATTTTTTGGTTCTCCATTATAATTTTTTGTCTTTAAAAAAATTTAACGTAAAGTTAAAACTGATACCACATTCACCAAACACAAGAAAGGGTGTTCAAAATCACCATATAAAAAAATTAAAAATTTTTCTATTAACATATCACAAAATGAACAAAAAAACTTCTTTAATGTGTTTAAGTCAAGTAAAATAATAATATATAAATATCATATTTTATATATAATTAAAATTTATTGTATTAAAAACATATTTTCATATATTTTAATTTTCTAACATACATAAAACGGCGGCTGAATTTAAGCCGACTTAAGCCGAATAAATTTTCGGCGGCTGCGGCTTTTACATTTTGTCGGCGGCTCGGCTTAGCCGGCTGTCAGCCGATCGGCGCAGGTCTCTGGTCGTAATTCTAACTGTATGTATGTACTATACTATAGATCGATGGGGTTTCAAGAGGTTAGGCTGAATGCTTTACACAGCTTATACCATATTCGATAGTATTCATCTTAGACGAAGGTAATATGAATTCGTGTATAAATCACCTCCTAATTGATATGAATTGGCAATTCTACATCAATAGTTTTAAGTGTCATTTCCTAAATGGTTTTCTAATTTTCTTTAAAGAAATCCGCATATATTTTGATAGTGAAAAGACTACAAGCTCTATAAAGTTCGCTGAAAACCCGGCAATATGAGACTTTTGCTTCAAGTTAATCAAAAAAAAAAATGTGAAAAAAATTCAAAACTTTCGCAGAACTTGTCCTTGATGAATGCGGACTTTATTTACCCAGAAATAAAACTTAAATTCCCCTACTCAGAAGTATATAATAGAAGTACAATTTGAAGTACAATTTGAAAAAGAAAGACAGAATGAGAGAACACTCGTCTAATTTCCATAAATACACTTTTATTCTGATTATGTATCACACGCCCAACAACAATAAAACATATTCTTTTTTCTCTCTCTCCCTCTCTGTCATTTTGTATTATTTTTTTTGCTTTATTCCTGCAAACAAGTCATAATTCTTGTTGTACATTCTGTTTTTTTTTTTTTTGGGAGCATGTTTTTTGTGCATATTTTTTCTGAAATTTATTATCACAGAAACGAAAGAAAGAAAGAAATCCTTATAAAAAGGACAACAAAAACAGACACAGACACACAAAAAAGTCAAACGAAAAATGATTTAAGACTTATGGAAAGGAGCCGGGATGAATCACATGAAGAGAGGTGTTTTATTCCTATAGGAATGACTTTTCTGGCAGTAATAAAGCAATTCGAGATTGTATGACTCTTCTTCAATCCCAAAAAAAGCCAGGCAGGCAGGTAGGTATTCGAGTACTTATTTGAATTCAAATTTTCTGTTCAAATTTTTTTCTTTCTCAATTGTATTGCTGCCGCCTATTCAAAGTGTCAGGATAAAAGTCAGACACTTTTATTTCCTGCTACAATCAGGATTACAATAATTCATGCAATGGGGAAAGGGTGCGCTAAGAGGGGGTATTATTTTCTGTTGATGGCATTCAGCTTCTATCCTAGTTACTGTTATATTGTAAACACTAACAGACTATGGAAGCATTCTAATAGACAGCCTGTAACCACAACAAGAAATATTCACACGACAATCGAGAATGATGTAAACTGGAGTAAACTGATGAATCACGGCAAAAACATATTCAGAAAATTTATTGAAATCCTGTGCTCCTTATAGGATTTAGGGGAACACATTTCACCGGAGTCTAGTAGATATTGTATTGGCTTAATAGACATGAGGTTTCAACTCAAACCACACGTCAGACATCAAAATGAAAATATGAAAATATTTCTTCGGTGACTTCCTCTCAGCAGATTTGTTACAAAAACTCTGAGAGTAAATAAAATTGCCATGAAAGGTTCGGTTAGGTTAAATGACGTGTACTTGTCAACTGTGACAAGTACAGTACCCGGAGGTCGAATTGACCCATTGTACACCTAGATTCTTACACCACTTGTGTTGTGTGCGTTAATTTTATACATGAGTGGCGGTACCTACAGTTTATAGTCGGCTCCGAACGACAGATTTTTGAGAAGCTTTTCATGGCAATTTTATTTACTCTCAGAGTTTCTTTTGCTAGAAATCTGCTGAGAGGAAGTCGCCGAAGTAATATTTTCATATTATCGTTTTGATTTCTGACTTGGAATTCGAACTTTCGTCTAATAACCCAACACACTACCTACTAGACCACAGTGACTTTAATTGCCATGAAAACTTTCTCAAAAATCTGTCGTTCGGTATCGGCAGCATCAGTGTTCTGAGAAGCTAGATTGTAATCTTGACTAAAGGGCTGTTAACACCAATTTTATTATCTTTATATATCAGAGATCAGCAATGAGTATTCAAACAAAATTAATAGAATCGAATTATACTCATAATTTCTGATACTTATACGTATTCATACTTATTTTAATTTCATACTCATACTGATCATGTTCAAAGTTTGAAGGTGCTCAACGTATTCATACTAAACAACACGTATGATGTTACTAATTTCGGCTCTCCATAACTCAACATATACAAAAATACTCAACATCACAAAAAATAAAGTACTCACTAAAAGGTTGTATGTTTGCTCTACTTTCAGCTCTGCTTTTTTAGCTAATGCGTCTTTTATCTTTTTTTTTTTTGTAAATGCAACAACAACTAAGACTGTTAATTTTGAGGAATTCTTCAAGATACTCTAATCACCAATATCCCTCAAGGGAGGATCATCTTCGCTTTTTTAAACACATAGGGTGCGAACATTAACAAAGTTCTTTAAAAGGAGCGTAAAAATATATACATTTGCTTGTTAGATTTTAATGAAGCGGATTCTCGTCGCTTCTTTTTGAAATTTTGTTGTTTATCAATTACACACCCAAAGAAAAATCACAATCGGATTCACTATTTTCTAATGAGATTGACTAAAAACAATGAGAAATGATCTCCATTTTTGGAAGTATATTTGTCGAGTTAAATAAGCAGTCTTTAAGGGTTTGCCACTGTACATTTTTCACTGCGTAAATACATTATTAGGTCGCACTTGAAAATATAAGTAACAATTTTCCTCTGGGTTATATACAAGCCTCTTACAAATATACTCACATTTTTATTATGTTTTCTTTGAGCCGACGTCTGCTTATAAGTATTATAAGAGTATTTTTCTAAATTTATGAATCTGAGTGAGTAGGCATATGAATCAAACATATTTCGAATGGTATGAGTTTAATGTCAACGTTGTATGCATACTCATTGCAACGTCTGTACTTATAAATCAATGTTGTAGTGAGTATAAATGAATCAGAGTACTTAGTTAAATTTCAATATTGTTGACTCACTTATATTCAAAACTTTCACGAGTGTTATGAGTTTCATTGCTGATCTCTGTTATGAAACTAGAATAATATTGAGTGATTTGTTATCACGTTGCAGAAAAGATTCTATTTCTGCTGTATGACTTTCTAAAAATTAACATCGTTAACTTAACCTAGAAAAACACTCATCCCAAGATGAAATCGAGCTGACGATATCATCCTTCCATCACAGCGTCGAACTTTGACAAAGTTATCCTACTTTTGTTGTAAGTTCAGTGTGGACTTGTAACAAAATTCATTGCAACCTTTGTACTTATAAATCAACGTTGTAGTGAGTATGAATGAATCAGAGTCCATAGTTAAATTTCAGAATTGTTGACTCACTTATATTCAAAATTTCATGAGTGCTTATGAGTAGCCAAAAACGATTCATTGTTGATATCATGTATGTATGAAACAAAATTATTGCTGCTATCGTAAAAGCCTTTGGTTCTGCAACTGAAGAGTAAGTAGTTTAGATAGCAAAGACGTATCATATTTTCATATTTGAATACAATCTTCATAAGGATTTTTCATATCCCCAAGAAAGAAAACAAAAAAAAGTACGAATTCTTTTTTCTCCCCAGCAATAAATGAAAAGTACAAATAAAAGTTAATAATTCACAAGAAATTACACAAAATTGCCGAAACCATTTACGATGACATTATCTCTGGAGACATTTATTTCCATTGCAAGGTTTTTTCGTTCCTTTTTTTTTTATTTTCATTTCATGGTTTGAAACTGGATAAAAATGATTAATTAACTCTGGCATCACAAACGTTTTTCTTTAACACGGCCTCCGTCCTTCGTTTTTCGTATTGTCGGATTGTCTGTCCTTTTCTTCTTTTTTTTTTTGGGTATCATAAAGCATTTGAATGAGTATTTATTTCTTGGGCTAAAAACGTCATAATTTTTATTAAAAATCTCTTTTGCCATCCTTCTCCTTCTTCTTCATTCCTCCTTATCCTTGTATCTACTTTTCCTATCTCTGTGCGTGTAATTTTATATTTTTGTTCTTCAGTTTCGAAACTCATTTCTTAACAAGTTTATTAAAATGTTGATAGACTCCCCATATTCTCTCTTGTCTTCCTTTAAATGCTGATTCTAAATCAAATGGAATATTTATGAATGGTGATGAGGAAGTGCGCGGGAGGGAGGTAGAATGTTGACATTTTTGTAAATTATTTTTGTTTTGTTTGTGTAAAATGTAAATTATCCTTGTTACGATTTGTCCCAAGGTGCTAATAACTCTCTTGTTATTCTTTTCATAATTTCTTTGTATTTCTTTTAAACTCTCAACAATATTTAAACAAATCATCACAAGACTAGGAAAGTTTTTTTTTGGAAATTAAAAACTTTGCATGTGTTGAAAATAATAATGGGAGGGCCTCTCATTAACAGAGTGGAGGTGTTGAAATGTGTGACATTTTAATTGTTAAAAATAATAATTAAGAGTTCATTTTTTAAAATTTTTTCAACATAAAATTCTCATAAACAAAAGCTAATTCGGTATGAAAACTATCATGTATTCTTATAACCACTTGTCTAGCTGGAAAATTGAAAAAATTCACCCTAGTCGATCAGAGATCTCATAATTACGGGGCGGCTGATACATAAAGCAACAAAGTAAAGCGTTATATTTTTTTAATTTTATTGTTCAAAAGCAAAAAATGTTGGAAATAACATAAAATTTTAGAATCAGTTTAGATTTGTTCGAATTGGCCACCTTTGGTAGGAATTATGGCCTTCAAACGGCCGACAAAGCCATCACAGGCTGCACGAAAGTGGCTCTGCGGTATTTTGGCCCATTCCCGGCGAAGCACCATCTTGAGATGATCGACACTTCGGTATTTTTTAATAAGAATCTTACTCTCAAAAATGCCACAGGCACAAAAGTCCAACGGATTGAGATTTTTGGTGGCTATTGTGCGGTAGAAATGAAACGGGGAATCTCCTTTTTAAGCCTTTCTTAGTTGACGCGTGCTGAGTGCGGTGGTGCTGGGTCCTGTTAGAATGTCTATGGTCTGCGGCCGAAATGTTTGTCTGCCCAGGGCTTCAATACTGTCTTTAAGACATTTTACCGATAATATTCGGCATTTATTTTGACCACACGGTCGATGAATAAGAGAATATGGCCCCCACACCATTACCATCGACGGCGCTTAAATTCTGGTGGCCATTCGCCACCGGAAAATTTCCAGCTGACCTCTTTGGCAAGTAAAGCCGATCATTTTGTTTGTTCACAAACTGGTCAATTGGGAATGGCTTCTCATTGGAGAAGACCAAACGGTAACAGGCCACTATCGTGCAAGCGAAGTAACTCCTTAACTCATTCCAGTCTAACTTTTTTTTGTCCATCGGTAAGCTCTAGCACTTTTTGGGACTTCAATGGCTTTAGTTCAAGCTCATTATTCAATATGTGTTGCATCCGTTCTTGTGAAATGTTCAGCTCAAGATTAATTTTTTCTACCACTGCGGCGTGGATTTCAATCAAATCTGACGTTCACTTTTTGGATCATTTCTGGTATTGTTACCGTTTTTTCTCGTCCACTTTTTGGACGCGATGCAACACTGCCAGTGTTACGGTAACGAGCAATGGTACGAGAAACAAAAGATTTATTCACATTTAAATGCTGGAGGGCTCTAACGACAGCCAATTGTAGTTTTTCCGCCCAAATATAAAGCACGCTTGAATTCCATCACGAATAACTTTTTTTCTGAATGCAATAGATCAAAAGGCTTTTGTAAGCTTGTAAATAATATAATGAACTGTCACTTGAATAAATCTGTCAGCTGTCAGACGAGCGGTTTACAAATGATAACAACCTGAAGTTGGTTGCAATACATATCAGCCACCCTTTAGGTTCTGAAAGATTCATATGACAACTTTGTAGCAGTGTTTGACGTTGTCTAACTGATACATGGACAAGTATTTTAATGATTTCGTAATATGGCATCGGTTCCCTTGAGAA
Source organism: Sarcophaga peregrina (assembly GCA_014635995.1). Classification (NCBI taxonomy): domain Eukaryota; kingdom Metazoa; phylum Arthropoda; class Insecta; order Diptera; family Sarcophagidae; genus Sarcophaga; species Sarcophaga peregrina. The sequence continues at coordinate 85,590,772 of CM025792.1, read as the reverse complement.
ACCAATTAGCACTCAAAGTAGTGGACCTTTTTGTACTATTCAACGAAAACCAAAGTGGGCGACGATTTATTTGGACTGCACGTTTTATAATCCACATTGACTATAAAAAAGTAATGGTGAGTTTTATGTCAGATTTTTGATAAACCTTTCATGGCAATTTTATTTACTCTCAGAGCTTTTGCTATAAAGCTGTTGAGAGCAAGTCGCCGAAGATGTACAGTGGGTGACAAAACAATAGAAACTTTCTCAAAATTGGATTAAAAATTAAAACAAACATTTGAGTTTCCTGCGCTACTCTGAAAATCTTCGTTCACACCTATACCCGATAGAGAAGTTATTGCCTTTGAATCCCACAGGCCTATATAAAGGAGTTGTATTCCAATTTCAACAGAATATAACTTTATGTTCCTAGTAAAGAAAGATCAGACGTTGTGAAGAGTTTTTTATATTCGCTTAAGAAACACAGACATTTAAATGAATGAAATCTTTAGACATTCGAAAAAATGCTGTTTGCAGCGAATTATGACACTGCAATGCATTTCCAAGCCCAGAGGACTAAGAATTTCTGTCTCCACATTTATTCTTACGTCTTTTATTGACTCTTGGAGAGATGATTATTGTGTAGCTACTATGGACTTATGCCTGGACAGATTCCCAGAGGAATTTGATTCCTTATCTGGCATTTTGTATGGTAGTTAAGAGGTAATAGGAAAGGTGGTAACTCAAAAATGTGAATTTAAATGTATTGTGTAATGGTAAAACTGTTGCTAACCTGCATTAAATTTTATAAAATAAATTTTCTCTACTATATGATCACTTACCGATTACGAATACTGGCTTCTGTGTGAAGTTCAACGTCTCTTAAGCAGATGAATAAGACAGTAATTCTCTGTAATACTCTTGTTATTTTCGTATGTAGACTTAGAAAAGTTATAGGACAATTATAAAAATACTTTCCAATTCCATAAACCTGAAAAAATTACAAATAAAAGAAAAATAGCAATAGCTGACTTGTAGAGTGATTGTAGTAGATTGGGGTTTCTATTCTTTTGTAACCCTAAACAACATTATTGACATAAAGAAGTTTAAATTATTGCCCTACCTTCCCTCTACACCCCAACTTAAAATAATGCATTTGAAAAACATTTTCAAAGTTTCGTAACTAAGTTCAAAAGGTCATAATAAAGCTTAACATCAAATAAAATATTTATAAACAACAATCATAAAAATACTAAAAAAAAAAATGAGATCAACTTTGAAAATGAAAATGCAAACGAAATGGATGGCCATTTAAACTTTAACGTTTATTTTATACAGCAACACCGTACCGTACAACAATACACCGAACGAAGACAAGACAAGACAAGTCTGTGGAAATAAAATAAGACACACAAAGACTTAGTGTGTGGAGATAAGATGCATAAGTAAGCCATAAGGATGTGAAATGGCCAGTAATTGTGGTTAAACACAATTCTAAGGGTTTAACAAGATACCAAGGAAGTAATGGTCAAGGAACAGTAAATAAAATACACACGGACAATCGTAAGAAAAATAAAGGAAGTAATAAAAGATGCTTCATACACTTGGATACAAAAAAATACAGTGCTATTCCGCTTTAACGAATGTAATTGTTATCAGGTCTGTTTGTTAAATTGAATTGTTCGTTATTTTTAGTATTCTGTTAAAAAGGGCAAGCATCCTTCAACTTCTTTTATTCTCAAAGTTTATGAAGAATTTTTAGAATTTTGCTAAGAAAGTTTTGTTCTTTTTTTACAGTGAATTTTCAGTTAACAGAAGCTGATGCCCAAACGGCTTAAAAAATACAACTAATCTACAAATAAAATTCATGTCATCGACTAAAAGAAAATGCAAATCATCGGCCAAAAACTAAAGTGAACGCCATATACTAAAAAAAATGCAAGTCATCGACAAAAAGTTCCCAGTCATCGACAGAAAATGCTAATCATAGGCCCAAGAAATGTAATATATCGACCAAAAATTCGAAATCATCGCCAAAAAATACTAGTTATCAGCCCAAAAAAAGCAATCATCGACTAAAAAATGCAAGTCTTCGACAACAAAAATTTATGTCATCGAATAAAAGGAATTTCAAATAACGACCAAAAAAAATGAAAATCATCAAATAAAAAATGTACGTCATCGACTAAAAAGTTCCCAGTCATCGACAAAAACTACTAGTCATCGGCTCAAATAATGCATGTCATCGATCAAAAAATTCAATTTATCGATAAAAAATGCACGTCGTCGACTAAAAATGCTAATTATAGGCCCAAAAATAGGAAAGCAAAAAAGGAACAAAATTTTCAAATCATCGACAAAAAGCTAACAATCGGCCTAAACAAAACAAGTCATCGACAACAAAAGTTCATGCTATCGACCAAAAGAAAATGCAAGTAAACGCCCCAAAAACTGTAAGTCACCGAACTAAAAGAATGCAAGTCATCCATTTCAAAATGTAAGTCATCGACAAAATGTTCCTGGTCATTGATAAAATATGCTAGTTATCGGCCTAAAAAATTCTAGTCATCGGGTCAAAAAAACGCAATTCATCGACCAAAACATGCAAGCCATCGACAACAGAAATTCATGTCATCAACTAAAAGAAAATACAAATCATCAACCAAAAAAATGCACGTCATTTACTGAAAGATGCATGTCATAGACCAAAAGTTCCCAGCCATCCACAATAATTGCCAGTCATCGACAAAAAACGCTAGTTGCCGGCATAAAAATTACTAGTCATCGGCCCAGGAAATGCAAATCATCGACCAAAACATGCAAGTCATCGACAAAACAAAAAGTTCATGTGATCAACAAAAGAAAATGCAAATGATCGGCCAAAAAAAAGGCATGTCATCGATCAAAAGTTCCAGTCATCTACAAGAAATGCTAGTCATCAACAAAAGATGCAAGTTGTCGGCTTAAGCAATACTAGCCATCGGCCCAGAAAATACAAATCATCGACAACAAAAAGTTCATGTCATTGACTAAAAGAAAATGCAAATCATTGGCCAAAAAAAAAAATGCACGTCCTCTACTGAAAAATGCATGTCATCGGCAAAAAAAAAAAATGCAAATCATCGAGCAATAAAAAAATGCACCTCATCTACTGAAAAATGCATGTCATCGCCCAAAAGTTCCCAGTCATCTACAAAAGATGCTAGTCATCGACAAAAGATGCCAGTCATCGACAAAAGATGCTAGTCATCGACAAAAGATGCTAGTCCCCGACAAAAAAAGCTTGACATTGACTCCAAAAATTCATCTTCCAAAGATTATGCCTTTAAGTCACATTAACTAAAAAAATGCAAGTCATCGCCCAAAGCAATCAACAAAAAGCACAAGTAATCGATAAAAAAAAGGCAAAACATCGACAATTTTTCCCTCTTAATACGGCGAATTTTTTTTACTCATTTGAAGTAAACAGTGAACTGCGTTGCCTATGTCTTTATCCGGTCTTAAGTAACGCCTCACCGTGATAAAACTTTTTTTGCCCGATTTATATAGAGAAGTTCCTTTTTTGCTAATTTGAAAACACAGTTAGCTTCATCGCCTTATTTGAAGAAAACACTTAGCAGCGATGCCTATACATATATCCGGTCTTAAGTAATGCCCGAACGAAAGGAAATCTGTTTTGAAAATCCTTAAGAATATGGCTATCCATTCTACTAGGTCTACTTTTTATCCGATTTTACCCGCTTTATTGGAAATTTTTTTTGCTAAATTTATAAAATAAGCTTCGTCGCCTATATCTCCGGTCTTAAGTAAAGCCTGACAGTAAGGAAATCTGTTTTAGAATCTAACAAACAATGGAGGACAGCACCAGACCGTGTACTCATTGTCATGGATTCATATGAAGCTTTGAGATTTTAGTTGCGAAATTGTGACACATTCCGCCCCTTAGGCCTGTCCTAGCACCAATTAATTTGCACCGATTTCTGACCAAGTTAAACAGGGTTTTAAAGAAAATTTCTTAGAACTAGAAGCAGGTTCAAACATTTGTAGTTTTAAGTTCTTTGCCAAAGAGCATAAGAGCTTCTATAAAGTGTCATAAAGAAAATACTTTCAAAATGCTTTTCTTTTAATCTGGACAAGATTAATTAATTGCTTTTCTTTACTACATGCAAACACTGGCTAATAATTAATTTTCGTTAATTTTATAGAAGAGAGAGCTGATTAAATAACACGAAATTATTTGTTCCCTTAACCAATATTTGATATTGAGTCAAGGTAAAATAAAAGTGTTCGCCTTTTACCATACAATTGTTGTTTTTATTTGTTTATATCTTATATAGCTAACGGTAATTGTATTAAAAAAAACAAAATTCAAAAGGTCAAAACCTTAAGACATAAGGAGGAGAATAATGGCAATAAAAACAGCAGGAATAGTCAAACACTTGACTAAGGCTTTCTAGAGGTCGGCAAATAATTTAAACGACTCTGGATGGGGTAGGTAGTAAAAGAATAGGGAGTACAATGGACCACATACAGCTGATGATGATGATGACGATGAGGGTTCAATAATGTTTTATTTGTTTAAACACACACACAGATACACAGATATCTAGTAATAATTTAATACAACTTGGGAATACCTCATCGATCATAAAAATTCTCATAAAAATAAAAGCAAAAGAAAAGCAAAAAAATAAAACGGAAGTAGAAGAAAAAAGGAAAAAATGTGCACAAATGCAAGTTTAACATGATTATCACACTTATGACTGGAAAAACCAAACAAACAAACACACAAACCCATGTCCTTTTACTTTCATGCTCATGTGTTAAGGATGTCTTAAAGTATTCTTCATCGTATTTACACTTCAAACAGGACCTTCTACAAAAACAACCACATTGAATCCTTAATGATTGAAACAAAAAAAAAGAGTAGAAAATAATTCGTAACAAAACGAAACGATGTAAATTATAAAAAGTGTCAGTGTTCATAGACAAAACAACTTTTACTCAAACTTATATTGGCAAATTTATGCATTAGTGGTGACCAATTGGTCAAAGTATTGCTACAGTCCTGCTTAATTAATTAGAAACAGTAACATTTGAAGAGCGTAGCTCCGCAAAATTAACTTTACATGTCTTTGCTAGCTAAAGTAGGATTTGACGGCACTCTGTATTCAAATCCGAGATATTTTTAACGTGCAGTCAAGTGCATCGTTCACTAGACCATGCCATTGCCAATGACTTCCATAACTATTCGTTACTGTCCGAGATGCCTCATGCGTTTAGAATATGAGTTAAATTTGCATTTAACTTTAATTAAAATTCCTTATTATTCGTACAATTCTGTGTGTCACTGTTCGCAACTTGATGTAAACAACAATAATTGCTTTGTTAGTTATTCCTCTGTTTATACTTTTTACATAAACAATAACAATTACTAGGACAATTATTCGAAAGATCATTGTAACGGGGATCAAATCTTAAGTAATTTTATGTGCTGTCATAGGTTTACGATAACGATTTCAGCCTTTTTCCACTGAAAGCATGGTCCCATGGTAAATGAAAACATTTTGCTTGATTTTCTACCAAGTACTTCACTTGGACGGATTGTAATTCAATATCGTTTCTTGTTCTATTCTGTAGAAATAATAGGTAGGTAGGTAGAGGTGGCTGCCCATTCAAGAAAAATTTAAATGGACTCTTTTAGGTCGCGTTGTGCCCATTGTGCTACCAGAGTTATTACTATTCCCTAGTCTCGGAACCACTCGGAGCTCCTAATGAAGCGATTCAGTCTACCAATGTCTATCCTTGACAGTTACTTCAGGTCATTGTAGTAATTACCCAAGAACTGTCTTCACCTTTAGCAAAGAGCCAGGTATGTAACCAGCAGGTGAGGGACAGTCTTCTCTTCTTCCTCATCTATGCAGCTTCGGCAGAAGTCATTAGCAAGGTGTCTAAGACCAAGGCGCCTCGCATGCGTATCCATAATGCAGTGTGCCGTAATGACACCGGCAACTACACTGAACGCACATCTTTTGAGTTTAAGTAGACTAATTGTGCTCCCCTCATTTAGCCTTCTCCAGATTTTACGAGTCGTTCTACCTATGTCCGAGGCCAACCACCTGTCGTTGACAGAATCGATGATTACATTATCAATTAGGAGCTTGCAGGTCCTCATAGAAATGCCCAAATTCGATAATTTATCGGAGAGTTAGATGTTCGTGTCGCTCTGCAGTTACCCGGAATATCACTGTGCCCCGGTACCAATACGACATGGATATCATTTCGTTCAGCTATCTTGTCAAGATATCTGCGGCAACAGTACACGGTCTTGGAGTTCATTACGTTAGAACTTAGAGCCTTGATAGCCGCCTGGCTATCAGGAAGCATTGTAACGTTCCGTTTGGAAACCCTTCCGTCCCCAATAATTAGAAAGAATTGGGGTTCATCAAAAGATCCCCAGATTAGTCTCTCCATTATCTTATTCTCAATTCAACTCCAGCCTTTTCCTGTAATTCTACGTTCGACATTCTATATCGATTTGTCTCCTCTAATTATTGCGGGATATTTTTATGCCTTGTGGCCCTAATCTGTTACATTTTGGATTATGCAGCCATTGGAATTCGATAGCATATATCCAATCTAGTCACCGTAGTCTAGTAAGTACTATGCTGCCTTATTACATAAGAAGCCAAGGTTCAACAACAGACATCTCGAACAAAACTTGTACTGAAGAAAATATCTCTTTCGCCGACTTCCTCTCAGCAGGCTTCTGGAAAAAACTTTCTCAGTCTAGCGTAAACTGGCACGAAAAGTTTCTTAAAACTGTTGTTCGGAGGCGACATTAAACTGTAGGTCGTCCCACCACTCATAGTGCAGCCCTTGCGCTGATCAACTTCTTCCTTTTCCTGATGTGGCGGAACTTGGTTAGTACAGGGACTGCGTTTCACCCGTGGCATCACAACAGGCCGCCATGCGTGCTCAAGTGAGCTTTGTGATATCAGAGCTACCACTACGACCTAACCTAACCCACCACTCATGAATAAAATTAACATGAGTGGTGTGAGAAGCTCGGTTGTAATCCCGACTAAAGGATTACCAATTAAGTGAGTACGTTTTAGCCGGGTCGTCCGATTTTAACATCTGATGGGGCGGCATTCCAGATCGCACAGTAATGGAAAACTGCTAATCAGACTTTTGAGTGAATATCGGGACTTTAACAAAGACTTCCACTTGACTTCCGAACATTAGTTAATCGTTCAAATGATTGATTTGCAAATTTCTTATGCATAAGCATTGGCGGGAGACCTGTGCCTGTTTAAAAGTTATCCTGGTAGTGTTGTTAGTTTTGAAATTCTTTTTATTTTCATTGCTTTCAATTCTCCTCTGCTCTAGGACCGTATATTAGAGGTTTATGCGGCCGCATAGCTTAGATCTTCAAGCATAAACAATATTCCTCGCTTCGCTAATGACTATGTGCGGAACAATTTTGAAAAGCACTATTCGATATATTTCGATTATCCTGCCGAATTAGTTAACTCCTGCTGTAAGTAATCGCTCGTATACATCTTGTATAAAAAATGCCGAAAAAATACAACAAAAACTACAAAGAAAAACTTGCTAATATTACATCATCTGTGGTGATAATTTGAGCTCTTCAAGTATTCTTTAAAAAAAAAAAAAAACACGAGGTATGGTTAGGGTAGGGTAGTGTAGTGTAGAGTGAACTCCTCACTCATACACATGCATATGCAGTAAGTAAGAGTACACTTTACTCAAACACTTGTATGTCCATCTAATGAAAGTGGACATTTTGATGGTTTTCTTTCATCATTGTAAGCATTGTTGGCTTGATTCAGCTTAAATTGTTTGTGTGTGTGTGTGTGTGTTTAAGTAGACCTTTATCCTCTAGAGAGAATTCGTTTTTATTATGTTTTTTCTTCTCTTTTCTTTTCTATTTTTCTGCTCACGAGTGTGGTATAAATATTGATGGAAGGACCATCATTGGTTGTTATTATTGCTACTGATGATGATGACCATTTCAATAATGATTTTGATGGTTTGTCGTCCACTTGCTTGGTTGGAAGAATAACATTTACAAACATGCCATCATGTATGCTTTCTTTTAAGGATATTCAATGCGATTTTATGTATGTGTGTATGTAAGTGTAAGTGTTGAAATTGTTTCGTTAGACTTTACATGCTTGTATGTTATATGCAGTATATGAGAGACATTTTATGAGGTCCCTTTAGAGCTGACATTGCACGAAAAACTAATTGAATTTGAAAAGTGCTTAGTTGTATGATACACTTGTAATCGTAAAAATGCTGGTCCACATAACATTTTTGTTTAACATTTCTGAGTGCAACTAATTGAAGAAAAGCATTCCATAAAAAGGTTCCACTTACACTCTTTTCATTTCATTTTCATAAAACATTTTACAAGAAATGTTGTTTAAGAAGCTTTAAGAAGAACAAATTTTTGCTAAAAAATGTCAAGAAATTTTTATGTTTGTTTAAGAAAATTTAAATAAAAATGTTTTATTTTAAATCCGCATTTAAATCATTTCAATAACTTGGCATAATATACAGCTGCAATTAGGCAAACGTTCAGGAAACGAATGTTCGTTTATAGCATACGAAAATAATGCCTAATGCTTATCGAAATTATATTTCGGTTGGGCAATCGTTCTCACTAGCTTTCACATGTTAGAAACGAACATATGTTCAGTTACGTTATAGTTACAATACGTTTGGCTAATTGTAGCTTTAAGCAGCATGCTTGCTCTGACTACACTTGCTAACAAACTCACTTTTGCGTCTTTTTTATTTGGTGCCACGAGAAATTCACTTTTTCTGGTATGTATATTGCATGCAAAGAAGTCGGCGTGGTCTAGTAGGTAGTGTATCTGCTTATTAGACGTAAAGCCAGGTTTGGAGTCCCAGGCCAAAAATCAAAATAAAAAAAATACAAAAAATGTATTTTTTCGGCGATTTCTTCTCAGCAGATTTCTGGCAAAAACTCTTAGTGTCAATAAAATTGCCATGAAAAGTTTCTCAAAAAATCTGTCATTCAGAGTCGACTTTAAACTGTCGATCCCTCCACTTATGTATAAAATTAACACACACAACATAAGTGGTGTGAGAAACTGCGGGCTTCTTGGGAACGATTGCTGTAGACTATTCTAATGGTGAAGGTATAGCACTGGCCATTTTATAGTCACCTAGCAGCAACTCGTTTCCTTGCCCTTCGCATCTTCCCTCTTTCCACCTTTCCTAAAACCTGCAATATGCACTGCATGATTAGGGGCCATCCCCTGAGTGCTGGTTTTATATATAAAAAGAAAAAAAACTTACTGAAATTATATTTAGGAAGGGTAATCGTTCTCACTAGTTTTCACATAATAGTAACGAACAAATTGTTACGTTTTTACCTTTTAAAAACGTTAAAAATATGAGTTCATTGATTGCAAATAAAATAAAAATAAATTTGTGTTTAATTTCATAAATCAATTCTTTATTGTCCGCACTACTTTTATGCCACTGTTCGAACTTGTATCAAGCATACAACAATAACTATCACAATATGTGCTTGTTCGTTGTATTACTCTGCTTACAACCTTTTCTTTATTCTGCTTTGCTCACAACCTTTTCGTAAGCAACAACACTAACAACTGTTTTCTTCACACGCAACTTGTCTGCACGCAAGACTGACTGAATTATAATTCGATCTTGTTTCTTTACACGCAACTTGCCTGCACGCAAGTCTGACTGAATTATAATTCGATCTTGTTTCTTCACAAACTACTGATTGAATTCCACTGAAACAACATGACGTCTTCACACACGACTGATTTAATTCAAACTCTCTCATTTCTGTCCTTGTCTTGCTTTTTATTTCGTTGGATGAAAACTGTGATGAATGCTTTCGAAAGAGGATGACAGCCTTCGGAAACAATCCAAAAATGTAAACAACTCGTTTTCATTATTGTTGTTTTTGCTTGCTTACTTCTTTGTTCGCTGCACTTTGTTGTTGGTTGTTTACATCTTTTATCTTTTATATTTTTTTATGCTGATGTTATTGCTATATTTTTGTTTATTCTTTGATTACATGATTAAGACCATTGTTTTATTTTTGGAGCTTTTCTTAATTATTTTAACAACACCATTTCCACTTTCGTAATACATTCAGTTAAGTTTGATTAACGTTTGGCTAATTGTAGCTGTAATCAGCATGGTCGCTTTGACTACGCTTGCTAACAAACTCACTTTTGCCTCCTTGTTTGTTTTTGATGCCACGAGAAACTCACTTTTTCCTGCCTGCAAACGTCTTTGACGGTTACGAAATGCTACAAAATCTCACTTCAATAATGACAAAGATATGTGGGCAGTTTTCAGACTATTGAAGGCTTGAACACACTCTAGTGATACTTAAAACTTCAAACGACAAAGTGATACATACATAATTGGCCATTACATCCCTTCAGTCAGGATTACTGATCTAGTTTCTCCCACCACTTTTCTTGTATGTTAATTTCATACATAAGTGGTGGGACCTACAATTTAAAGTTGAATCGGAACGATAGATTTTTGAAAAGCTTTTCATGGCATGATTTTATTTACTCTCAAAGTTTTTGCTAGAAATCTGCTGAGAGAATATCGCCGGAGAAATACTTTTTGTATATTGTTTTGATGTCTCGCATGGGACTCGAACCTTGGCTTTACGTCTAATAAGCCAACACACTACCTGCTGGACTATGGCGACTTCCGACGAAGTGATATTAGATGCCAACTACCTTCAAATTCTCTTGCACTTTCGAAGTTTGATCAGACGAATATAGAGACCTTAATTAAGCGTCCAGAACGTTAGGCATTTTCCGTTCTTCTGCAACAACTATTAAAACAGCTTTTTATGAAAGATATCTTGGCGATCTTGACATAACTAATGGTATGGTTAAAGAAAGGAACCCTCGAAACACTTTGAGAGTTTTTAAAGCTCTTTGCTGCCCTTGCAATCCTAATTCACAGCCGATTTCACTTGATATGGTTATTTATGTTAACCCATAGACGTGCCTATAGTTGTAAATTCTTTCAATGAAACTGAATTACAAATTATTACTTGGAAAGGCGATTTATTACATTACACAGCCGATAAAATAGTTGTTCACGAAATTATTTTATGATTTCCTTTCGTTTTTTTTTTTTTAATTTTAACTAAGCTGTACGAGGTATGCCTTCTGTTTTTGTTTTTCGTTTTAATTGATAAATGCCTGAGCTATTGATATCAAAGAAAAAATAAGAAGAAGGATTTTCATTTATTTGATGACAATTTGATGGAAAAAAAAATCTATTTCACTTATAATTAAAATGACAAACACGTTTTAATCTTATTCAAATGGAAGGGAAAATAATATAAACTTACTTCACAGAATTTTGAAAAATATTTTTTTTATATAAATTTTTGATTTAAAAAAGGTGCAAAGGCAAGAGATAAAATCATTTAAAGAAATACAAACAAATTAAATAAAAATACCTCGGCTGAAACTAATAAAAAAAACGAAACAAATTTTTATAAAAAAAAACAACAAGAAATAGAATAGAAAAGTAATCCTAATAGAAAAGCAAAAGAAGAAAATGAAAAAAAAAAATTAACCCCCAACTTAAAAAAGAATAAGAGATGAGAAAACGGAAATGTGGTGCGTGCCTAAAATAATCACAACTTTTCCTAACAAACACCAGAAAAAAAGGAAAAAAATTCCAAACGAAATAGGAGATAAACATCTTGACTTCTTACTTACTTTGGCTAAAACCTACTCAACGTTGTACTTTTCCCGTCTGCTATTAACCAAAAGTGTTAATAAAAAAAAACCAAGAAAAAAACCCTAAGAGAAGTATGAAGAAAAGAAACCAAAACTCTGAATATCATTAACTACAGGGTGGCTGATATATAATGCCACAAAGTTAAGCGTTATATTTTTTAATTTTTTTGTTCAAAAGCAAAAAATTAGATTTGTTCGAATTGGCCACCTTTGTTACGAATTATGGCTTTCAAACGGCCGACAAAGCTATTACAGGCTGCACAAAAGTGGCTCTGCGTATTTTGGCCCATTCCCGGCGAAGCGCCATCTAGAGATGATCGCCACTTTGGTATTTTTTAGTGAGAACCTTACTATCCATAATGCCGCAGGCGCAAAAGTCCAACGGATTGAGATCAGGAGATTTTGGTGGCCATTGTGCGGTAGAAATGAAACAAGGAACCTCCTTTTTAAGCTATTCTTGGTTGACGCGTGCTGAGTGCGGTGGTGCTGAGGCCTGTTGGAATGTCTATGGTCTGCGGGCGAAATGTTTGTCTGCCCAGGGCTTTAATACTGTCTTTAAGACATTTTCCCGATAATATTCGGCATTTATTTCGAGCCCACGGTCGATGGATACGAGCGGGGAGCGATAATCGGCCGTTACAGCGGCCCACACCATTACATCCACGGCGTTTGTGTTCTGGTGGCCAATCGCAGTTGTAAATTTTAAGCTGACCTCTTTGGCAAGTAAACCCGAACATTTTGTTTGTTTACAAACAAATCAATTTGGAATGGCTTCTCATCGGAGAAAACTAAATTCGGTAACTGGCAACTTTCGTGCAAAGCGAAATAAGTTCTTGGCTCTTTCTACTCTAACCTTTTTTTTGTCCATCGGTGAGCTCTTTCACTTTTTGGAACTTCAATGGCTTTAGTCCAAGCTCAGTTTTCAATATGTGTTGCATCAGTTCTCACGATATGTTCAGCTCACGAGCAATTTTTCTACCACTGCGTCATGGATTTCAATCAAATCTGGCCTTTACTCTTCGGATCATTTCTGGTGTTGTTACGGTTTTCTTCATCTACTTTTCGGACGTGATGCAACACTGCCAGTATTACGGTAACGAGCAATGGTACGAGAAACAAAAAATTTATTCACATTTTAATGCTGGAGGGCTCTAACGATAGCCAGCTGTGGTTTTCCAGTCAAATATAAAGCAATCAAACTATTAGGCTTGAATTCCATCACGAATAACTTTTTTTTCTGAATGCAATATATCATAAGGCTTTTGTAAGCTTGTAAATAATAAAACAAACTGTCACTGGAATAAATCTGTCAGCTGTCAGACGAGCGGTTTACAAATGATAACAACCTGAAGTTGGTTGCAATACATATCAGCCACCCTGTATGAACACTAAAACATTACTTTGCTTTTGGTAGCACTGGCAATGATATCTCCTTAGCAACTTGGTAGTGCTCTTTTCATTCATTAAAAATTTAACATCTCAACATACTACAAAAAAAAAAAATACACAGAAAAAAAGGAATAAGGCACCTCAATGCCTTATAACTTTTTTTTTGATTTTTTTTTTGGTGTTAAAATTACTTTCTTATCAAACGAAAAAAGTTTTTTTCAATCAATTTCAATAATAGAATGCCATGACATCTCTTGTTTTCTTTCTATTTTCAATGCAGACAAGGTGTTTATTATTATTAAAAGCAACAACAAAAACAACAAATTATTAAAATGCTACTGTTTTTCTATTAGAAATGGTAGTTTGCAATTCTTTGCCTCCTTTTTTTTTGCTTTCATTATCATCCCAAAGGTTTAATTTTTGCCGTATTTTTTGTATTTTTCTTCATTGGTCTTTAGAGTTTACCTTCTCTCTATTTGATTTTCTTATTTGTTTCTAATCTGTATGCGACATGTGGCTTGATTTTTGCCGACTTCTTTGTGTTTTTTTTTATTCTTCGTTTCTCTCTCTCTCTCTCTTTTTATTTGCAAAAAAAAAAATACATTTTCTATGTTTGTTATTGCTGTTCTCAATATTGTCTTTAAGGATTTAAAATTGTTTGCTTTTCCCCACTTCCATTTTGTTTTCTTTATAGAAAACTCAGTTTTTGGTTTTCTTTTCAAATCGAAAATTTTCTGCAAATTCTTCGATTTTCTGTTTTTATTATTGAATTTTTATTTTGAAAATTTTATAGATTTCCATACATAATGAACAAATTAAATTCAAATTCATTCATACATGACAGACATATCTACATATATTGGTCATTACAACCCTTTAGTCAGGATTACGGCCTAGTTTCTCACACTACTTATGTTGTGTGTAATAATTTTCTAAATGAGTGGCGGAACCTACAGTTTAGAGTCGATTCCGAACGACAGACTTTTGACAAACTTTTCATGGCAATTTTTAAACTCATATTCTTCGTCTTGCTGAACAGACTTTTCCTAATGATATTAGACAACAGGATGCTAAAGGATACAGACCAGAGATTAGCAATGAATTGTTTTTCCGCTGCTAATAAGCGCTCATGCAATGGTGAATATGAATGAATCAACAGATTTGAAATTTAACTACTCTGATTCATTCGTACTCGTTGAAACATTGACTTATAAGTATAAGTAGCAATGAGTACGAGTACGACGTTGACATCGAACTCACAACATTCGAAATATGATTGATTCATACGTCTACTCATTCTGATTCATGAAGTTAGAAAAATACTTATAATATTTATAAGTGATTCGAGTGACTTGAATGTTTGTTGTTGTTGCATATACAAATAAAGAAGGACGGAAAGCCAAAGGCAACACACAATCTTCTTGTGAGTATTGTGGTGTTCATATGCGAATCATAATTATTTTGTGCTTCGTGTAAATGTTAAGAAGAGACGAGTCGAAGTCAATAACATAATGCGTATTGTTAAGTATGAATACGACGAGTAGTTCCAACTTTGAGTATGAGTAGTATGAGTATCATATTAAAATAAGTGTCAATGCGTATAAGTATCAGAAATTATAAGTAAGATTTGAATCTACTCATCGTTTTGAATACTCGTTGCTGATCTCTGATACAGACATAGCTGTCAGATTTGACGATTTATCGTCATTTTGACGATTTTGGGGTTCAAAAATATCATTTTGACGACATGACGATTTATGACCTTAGGTTAGGTTAGAGAACGTGCACCTGTCGGTCAAGACAAGCATAGTACCCGGAGGTCAAAATTGACACATTGTACATTGTCCTCAGGTGAGGAAGGAAAAGGAGGATATAGGAAAGTAGGGAAGGGGAGGGAGAATGGGAAACGGAGGAATGAAAAACAACAGACACAAAACAATAGGGTTGAGAGTGCGACTACACTTATGAAGCCCTAGCACCTTTCAACCAGCCCAAGCTGCGAATGAATCTGTGGAAAGCCTTGATGTCGGCTCTCGACACTGAACTCAAGTTCTCAAAGAAGCCCCTGCCAGGGGTCCTTAACCTACCAAGGGCTGGGCAGTTGAAGAGGAGATGTTCGATAGTCTCCAACTCCTCCTCATCGCAACATACCCTGCAATAGTCCGGCTGGGATCTGTTCCAGATCTCCGTCAGCGACCTAATCTCGCAGTGCCCTGCGATAAAACCGACAACCAACCTTAAGCTGGCCTTAACCAAGCCCAGCAGCCACTCTGTCCTCTTGCTGTCCACAGCAGGCCACAGACGCTTAGAAACAGAACAACCCGATCCGTTCCCACAACGTCTCTGCTCTTCCC
>CM025792.1:85553789-85574734 GCA_014635995.1 Sarcophaga peregrina | reverse complement strand
GCATGTTACTTTCATTTTATTCGTATAATCATCATCATCATCAATGATTTTTCACTGACGTTCCATCATATACGACATATGATTCCAATAATCATTTCATTTTTTTTGTTGTTGTTGTTGTTGTTTTTTATTCCTTTTTCCTTCTCTTGGCGTTGGTTGTTCATCCTTTAAATTTGTGGTACAACTCTTGATTTGCCAGCTTAATGCTGCGAATAGTCTTCTTAAGTGTTATTAAACTTGTATTATAAATCAGAAAATCATTGTAAAATAAAAAAACAACAACAACAACAAAAGAAATAAAAGAAAATCGTCATAATAAGTAATAACGCATTACAAGAACAACCAACAACCAACAAAATGCAATTGAACTCTGGAAAATTAGTATCAGGAAGCTGAATTGATGATTTTTAAATTGATGGCATCATAAGAGGGATTTATTTGCTATGAAGCGGCGGCAATTTAGAATGTCTTTTCAAGTGCCCAACAGAATATTAATGAATCGGCAATTAGAACTTTCGAAAAAGAGTGAAAGATTTAGTGGGATGAATTGAATAGAAAAAGAAACGGTTTTGCTTTTTGAAATCTCTAACAATCTCTCGCTCAGTTAACGAACGCCTGGCGTAACGAACATTTCGTATAACGAACATTTTTTATGAAAAAAAAAGTTTCGCTTAACGAACGAATTTTCGCATAACGACCAAAAAAAAAAGGGGAAAACCTTAATTACATGTAAAGTTTATTTTAGTTTATAGCAACGAAACAGGGGAAATCCCGAATATGGAATGGCGTTACTAAGAGAACACTTGAATCTTTCTTTGGCCCGAACACTTTGCCGAAAGCACATTTAAAGAACTCGACGCAGTATCCACTGATCCAATAACCAATGAAATTGTATCTTAGCTGAACAGCTTGGCTTAGAGGTGGATAACAATGACATTGCTGAGCTTGTGGCAGAGCACTATGAAGATCTGAGTACTGAAGACATTTGTCAAACTGTATTTTGCTTTAGAACAAGAAGCTGGGCAGTCAATTTTATCGGACGAAGTACCGCAATCGTCTAGTGCAATCAGAGAAATGCGGAATTCATGGGAGTCTGTGGCATCATCTATTAAAAAGCATCACCCCAATCAGACAGTGGCCGTATTTGCAACAGAATTACATACAAACATACGTAATTGGTAATTACAACCCTTCAATCTGCATTATTGGCCTAGTTTTTCACACTACTTATGTTGTGTGTATTAATCTAATACGTAAGTAGCGGGACATATTTTTGAGAAACTTTTTCATTACAATTTTATTTATTCTCAGAGTTTTTGCCAGAAATCTGCTGAGATGCAGTCGCCGAAGAAATATTTTTTTTCATATTTTCGTTTTAATATCTAACCTAGGTTTTCAACTCGGGGCTTACGTCTAATAAGCCAACACACTAGGCTACGACGACTTGCAAATACGATTTAGAAAATTCATACATATACGGCTTGAAAATGTATCGCTCTTGAAAAGGAACTATGTTATAAGGGTGGTTAAAATTGTCGTAGACCAGCGTCTAAATGTCCTGAATATCCAAGCAATCTCTCTATAGAATTCAACAAAAAATCAACAAATTTTAATCCTGATTTTAATAAAATAAAATAAAATTTCAAATTTTTTATAATTAATCCAGTCTGGAAGTCCTCTAACAGCCACGAAGATAACATCTACAGTGAACATCATAGGAAGATCAGACTCACGCCACTCTTAATTAAGAGCAGTACTCAATCAGCAAGAGTTCTTCACTATTACACCCAATACACTTCCAATTACAGATGCTATTGCCATCAGTTGATCAATCACATATTCTCTACCTATTAATTTGATGACGAATTACTACTACAATACCAAAAAATTGCCCTATTTGATTCCCCAATTTTATTATTCATCGGTACATATCCCATTAGGATAGACTACTGCCTAACGCTTTAAAAAAAAGCTACTGAAAATTTTCTCAAATTTCTTTATTTATTTGAAAGTACAATCCTTCCTTTAAAGCGTCAATTGTCTCTGGCTTGTCGGCGTAACACTTATCTTTGACGGCACCCGACAAATAATAGGCCAACGGTGTCAAATCGCAGCTCCGAGATGGTCAAACGACATCAGCTCTGCGGCTGATAATCCAATCTTCAAAAACAGGACGCAAAACCTCGAGTATAGCTTCGGCTGTGTGGCACGTAACGTCGTCCTGTGTTGAAACCAAATGCTGCCAATGTCCTCCTCTTTAATTTTTGTGAACAAAAATTCCTTCAACATAGCCCGATAACAATCGCTATTGACTGTAACGGCCACTCTTTGATCATTTTGGCAGAAAAATAGCCCACTTATGCCTCTGAACCAAAATCCGCACCAAACAGTGACTCGTTTTGGGTGCGAGTTTTCTGTGCCCCAAATGCGATAATTTTGCTTGTTTACATACCCGCCAAGATCAGAATGAGCTTCATCTGAAAATATGATTTTTATTTGCCAAAAGCGGCACCTTCTGCAAGTCGATTGCAGGCCCAGTTAGCAAAACGAAAACGCGTATACACAACCATATTCGTTCAGCGGAAGGATAAAACTAATTATCTGTCAATTCAGACATGAGCTAAGTGTTATCATTCATGAAATAAGCACTAGGTGAAAAAAAAACGATAGATGGCGGACCCGATATAAAATTAACATAAGTGGTGTGAGAAACTAGGTCGTAACCCTCATTGAAGGGTTGTAATGCCTACTTATTTCTGTAAACCAAGCAAAATTGTAACACTGTCATACCCCTATCCCTTCGTTAACAGCTTTATATAACAATCATTTTCATTTTATGCTTAATCAGTGAGAAGCCCGCTGATCCGCGCCAACGATTTGTGTACTGCGTCCGGTAGACATTCTATATCTCGTAAGAAACGTTCACCAATGCATGTATGTAGTGTAGTAGTAACCCCTGAAACTAGGGTAGTGTGCTAATCTAATAATATGGTGATTGTGGGTTAAAATCCCAGTAGATTTTAGTCCATTATCTCTTACTTTCCTTTGGGGATTATAAAAGCAAAAGATGAGTGACGTATGGCAATCA
Source organism: Sarcophaga peregrina (assembly GCA_014635995.1). Classification (NCBI taxonomy): domain Eukaryota; kingdom Metazoa; phylum Arthropoda; class Insecta; order Diptera; family Sarcophagidae; genus Sarcophaga; species Sarcophaga peregrina. Next base: position 85,571,646 of record CM025792.1, on the reverse strand, counting down.
AGAGCACAAATCAATGTCAATTTTCTGCACTCTTCTCTCTCTTCATCTACGTTATGTTTTTCATAATCTAAAACTATGCCGTAAAGCAACGAGTATTCAAAACGATGAGTAGGTTCGAGTCATATTTATAATTTCCGCTACTTATACCTATACTCATACTCAAAGTTGGTAGTACTCATTGTACTCATACTTAACAATACGAATGATGTTATTGACTTGGACTCGTCTCTACTTAACATTAACATGAAGCATAAAATAAATATGGCTCGCGTACGAGCACTGCACTCGCGTTCGGGAACTGCAATACTCACAAGAAGATTGTGTGTATGCTTTCCTTGTTGTCTTTATTTTTCTTTTCTTCTTTGTTTGTATATGCAACAAAAATAAAGGCTGTAAATTTTAATCACTCGAATCACTTATAAGTATTATAAGTATTTTTCTACATTTATGAATCAGAATGAGTAGGCGTATGAATCAAACACATATTGAATGTTGTGAGTTTGATGTTGTACTCGTACTCATTGCTACTTATACTTATAAATCAATGCTGTAGCGAGTACGAAAGAATCAGAGTAGTTGAATTTCAATTCTGTTGATTCACTCATACTCAAAATTGCATGAGTGCTTATGAGTAGCGGAAAAACGCTTAATTGCTGTTCGCTGATTCATACCGCAACAACACATATGATGTTGTTAATTGCGACTCTCCATATTATAACATATACACGAATCACAAAATAAGTATGATTCGCGTAGGGACACCAAAACACTCTTTAGAAGTTTGTGTGTTTTGCTCTGCTTGCTGCTCTACCTTTTTTGCTCATGGGTCATAATTCTTTTGTTGTAAATGCAACAACAACTAAGACTCTAAATTTTGATGAATAACTTGAATCACTCGAATCATTTATAAGTATTTTTCTAAAGTCATGAATCTAAATATTCATAACTTTCATTGCTGATCTCTGGTATGGACTATATTTTGAGTGTTGGTCTCACTTCAACTATAAAAACTCGTACATAATAGAGCAATGAATAGATGCTTGAGCCTAAAATGGAACAAGTAATCCACAATTCATGAATTAATATAAACATTCCAGTGATTGTTACAAGCAATTTAATTGTACGGTTTAATTTAATTGAAAAATTCATTAAATTTTTAAGGACCATGTTTAAGGATTCTTATCAAAATTTCATATCAATTTCATGTTATTTTTTGAACAACTGCCAGTAGGCAAGCAACAGTAAATAATTCATTTGGACAAAGCGACAACAAACATTTTTTGTTTCATTGCTGCTGATGCTAATGCTGGTGCTGTTAAATGCTAACATTGCAAATAGTTGTTCAGCAATATTAGTAACAGCAGCAACAACAGCAGTAATGGAAAAACATTAACAAAATGTTGTTATGTTCGTTGAAAACATTGTTACAACACCAACGATTAGATGATGACGATGACGACAATGGAGGACATTTTTTTTTTATTTGCCAATGATCGAATGCTGCAAAAAAAAAGCAAGAGACATGAACAAAAATTATGTTGCAACATACATAACTTTTACTATTACGATGTAATGTACAACAAGGCAACAACAGCAGCAACATCAGCAACAAAAAAAAAGTTGATTTGTTTTATCATCCTTTCTAGTGTCTTTAAATGAAACAAAAAACAAAAAAACGAAAATCATTCGTGTTTATATTGATTGATATGATGATGATGGTGCTGGTGCTGGTGCTAGTGCGAGTGCTAGTGCTGATGCTGATATTGGTGCTAATGCTGGCATCCATCCATCCACTGCTACTACTGGTATTTTAGACGAATCGATCAAAGATCAATAGTATTTTTATGCCACAATGATGAACGTTATCCGCAAGGAACTTTACTTGTCTGTTTGTTTTCTTTTAGTTTTTGTGTGTTTAAATGGCTCGTGTGTCTGGGCGCAGCAATTGTCATCCGTTTGAGACAAGCAACTATCCAAACCATCTATCCATCCATCTAAATCAAATCAACAATATCAACAATGCCCCAATGCAGGCTTTTAAAAGAGTGCCTTCATATAGTTGCAAGCAATAGCATGAAAGCTATTCAAAAGTATTCATCGATTTAAATATGCTGCTGCTTTAAAGTGAGTGTTTGCACAAAATGCTTTTACCACAGACATTTAACTTTTGCCTATTTATGGTCAATTGTTGTTTAATATTTTTATTTTTTTCGCTGCTTGTATCCCTAGTTTTTGTTTGATTCCTCACATTCAATTTTCCTATAAGCCTTTGGCAGAGAGAGAGAAAGATTTGTTTGGTGAATTTTAAAGTTTTTGTGAGTTGGTGTGTTATGCGACTAATTGGATATGAAGGACCTTAAATAACCGATCACTGTTCTACATAATTAGCTTTATAAACGAACGGCATGCAGTTATGGTGTAAAACATAACAAAAGATGTCATTCAGTCAGCCAAGTCAGTCAGAAGCACAAACACAAAAAAAACCCAGGCTAGACCAGTCCATGCCAAGACATGCCAAACACAAAACAATGTCACATCGTCACAAACCAGCCAAATAGACATCCATCCAACAACAACAACAACAGACATCAACCAACGATTGAGTGACTCAAAGACTCATCCAAGTGGTACATGATTTTCTGATTCGTTTTTTTTTTCTTTTCTTTCTTTATCGCTAGAATTAATAGACAAAAGAGGGTTAACAAAAAAAGAATTGGACACAGTTGAAGTTGAGGAATAAGTAAAGAGGATAGAAAATTATTTCATTTGAGTTCTTTAAATGGGCTGAAGCAACATTAGAATTTGATTTTGTATAGTAATTTGTATGTAAATTTTTTTTTGCGCAAATGAGAGGACAGGAAGGGTGTCTTAACCAGAATGCACTTCTGATACTTTACCGAAGGAAAGTTGTTAAAATCAATTACGATCAATTAAGATACTTATCAGATATCAGCAATGAGTCATTTTTCCGCAACTCATAAGCACTCATGCAATTTTAAGTATGAGTCAATCAACAGAATTCAATTTAATTCAACTACTCTGATTTATTCGTACTCGCTACAACATTGATTTATAAGTATAAGAAGCAATGAGTATGAGTACAACGTTGACATCAAATTCGCAACATTTGAGAGGACAGGAAGGGTGTGTTCATCAGAATGCACTTCTGATACTCTACAGAAGGAAATTTGTTAAAATCAATTACAAAAGTTAACATACTTATCAGAGATCAACAATGAATCGTTTTTCCGCTACTCATAAGCACTAATGCAATTTCGAGTATGAGTGAATCAACAGAATTGAAAAATTCAACTACTCTGATTCATTCGTACTCGCTACAACATTGAATTATAAATATAAGTAGCAATGAGTATGAGTACAACGTTCACATCTAACTCACAACATTCGAAATATATTTAATTCATACGCCTACTCAGGGTTGTAAGGGCCAATTAAATAAGTAAGTAAGTATGAGTATGAATGCGTATAAGTATCTGAAATTATAAGTATGACTTGAAACTACTCATCGTTTTGGATACTTATTGCTGATCTCTCTTATACTTATGTACGACGAGATCGCACATGAGCTTGGCGACAATTTGCCAATTTAAATACAGCGGCCCAATAACTTTAAATTTCGTGATTTAGAAAACATAATTTGCCATTTTCAGCTAAAGGACCTTGCTACTAAGGAAATCGGACCAGAAATCGATGCAAAGCACTGCAAATAACTTCAAGGATAAGAAATTTTCACGTCAGTCTTATTTAAACTCGGAATTTTTGCTAAGGATCGAAATCAAATGCAGCATTAATCACATATCAAACTCATCTAGAAACAATATGGTCTGTGTAAACGTGAGAAAAATCTTTTTAAAAGATGGCATCGCCTGACCTGAAGTTATTCTCTGCGGAGAAGATAAATTTTTTTTTTTTTTTTTAAATGAAAATTTATTTGATTTTTTTTTTTTGTTTCTTTTTTTTATAAAACCAGCACTTAGAGGATGGCCCCTACTCATGCAGTGCATTGTTTAGGTTTTAGGAAAAGTGGAAAGAGGGAAGATGCGAAGGGCAAGGAAACGAGTTGCTGCTAGGTGATTATAAAATGGCCAGGGTTATACCTTCACCATTAGACAGTCTACAGCAATCGTCCCCAAGAAGTCCGCAGTTTCTCTTATGTTGTGTGTGTGTTTATTTTATGCAGAAGTGGCGGAACCTACAGTTTAAAGTCGACTCCGAACGACAAATTTTGAGAAACAAGAAGAGAAAGAGAAGAAGTCGCCGAAAAAATATTTTTTTTGTATTTTTATTTATTTTTTGATGTCTGGCCTCTGACTCGAACCCTGGCTTTACGTCTAATAAGCCAGCACACTACCTATAAGACCACGCCGACCCCCTTTTCTTGGATTTCAAATTGACTGCTACAATAAGTAATCTTTCTAAACGTAGAAGGGACCTTGGTGCATTACACTAGCACTACGATCAAGTATTCATTTGGAGAGGAATGATCACATCACATACTTGAGTAATTATTTAGCTTTTAATTTGAATTTTACACATGTCAACATTCCTTTCCGTCTGTGCTGAATGAAGACACCTTTCCCCAGCCAGCAATTTTGAAAATTTTTAATCAGATTCGAGTCTTTTGATTCTTTTGCGCAATTAAAAAGCTCGAATATAAGCTCACTTTCTCATCATAAAAAATACTTTTTCGTCGAGAGAAAAAAGCGACTACGAGCGGTTCTTCTTAAAAAGTCACTTATGAGTCATTTTCGATATTATTTTAGTTTTGTAATCATTTTCGAATCACTTTCTTTAGTCTTTTTTTATTAGTCTTATTTACCTTTGTTTATGATTCTTTTTCGAGTCATCTTTCAGTCACTTTTTGATCATTTATTAGTCTTATTTACCTTCGTTTATAATTCTTCTTCAAGTCGTCTTTTAGTCATAGTTTAATCGCATACGAGTCTTTTATGAGTCCTTTTATTATCATTTATGAGTCATTTTCTATGTTATTTTAGGGTAATTTTCGACTCTTTTTCTAGTAGCTTTATAATCATTTTCGAATCACTTTATGATCATTTATTAGCCTTATTTAAAAAATATTTTTTTTTAATAACTTTCACAACCCGTCCCCTCGAACTTCGACTTCACTTAACGATTATATTTATTACTATTTAACTAACCCTAGCTGTACTTTCAGTTCATAATAAAAATAAAAAAAACCTTCAACTAAAAATTTTATGTTCTATGTATTCGTGGCTGGCTGTCCGTCTGTTTAGCCATTTATTTTCTGTTTGTTGTTGTTGTTGTTTGCTAGAGAACTAACGAAAATGTTGTAAATCATCATTGTTGTCGTTGTTGCAAACCAAATTCTTTAATAATTGGCAAAAATATATAAAATTTCTATGATTATAGGCTCGTCAAATCCAAAACAAAAAAAACAGAAAAACACTCTAGCCTTTGTGTCTTCTCATCAAATTATGACTTTAAAAGGAATATTATTGGTTTGAGTTTTTTTTATACTTCGTCTTCCACTACTACTTCTTGTTGTTCCTGTTTGGTTTTTAGTCTATAATTTATATTGTGCAACAAGTATTTAAAGATTTTAATCGAAAAACTTCTTCGCAACATGTGTGATAAGTTTCATTTTCATGGTGTTGTTGTTGTTGTTGCTGTTGTTTTTGTGAATTTTATTACAGTAAAAATTTCACACCTTTTGGCAAATTTGTCAAATTGAGTTGATTTTTGAATTTTTAGCGTTTTGACAAACATCGATAACAACAACAACAATAGCAATAAATACAAGAAAAAGTATTAAATCAATATGAAAACTTAACTTGAACTTGGCGAAAAATATTATTTAACATGTACAACTCGTATGTTTAACGAGGTACGTGATGGACATATTCAACCACCGCAACCATCACCTCCATTGTCATCGTCATCAGCTTCTTCTATCCACTATCCGCCAACAACATTCAAACCAATCAACCAAACACCCATCCATCCAACCAACCATCCATCCGCCAAATCAATACAATCGATACCGTATTTTTCCTTTTCAATTCAACACCACTTTACCGCTTACAGCTCACTTCACTTCAATACAATGCAGTGCAATTCATGCTTCATTCATTCATCCATTCATACATTCATTGTGTTATCGATTTTTCGTTTTTCTTTTTCGATTTTTTTCTTTCTTTCTTTCTACGTATTTTAGTTAAAAATCAAATATTGTTGTTGTTGTTGTTGTTGGAATTATTTATTATATTTTGTTGTTGTTGTTGTTGTTACCTAAAAGCCAAAAACTTAAGTTAAAAATTGTGTGCAGAATACTGCAAAACCTGTCCCATGTCCAAGAAAACACATTCGTTCCACTGCCACTGTTTTGACAAACTGTAGATGACAACTGTGTTGTGTGGATGGAAGATTGCTGCTGGCGAATGACGACTGCGTTGAATGAGTGAGTGTCTGCTTTGTACTTGTACTCGTACTCGTACGTAACTCGTAAAAACTTGCGTGTGAAAATATCCATTTCAAAAGATACGTGATTTTTATTCCATTCAATGCTCAACCATCCATCCATCCATCGGCTTGAGTTTATTAATCTTTTTTCGATAACTTTTTTTTTGCGATTTTTTTTTCTTCTTTTCTCCTACAATTTTAAGTTTCGATTTGCTATACAAACTTAATATAAATTCGCTTGATTTTGTACACAAAATTTAGTTTTCAATTTAAATTAAAAAAGAAAACAGGGAACAGGGAACAATTGACATTTAGAAAAATTATATGGCATTAGAGGCCCTTTGGAACCGTAATCGAAAACATATTTCCTCATTTTTGACAGCTGCATCAGTTCTTAATAGGGTCCATGCATCTGCGCCATAGAGAAGCACGGGTAGGATGAGCGTCTTGTAGAGTATTAGTTTCGTCTTGCGAGAGAGGTCTCTGCTACTCAATTGCCGATTGAGACCATAATAGCACCTGTTGACAAGAGTAATCCTGCGCTTGATCTCCAGACTGACATCATTTTCGGTGGTAACGGCGGAGCCAAGGTAAATGAATTCCTTAACTGTATCAAAAGTATAGTTATCGGCCGTAATATGTGAATCTATACGCCGCACGGCTCTACTTGTCGATAACATATACTGCGTTTTGCCCTCATTTACTGCCAAACCCATCTTCTTAGACTCCCGTTCAATAGCACTAAAGGCAGCAGTGACATCTCGTTTGGTACGCCCTATGATGTCGATGTCGTCAGCGTACGCAAGCAACTGGACACTTTTTTGAAAAATAGTGCCATTACGATGCACTCCCGCCTTTCGCAGAACACTCTCCATGACGAAGTTGAAGAGGTCGCATGATAAGGGATCGCCTTGTCTGAAACCTCGCACGGTATCGAAAGGTTCGGAGAGGTCCATTCCTACCTTGACGGAGCTGCAGGAATTGCTCAACGTCATTCTGCATAGCCTTATCAGCTTAGCAGGTATACCGAGCTCAGACATTGCGGCAAAAACTCGATCCCTTATGGGGCTATCGAAAGCAGCCTTATAATCGACAAAAAGATGGTGTGTGTCGACTTGATTTTCATGGGTCTTTTCCAGGATTTGGCGTAGTGTAAAGATCTGGTCGATGTTGGACTTGCCAGGTCTGAAGCCGCACTGATAAGGTCCAATCAGTATTTTGACGAGTGTCTTCAGTCATTCACACAATACTCCTGTAAGAACCTTATAAATAACTACCAATTACTTTTCAATCACTCACACCTTTTCACCCCTTTATTGCTGTTAAGCTTCAAAGGCATTTCAATTGATTCTTACACCAACGACAACGAAACAAAATAGTAGTCCTTGATCAGAATCCTGGGTAAAACTAGTCATAGGACTCGTCTCCCTATATACATAATTGATGATGATTATTTAGTTAGGATTACAACCCAGTTTCTCATGCAAATTATGTTGTGTTTGTTAATTTTATCCATAAGTGGTGGACCTGATTAGTGAAATTTCTCAGCCTGTACAACGGCTACTCACTCGCTACTCGAGAATATCGTAGCAGAGAGATATACAGACTTGTACAATTGCAGATATATATTCAAGTGTTTCCCCAACCACTGTAATGTAGTTTGTGAGAAAAGTTCTCACATGGAATGCTGCATATCCCAAAGCACTATATTTTTAACGTTTCTGAGTATAAACTTCAGAGAGGCCGATTCGTCAATATATTGCGCATTCGCTTTCTATCGAATATTATACGTTTTTGCAGTGCTTTAGCCTAGTCTTATACCAAGTAAACGTTATCTCATACGAACATTTCAACATACACCTTAGTCTAGCAGTTTTTTCTATGGGTTTTCAACAGTGACTTTCGAAATTTTGCAGTTGATAAGGGCCACCTTGTGAAAGCTACATCTGTCAAATTAGTTAATGTTTGTTTCGTGAATGGTCTCTGAAACTGGCACTTTTTTTCATTAAAAAACTATCCACAGCAATGAGACCAATTACTGGGTGAATGAGTATGTGAACAAACAAAAATTTTTTAAATCTGAAACGATACTAATCCACACAAATCAAGCCAGACATACATACATACATAATTGGCCATTACAGCCCTTCTGCCAGGATTACGACCTAGCTTCTCACACCACTTATGTTGTGTGCGTTAATTTTATACATATAAGTGGTGGGACCTACAGTTTAAAGTCGACTCCGAACGACAGATTTTTGAGAAGTTTTTCATGGCAATTTTTACTCTCAGAGTCTTTGCCAGAAATCTGCTGAGAGGAAGTCGCCGAAGAAATATTTTTCGTTTTGATGTCTGACCTAGAATTCAAACCCGGGCCTTTTGTCTAATAAGCCAACACACTACCCACTAGACCACGGCGGCTTCAAAAAGACTTGGAAACCTTTAAAATAGTCCAACAACGCCATCTAACGGGAAATCATGCGCAAGGCGTAAGCTTTAGTTTATCATTCTTAAGTTTAAAGTCGTCTTCCAACGACAGATTTTTGAGAAACTTTTCATAGCAGGTTTTATTTTACTCTCAGACTTTTTGCCAGAAATCCGCTGAGGGGAAATCGCTGAAGAAATACTTTTTTGTATTTTTGTTTTGATATCTGGCCTAGGGCTCGAACCCTGGCTTTACGTATAATAAGCCAACACACTACTTACTTGACTGCGGCGCCTCCAACGGCATTGTTTTATTAATTATTTTCACTTGGTTCCTACACTAACGACAGTAAAATAAAATAGCAGTCTCCTATAGCAGAATCCTAGAGAATACTTGCCGTAAGACATTTTCAAAATGCGTTACACAATTTTCACTTTCGGAAGCAGTTCTATACTCCATCTCCACCATGATTGTGGCATTTTGTCGATTTAAATCGGGTGGTAGAGGCCCAATATCCCCAGACATTGAACTTTCCCTTTGTAGACATAGACGTAATAGATCGTATAACATCGAATCTTATATTTGGTTAAATCAAATTATTATTGGTTACTGAAAATTTCTTCGTTTGTATTACGGCCACTCTCTCGACACTCGAGCCTAAAACAACAGACAGATAAACAGACTATACAAGTGTTTTTCAACCATTATAATGTAATTTGTGAATAGAGTTCTAATCGCAAAATTCACATGGAATGCTGCCAGTAGTCCCAAAGTACTATTTTAACGCTTGTGAGTATAACCGTAAGGAAAACCGATTCGACAATATGTTGCACATATGCCTTATAAAGAAGTCGCCGTAGTCAAATAGGTAGTGTGTTGGCTTTTTAGATATGAAGCCACGATTCAAATCCCAAACAAGATATGAAAAAATTTTACTTTGCTGACTTCCTCTCAACAAATTTCTGGCAAAAACTGTGAGAGTAAAAACAAATTTCTATGAAAAGTTTCTCAAAAAAAAGTCGTTCGGGACTGTAGGTCCCGCCATTTATAGATAAAATTAACACACAAGTAGTGTGAGAAGCTAGGTCGTAATCTGGACTGAAGGGTTGTACTGACAAATTATGTATGTGTGTGTTTATGTAGTAAAGGTCCAATATATTTGTAGAAATAAACACAACAGACCCTATATCCAGTCTTACATTCGATTCTTCTTAGTCCTACAGGTTAGTGAAATTTCCCGGCCTGTACGATGGTTACTCTTTCTACGATCGAACGTATAGTTGCATTGAGACATTCAAGTGTTTTCCCAACATCTCCTCGAAAAAAATCGCAAAGTTGGCTTGTAATATTGCCAGTACCACCAAAGCACTATCTCAACATTTGCGAGTGTAACCTTCAGGGAAACTGATTCGATAGCTTGTAGCACATTGTCCTTATAACATATGCTATTCTTTTTTGTAGTATTTAGTCTAGTTTTATACCAAGTAAATGTTATCCAATATGAAAATATCGAATGGGGATTCATATACGGGTTTACAATAGTGACTTCAACCAATAACTTTGTCAGCCGATAACGATCATCTTGGTGAAGCTGTCAAATTAGTTGTCATTTATTCAAACTGTTTTGTGAAATAACCTTGGATGGATATAGTAATTGATATCACAGCAACCTATATTCGCTGAATGGGCTCTAATTATCATCAAAAAACTATCCTCAGCGATAAAGGCCATTGATGGACGAATGAGTACGTGAACAAACAAATTTTTAAAATTTTTGGACGATACCCAAAACGATACCAATCCACATAAGATCTAATATATCCGGAATCAGTCACTGTTTAATGTGAATTTTATTCTGGCGTAACATCGCTTCACATTTCTCGGAGAAGGACGTTGTTCATGCCGTCACCGTCAATTTAGAGCCCTGTAGGTCGATGATTATCAACTTCTGTTTGGTTTGGATTGGTCACATTAGGCATTATTTACGAACGATTTGTGAAATTGTCTCACATGGTAATAATATGAACTAGCCACAGAGATTATGAGATTTTTGGGGGTTTCTTAATTCGTGCATGTATAATTAGCCGCGGCCCAGTAGTTAGTAGACGTAAGGCCACATTCAAACCCCAGGACAGACATCTCCAACAAAACGAAATATGAAAAAATATTTCCTTTCAACTGGGAAAACTCAGAGAGTAAATAAAATTGTTATAAAATGTTTCTTAAAAATCTGTCGTTCGGAGTCGACTTTAGACTTTAGGTCCCCTGCCATTCTAGTATAAAATTAAGGGACACAACATGAGTGGTGTAAGAATCTAGGTCATAAATCTGACAGAAGGGTTGTAATGACCATTAGGTACGTATAATAATTGGTCGCAAACCACAACGGTAGCCAAAGCCAACATAGCAAATGTCATCGGTCAAATTCAGCCAGATTTATGCTTCTGGGTCCTCGAAAATTGGACATTTTTAGTTCATCTATACAAATGCGACCTGATGAATTGATTTAAGCATCTTCCACTGCTCGTTTATTATGAACTATGGGTAGGAATAAAACCGCCAATTCTTTGAGTTTTTCTTTCTTGCAAAGCTACAGGGAATTGAAAATCTTTCCTATTTTTAATTACGCTTCCTCGGCAATTAAGTTTTTTAGCTACTTTACAAGCTAATAACAGATGGATCTTTGGGTTCATTCTGTTAGAAATCATTAACATTCAGAAAGTGTTTCAAATTAATGGATTTAAAGAGGATTATTACACCAAAAATCCTTACAATTGTTTTACCAAAAACAAAATGGAAAAAAACTCTAAAAAAAAATACACGAAATAAATCCTAGAAAAATAAAATCTTCAAAGGCAAAATAAAATCATAAATACTTAATACGGATTATTTGCACCCTCGAAAAATAATAAAAAAACGTAACAATAACCACAATAAAAAAAAATATTGAAAATCCATTAAACAGAAAACACTTGCCAACGAAAGTATACATACATATGTACATGGAACTTAAGGCACAGGCACAGTGCCTTTTGTGAAGACAATAAACAAAATTGTAACACTCCACACAGAATAAATCCGGTAAATTGTACTTCGTAAGTCATTTTCGTATTTTGGTGGATTTTTTTTTGCCTTCATTTTTTGCAATTGCCCTTATGAATCAATAATAAAGATTTCGATAAAAAAAAAACAAAGAGGAGAGAAGAAAAAAATACCAGGGAATACTCGTAAATGGAATCGCTAGCAAAGTGCTAGAGATTATGCTTTAAGGAAAAGGGTAATAATGCTAAAGCAAGAGCACAGCATAGGGTTCATAAATAAAATTTTTCTTGGCAGATTGCCGCGTTTGTTTTTTTTTATGTGTCCTTTGCCGGGGCTGCCGTGTATTTACCCTAAGGATTTGCTTTGTTTTTTTGCGTAAATATTTTGTGGTTTAAACACAAACCGAAACCAAATTCATCTATAATTCATGACAACCAAAAAAAAAAGAAGAAACTAAGAACACGACAGGCGGGAGGGAGTTTTGTTTAGATTTGCAAAACAAACGAAAAAAAAAGTACGAGGCATAATCAAAAGTATTTGCCAAAATTGACAGCCAATCAAAGATAAAATATTTGCATAATATTTTTAGTAAATATGTTTTGATTATAATCATTACAATCATATTCAAATTCACAATCACATTCACATTCATAGAAGAGAATTGAAGAATTTGTTAAAATTGCTTCATTAGATATGAAGAGATTACGGGTATGCAATGAATAACAAATGTTTTCTAAAAAAAAGTATTAAAAAAAGTACGCTTTAAAGACAAAGGATCTAAAAACAATGCGTTTTATTCAAGCCATAAATAAATAAATAAAGAACACGTTCAGTTTGGAAATGATTTTAATCTTTACGCAAAATTTTTTAAAAAATTTTATATGATAAAACGCCTAGGAGATCTTATATCGGTACGTTCGCTTATTAGACGAGACCCTGTGACTCAACTTCTGACTCTTTGGTCTTCGGTCTTAGTGGTAGCTCTGATATCACAAAGCTAACTTGAGCACGCATGGCGGCCCGTTGTGATGCTACGAGTGAAAGCAGTCCCTGTACTAGCCAAGTTCCGCCAAATCAGGGAAAAGGAAAAAGTTGGCCAGCTCAAGGGCTGCACAACAAAAGCACGACTACCCCGCATTGGAAAACCAGCCAGAAAATTTGATGAACGAAGCTATATCCTTGACATCAATAGATGATAGTTCCTTTAAGCTAACAAGGAATGAGGAGCCAAATAACCTATATCTACACTTACCAAGGGACAGGCACTGGCAAAGAAAGTGAATAACAGTTTCCTCTTTCTCAGTGGACCTGCATCCATGGCAGATGTCGTTAAAAGGAGCCTCATTCTCTCAGCGTGTCTACCCATGATGCAATGACCCGTAAACACGACCACTACAGTCGAGATGACGTCACGTCCGAGACCAAGTAATCGGTTTGTACGCCTACCTTCCATCCTGGGCCAGGTAAGTCTAGCAGTGGAGCAGGATTCCTCATTGACCCAGGATAGGATGGCGTCCCGAAGGAACCTCCGTGCATTGGTCAACTTGACCGAGACAAGTGGTATACCCAATTCAACAGAAGAGCATTTCGGAAGGAGCGTACCAGCTCTGGCGAGTTCGTCGGCCCTACAGTTTCCCGGAATATCACTGTGCCCGGGGACCCACACCAAAGAGACACCGGTGAAGCGCCTCGAGACTAGGTCGAGACAGCGACAACATTTCGTAACGATCCTAGAGTTAAACACGAAACCTGACAGAGATCTTATCGCGGCCTGACTGTCTGAAAAGATCGAGACGCGACTGAAAAGAGCAGCCTTGACGAGAATTAATTGAGCGGTCCGGTAAATTGCCATCACCTCCGCCTGAGACATGCTGCAGTAGTCTGGCGGACGGAGGGAAATACTCAGGTCCAGTTTCCCAGACTAGACACCACTTCCAACCCCATCATCGAGTTTATAGCCGTCGGTATATATATCCTGGACTTCCGGAGGGACGATCGTATCAGAATTTCAGTCATCCCTACTTGGAATCAAAGAGTGGAAACATCTATCAACCCAATGACTTCTGACTCTGATTATCTAACAAATTTTAAGAACATATTTCTTACGGAGGCTTTCTCTCAGCCTCAGCAGTCTTCTGACAAACATTCAGAGAGTAAATAAAATTGAATTGAAAAGTTTATCAAATCTATCGTTCGTACATTAAACAGTACGTCCCGCCACTCATGGATAGAATTAACAAACGCAACATAAGTGGTGAGGGAAGTTAAGTGATAATCCTGACTAATCACTTAAGAAACATTTACCACACATTTATCTTAAGGTTCCAAAAACATCGACACTTGAGAAAAATTAGGATTCTATTTACATATCTTCGCTCGGCTCATTAGAATAGTGTAGGTCAGATACGAGGCCTTGACCTAGGGCCAGAAATAAAGGAAAAAACTATACGGAAATATAAGAAACAGCGTCCATATCAAACTGTAAGGACAATTCGCTTAATTTCGGTGCATACAAAGAAATTTCTGTTACAAGGATGGACCAATAACTTCGTTGGTTTTTGAATGAAATACAGATTTTTTAAATAATCTGTGAGTTTTGAAAGGTTTTTCGAATTTCGTTATCATAAAAGAAAAAAAAATGTATTTGACGGGGTCATCCAAAATAGATTTCCTAGATAATTTCATTATTGGAATCAAATATCGTTGCTCCGTGTTATTTATTCTACAAGACTAACACGTGAATGCCAAAAAAAAACCGTCACCATAACTTTATTGGTCGAGGAACCCACTTTGAAGTCGTACTAAGAAATCCACTGCTTAGGCTGTGGTTGATCTCTTGAGTGTGATGATGAGGCTATGCTTAAACAACGGTAATGACCCAGAAACTTGTCCATGTTGTAACTGAAGAACGCCAAATTCTTCAACAAGGTTGTCACATAATTGTATAACTTTACTGGATGAATTTTTGGCATTTCCGAATCATCATTCCTAATTGAAACCAATTTCTACGGCTTTCTTTCAACCTGAAATCTTCAAGCGGTCAACATTTTATCGGCAATTGTTTCAATTATTTCGCGAGCGCAGGCCTTTTTTTCGTATTTTTCGTACATGTATGATCACCACCATGATGCACATTTTCCGTAGTATTTAATAAGCGTACGCTGTCATCACTCAGAGTTGTTAAAATTTGAAGTCGCCGTAGTCTAGACATAAGGCCAGGATTCAAACCCCAGGTCAGACATCAAAACGAAAATATGTAAAAAAAAAGTATTGCTGATGATAAAACAAGCGTAGATTTTGTTTAACAGAATCATCATATATATTATTTCTGAAGCACTTTTTTTTGTCGGTTGCAAATATCTCCCATACCACCGCATCAAATTTAATGAATGATATCTCATTTTAAAGCTTATATCAAACACTAATGGCGAAAAATAATTAGAAATTAAAAAATTAATATTTTCATTGATAAAAAATTATATTTTATAAAGAACTACATGGTAATACTATTGTCATTATGATTATATGTTTTTGTTCAAGTGTGGTAATACAGGGTCGCTTAATAATAATGCAGTTCTGCATAATAGAGTATGTATTAAAATCCATTCTGGCAATACCACTATTTACTGTAATGCCGTTTATTACTAAGTCAGTTATATATATATAACATGCATATTAAGCTATTTTGGCAATACTTTGCAGTAGTTGTTAGATCAAGTGCGCTAAACAGGATCGCTTAATTGTAATGCTATTCCACATAATAGAGCACATCATATCAGCAAATATTATTCATTCCGATAAAACTGTACTCATACCCCGAATCAACCTTACACCTTCTGATCCAACTGTGCCTTTCCGAATGACACGAAAATAATTCCCTGTGAAAGTTTCTTTTACTATGACGATTGTGCTTTGTTACAAGGTCAAACCGTTCAAAAGGTAGGATTGTATTTACCAGAACCGGTCTTTTCACATGGGCAGTTATACGTGGCTTTTTTCGAGTGCGTACGATTAAAGATATTTTTGTTGGTATTAAGAATTCGCACGGGCAAAAAGTGAACGATGATTGTGTCATCACCTCTAACATTGTATTCAAAAAAGTATTATAAAAGCATTTAAACATGATGTATGTATGTAAATATATATAATATATTATGATTTCTAATATTTTCATACTTTTAATAAAATTTCTATTAATTATTTTCATTTTATGTTACAAAAATGACAACTAACGGTGCGAAATATTCGCACGGGTCATCTAGTTTAATGAATTCTTTTAAATAAAATTTCAAAATATTTAAAATGCACTCTTAATTATTTTTAACAATTAAAATGTCACACATCTCAACACCTCCACTCTGTTAATGAGAGGTCTCCCGCCCTATAAGTTTTTTTTATTTCTAAAAAAACAAAAATTTCTTGTCTTGTGATGATTTGTTTAAATATTGTTGTGAGTTTAAAAGAAATACAAAGAAATTATGAAAAGAATAACAAGAGAGTTATTAGCACCTTGGGACAAATCGTAACAAGGATAATTTACATTTTACACAAACAAAACAAAAATAATTTACAAAAATGTCAACATTCTACCTCCCTCCCGCGCACTTCCTCATCACCATTCATAAATATTCCATTTGATTTCGCATCAGCATTTAAAGGAAGAAAAGAGAGAAAGAATATGGGGAGTCTATCAACATTTTAATAAACTTGTTAAGAAATGCGTTTCGAAACTGAAGAAAAAAATCTAAAATTACACGCACAGAGATAGCAAACGAAGATACAAGGATAAGGAGGAATGAAGAAGAAGGAGAAGGATGGGACAAGAGATTTTTAATAAAAATTATGACGTTTTTAGCCCAAGAAATAAATACTCATTCAAATGCTTTATGATACCCAAAAAAAAAAGAGGAAACAGCAAAGGACAGACAATCCGACAATACGAAGAACGGAGGCCGTGTTAAAGAAAAACGTTTGTGATGCCAGAGTTAATTAATCATTTTTATCCAGTTTCAAACCATGAAATGAAAATGGAAAATAAAAAAGAAACGAAAAAACCTTGCAATGGAAATAAATGTCTCCAGAGATAATGTCATCGTAAATGGTTTCGGCAATTTTGTGTAATTTCTTGTGAATTATTAACTTTTATTTGTACTTTTCATTTATTGTTGGGGAAAAAAAAATTTTCGTATTTTTTTCGTTTTCTTTCTTGGGGATATGAAAAATCCTTATGAAGATTTTATTCAAATATGAAAATATGATACGTCTTTGCTATCTAAACTACTTACTCTTCATTTACAGAATCACAGGCTCTTACGAAAGCAGCAATAATTTTGTTTCAAACACATCAATGAAACGTTTTTTCGCTACTTATAAGCACTCATGAAATTTTGAATATAAGATAACTTTGTTAAATTTCGATGCTGTGATGGATGGATGATATCGTCAGCTCGATATTATCTTGGGATGAGTGTTTTTCCAGGCTAAGTTGACGATGTTAATTTTTAGAAAGTCATACAGCAGAACTATAATATTTTCTGCAACGTGATAACAAATCACTCGATATTATTGTAGTTTCTTAACAGAGATCTGCAATAAATCGTTTTTCCGCTACTCATAAGCACTCATGAAATTTTAAATATAAGTGAGTCAAAAATTTTGAAATTTAACTATGGACTCTGATTCATTCCTACTCCCTACAACGTTGATTTATAAGTACAGGGGTCGCAATGAATTCTGTTACAAGTCCATACTGAACTTACAACAAAAGGAGGATAACTTTGTTAAAGCTCGACGCTGTGATGGATGGATGATATCGTCAGCTCGATATCAACTTGGGATGAATCTTTTTCAAGGCTAAGTTGACGATGTTAATATTAAGAAAATTATTCGCAGAAGTAGAATCTTTTCTGCAACGTGACAACAAAT
>CM025792.1:85524548-85553289 GCA_014635995.1 Sarcophaga peregrina | reverse complement strand
CAACTGAATAATTATCCACGTTATTACTGCCAAATTCGGTTTAATTGATAAAACACCTACTAAAACTTTTGAATAATTAATGCGACAACAACAACAACAACAACTAAGTAAGTAATAAAATAGACAACAACAAATATGAACATATGACTTAATGAGAAGTCTAACTAGAGACAAAGTCAATAGCATATAGGCAGACAGACAGATAGACAAACGATGGTGTGGCCGGCCATAAGAAATCATAATTCTCTGGTGGGTCATAAAACAATTTATTGATATGAAATGTAACGTAAATTGAATGGACAACCTACCGTATGAAGATACACGTAAACATACATACATATGTAGAGACAGACAGACAGACAAACGTTCATTTCATTCGTATAATGACCATAAATAGAATGTCATTAGTTGTTGGGGATTTTTTTTCTGGTTTTCCAATTCATATTCGAATCTTATTTTTTTGTTTTCTTTTGTTTCCTTTGAACGTAACGTAATGAATTCATTGGAAAATAATAAAACAACATCAACAAATAGATATTAAAAGTTAATGAGAATTATTATAATAAAATGAAGTCAGCATTTTCTGTCACTCAACCAACATTCGCCTTCGTTCATTCGTTCATAGAAAATAGGATCAGTTTGTAGCAGCTAAATGTACTTTCGGAAATATTGTTTTAATTAAAAAAAAAATAAATTAATAAATTAAATACGAAAATATTTGCATAAAAACAATAACAATTCAGAGTTTATTATCTACGTAACGAATCAAATTCAATTGAATTTTTTTCACCGAGCACCAGCCAACCTATTCATACGAACAGAATTGGCCATTACAACCCTTCAGTTGGGATTACGATCTAGTTTATTTTTTTTATATAAAAACCAACACTCAGGGGATGGCCCCTACTCATGTAGTGCATTGTGCAGGTTTAGGAAAATAGGTTATGGGAAGGTGGAAAGAGGGAGTAGTGTTTGTGGACATTAGGTTTAAATTTCTCAAGATTGTAATTGACGGGAAAAACCCTCGCAGGAAGATCATTCCACAAGCGAGCAGTGCGGGCAAAAAATGAATTCTCCCTGTAATGCATTGTGCGGTTCACTGGACAATCAACCACAAAAGGATGTGCTCTGCAAGAAGCTCGAGTACCACGTAAAAATATGTGATTATCGGGAACCAAGCCACTTTTCTTTCGAGAATACCTCTCATTATAGTACCGATAGAACAATGAAACACACGCCACATTGCGACGATGCTCCAACGAATCAATAGAGTTGGATACCCTACTGTCATTTATAAGCACCTTCGCCCTCTCCTGTACTCGGTTGAGAAGCTTCAAAATAGACTTTGAAGCACCGGCCCATACATGAGAGTTGTACTCCATCCGGGGTCGGATAAAGGTCCTGTAAATAGTAAGAAGGTCGGATGGAGTGAAGTATTTTCTGCACCGTTTCAAAAAACCAAGGCACTTGAATGCTTCCTTCGACACTCGAAAAATGTAATCGTTTCCAACGAGCATCACAACTAATTCTCATGCCCAGAACATCAAGAGCATCCGCCTCCTCAATATCTACATTACCCATAGATACAGATGACAGAACACCAGCGTCAGCATCACGCCGGTGTGTCAAAAAACAACATTGGGTTTTTGCGCGCATTGAAATCAACCCTGTTCGCGCGGCCCCACTCACGGATTGTTATCAGGTCACCTGTGAGTAATGACGCACTCATGTTTGACCTCCTTGCCCCAATCTCCAAAAGGCTCGGCCTCCGATCAAATGAATATGAATGACAAATGTTGCTGTCATCCGCAAAAGAGTAAATAGGATTCGAAGTAATAGATAGAAGATCATTGAGAAAAATAAGAAAAAGAGTAAAACAGCCCTGCGGTACCCCTGAATTTATACTGATATTTGCAACAAGTTCTCAAACCACTTATGTTGTGTGCGTTAATTTTATACATGAGTGCCGGATTCTATAGTTTAAACTCGACTCCGAACGCCAGATTTTTGAACAGCTTTTCATGGCAATTTTTTTATTCACTTTCAAAGTTATAACCAGAAACCTGCTGAGAGGCCATCGATGAAATAATTCTTCATATTTCGTTTTGTTGGAAATGTCTGATCTGGGATTTGAATCGTGGTCTCAGGTCTAATAAGCCAACATTCTACCAACTACGACCATTTTTTTGCCAGCGATCTCGGTATCTATAAAGAGGTTCCTATTGTGTCTTTTCATTTTCTGGCATCTTTCACTCAACTGTTCAAAATAAAGATCACTGGAGTAGGGAGATTTATTATGGAGATTCATCAACGACTTCTTTGATGAAATATTTTTTGTTGCAAATACCTGCTCTGGGATTTGAATCGTGGCCTTATGTCTAATAAGCCAACACACTACCTACTAGCCTACCTGCTAGTTTTGACGTGAGCAACAAACATATTCGTCTTATAGTTGTATAGACCACTTAGCATTTTCCCCCAGTAAAGAGATCATTTGGTTGAACTGAAATATTTCTAAATTCCCTACATCTTAACCAAAAGAGGAAAATTTCTCCCGCTATCAGGCATTCGTCAGCCAAACAATATGATTAAAGGAAAAAATTAAGGAAAATTAAATTTCAAGCGATATTTTGTAATAAGAAAACATAAGTGAAACCAGAGCCATGATACGAGAACTTTGGGTCATTAGTTTCCTCTTCACGCCTAGCTGATAGGCCTTCAAGTGAAGGAAATGAAAAATTCAGCAAAAGAATTGAAATGATGAAGGATATTGTGGAAGCTAGACGCACTGAGTTGCATTAATGGGTATAGATTTCACTGATTACATCGGCTTTTCGCTAGGGCAATCGTATGAAAAGTTCTAGTTTAGTAGGTAGTGTGTTGCTTTATGAGACGTGAGGCCGCAGTAAAAACCCCGGATCAGACATCTTCAACAAAATTCAGCAGGTTTCTGGCAAAATCCCAGAGAGGAAATAAAATTATTATGAAAAGCTTCTCAAAAATCTGGCGTTCGAGTTTAAACGCTAGGACCTGCAATCACGGATGTATATAATTCACACACGCAATAAAAGTGGTGTGAGAAACTAAGTTGCAACTCTAACTGAAAGGTTGTAATCACCACATATGTATGTATGTCTGCATACGCACTTTTTTCGATTAATTGTTTCAGTTTTGAATAAGTAAACTTGACAAGTTTGCTGAAGATTTTATCGTTGTTCAACTGGAGTACGAATAGGGTTTGAGCCCCTTTATAGACGGACGAAACGTGGATTCACGACTAAGCTGAGACTAAAAAGAGTCAACACAAAAGTTTCTAGGAGTGTAAAGGTCAATACTGACCTTTGAGAATGCACGCGACATCATCCCCATTGAGTAATTTCTCACTTTTTCTGGTATATTGCATGCAAAGAAGTCGCCTTAGTCCAGTAGGTAGTGTGTTGGCTTATTAGACGAAAGGCCCAGGTTCGTAACCCAGGCCAGAAATCAAAACAAAATATAAGAAGTATTTCTTCGGTAACTTCCTCTCAGAAGGTTTCTGGCAAGAACTCTTAGAGTAAATAAAATTGCCATGAAAAGTTTCTCAAAAATTTGTCGTTCGGAGTCCACTTTAAACTGTAGGTCCTGCCACTCATGTATAAAATTAACGCACACAATAAAAGTAGTGTGAGAAATAATCTGGCTGAAGGGTTGTAATGACCAATTATGTAAGTATTGGTTTGACTAAAAAAGTATTCACCAACCAAACATGGCTTTTGCACCAAATCCATGCATATTAAGTTAGGCACTTTTCCTCCACCCTCTTTATTCTCCGGATTTAGAGCCAAGAGATTATTTCATGTCTTCTAATCAAAAGAATCTTTAGAATAGAAAAAGGTTTGACTGCAGCGATTAGGTCATCTAACAAGCAAACATATTTTGATGAATTCGGCATCATCGGGAAAAGATAAGGTCGAGTTCAGGAAGTTGAAGGCGAACTCCCATTGTTAAAAAATATAATGATTTTTTTTTACCCTAATACCTATGTTGCCCAGAAATATTGATCTGCCCTCGTATTGAATTGGTTTTCTATTAGATAGAACAAAAATTCAATACATTTTGTTGTTAATCAATACTACCATATTGGTTTTCATATAATAAGATACGCAATTCACTTCACCTTCTATTGTTTCTCTCTCCCCCATTCACTTTTTTCACTTTTTCGTGAAAAAGAAGGGAAATTTTCTCTAAATGATAGGCCATTAAATATAACTACACTGTAATTTGCATAATTTTATATTCATTAGATAATTTTGAAGACAATTTTTGAACGAAAGAAAAAAAAGTGAACAAAAAACATTATTTTTCCCCCTTTTCTAAACGATGCAGTTTATTAAGCGTTGTTAGCTGATGGCTACAATTCAAAAAAGTGCGAGCAACACATTTAATTGCAATATTTTTAATTGTGAGGTGGTGTAAATTGTAAGGCACTAGCTACTACTAGCTGTGCTAAAGATATGAAAAAGCTTTTCTTAAGAAAATTTCGATATTTTCTTTAAATTGATAATGACACCCCGAATATCGGTCTTAAAGTTATTTATTGATTCTAGCTTATCTACAAAGACTTCACCAAGCCCTGCGAAATTTTTACAGTAATCCAACTGAGGGTACAATGGTCATAATCATTGTACTTCTAGACTAACTTTGTAATAATAATAAATTTTTTAATTCAGAAAACGATTTAGATATGGTTTTAGTTCATGAAAACCTTTACAAAGGTCTTAGAAACAATATTACTTACGACATTCGGTTGATTTTTTTCATTTAATATATGGAAGGAGGTTGTTAGGCAGGCGCTGTAGTCTAGTAATTTGTGCATTGGCTTATTAGACAAAAACCCGAGGCTCAAACCTTAGCTCAGACAACTTTAACAAAACGAGATATGAAAAAGTATTTCTACGGCTACTTCCTCTCAACAGTCTTCTGATAAAACCACTGAGAGTAAATGAAATTGCCATAAAAAGTTTCTCAAAAATCTGTTGTCCGAAGTCGACTTTAAACTGTAGGTCCCGTCTATCATGGATAAAATTAACAGAAGCAATATGAATACTGTAAATAGGTTAGGTTAGGTTAGAGGACGTGTACTTGTCAATTCTGATAAATACAGTACTCGGTGGTCGAATTGACCCATTGTACTACATCCTAGCTTCTCACACCACTTATGTTGTGCTGCGTTACATTTATACATGAGTGGCGGGACCTACAGTTTAAAGTCGACTCCGAACGACACATTTTTTGAGAAGCATTCCATGGCAATTTTTTACTCTCAGAGTTTTTGCTTAAATCTGCTGAGAGGAAGTCACCGAAAAATTATTTTCAAATTTTCGTTTTCATGTCTGACCTGGGATTCGAACTAGGGTCTTTCGTCTAATAAACCAACACACTACCTACTAGACCATGGCGACATCAATACTGTGAATAACTAGGTTTTAATCCTTACTGCAGGGTTGTAATGACCAAACACAAGGACCATTTTCTTGAGCGCTTTATTAGCGAACTTGATTATTCAGAAAACTATCTGAGAATTTAATTCTTGAATTCCTTTACGGAATACCTACTTACATACATAATTGGTCATGACAGCCCTTTAGTCAGGATTACAACCCAGTTACTGTCATCACTTATGTTGTGTGTGTTACTTTTATACATGTGTGGCGAGGGAGCTACAGTTTAAATTCGATTCCGAACGACATTTTTTAAAGAAACTTTTCATTGCAATTTTAATTACTCTTAGAATTTTTTTTGTGTTTTTTTTTTGTCAGAAACCTGCTGAGAGGATATTGTCGAAGAAATATTTTTTTCGTGTTTCATTTTGCTGCAGATGTCTGATCAGAGATTTGAACCGTGGCTTCATGTCTAATAAGCCAACACACAACCTACTGGACGACGGCGACTTTAGATCCTAGGTAAACTATTACGCACGACATTCAGTTGATTTTTTCATGCAGTATACGGAAGGAGGTTGTAAGGAAGTTGCTGATATCTAGTAGGTTGTGCACTGGCTTATTAGACACAAACCCGTGGCTCAAACCTTAGCTCAGACACCTCTAACAAAAGAAGATATTGAATCTGTCATTAGGAGGCGACTTTAAACAGTAGGTCCCGGCAATCATGGATAGAATTAAGAGACACAACATGAATGCTGTGAGAACCTGGTATGTAATCCTAACTACAGGGTTGTAATGGCCAAGCACAAGCAAAATTTTTTGGGCGCTTTATAGACTAATTTAATTATTCAGAAAGACCAGTCGAACTCCGATATTAGGATTCCGCCAAATAACTTTTTATTTCTTTGAAAATGCTTTAAAAGGAAACTACTGAATATTTTCTCAAATTTCTTATTTTATTTGAAAGTACAATCCTTCCGGTTAATAAAGGAAAATAATTTCATGCAAATGGCAGTAGCCTATACGATCCGTCCAAATTTTAAGCACATTATCGATTGTGTGCAGCTGTATTTCACCAACGGCTTCACGAATATTGTCTTTTAAGGCGTCAATTGCCTTATCTTTGACGGCACTCCACAAACAATACTCCAACGGTGTCAAATCGCTGTTCGGAGGTGGCCAAACGATATCATCTCTGCGGCTGATAATGCGATCTTCAAAAAAAGGGCCCAAAACATCGAACGTAGTTTCGGCTGTGTGGCACGTAACGTCGTCCTGTTGAAAAAAAATGTTGCCAATATCCTCCTCTTCAATTTTTGTGAATGAACATGGCCCGATAATGATCGCCATTGCCTGTAACATTATCAATTGTGTGCAACTGTATTTCACCAATGGCTTCACGAATATTGTCTTTTAAAGCGTCAATTGTCCCTGGCTTATCGGCGTAACACTTATCTTTGACGGCACCGCACAAGTAATACTCTAACGATGTTAAATCGCAGCTCCGAGGTGGTCAAACGACATCAGCTCTGCGGCTGATAATGCAATCTTCAAAAACAGGGTGCAAAACATCGACTGTAGCTTCGGCTGTGTGGCACGTAGCGCCGCTATGTTAAAACCAAATGTTGCCAATATCCTCCACTTCAATTTTTGTGAACAAAAAATTCGTTCAACGTGGCCCAATAACGACCGCCATTGACTATAACGGCTACTCCTTGCTCATTTTCGAAGAAAAATGGCTTGTTTTGAGTGCGTCGACTTTTCTATGTATGCGTGCGGGTTTTCTGTGCCCCAAATGCGACAAATTTGCTTGTTTACATACCCGCCAAGATCAAAATGAGTTTCATCTGAAAAGATGATTTTTTTTTTGTCAAAATCGGCATCTTCTGTAAGTCGATCGCAGGCCCACTTAGTGTAGCAAAAACGCATTGGATGGTCAATATTCGTTCAGCGGAAGGATAAAATCAGACATGAGCTAAGTGTTACCATTCACGAAATAAGCTTACTTACTTACTTAATTGGCCATAACAACCCGATTAACGGATTTCGGCCTGCCGCAACACATCCTTCCAGGCGCCTCTGCTTCTTGCGCGCCTACGCCAATTGGTCACACCAATCGATGACAGGGCTTCTTCGATTTGGTCCTTCCAACGGATACAAGGTCGTCCTCTTCGCCGACTTCCGCAGATCCCCGCATCAAACACTCGTCTCGCCGGAGCATCCTCCTCCATTCGAACGACATGGCCGAGCCAGCGCAGCCACTGGATATTAATACGCTGTACAACGTCCATGTCGTTGAGGAGCTCATACAGCTCACTGTTAAATCGGATGCGAAAATCATCGCCAACTCGCACTGGACCGAAGATCTTACGTAGGACTTTTCTCTCGAATACTCTCAAGCAGCTGCATCAGTTCTTAATAGGGTCCATGCTTCTGCGCCATAGAGAAGCACGGGTAGGATGAGCGTCTTGTAGAGTATTAGTTTCGTCTTGCGAGAGAGGTCTCTGCTACTCAATTGCCTATTGAGACCATAATAGCACCTGTTGGCAAGAGTAATCCTGCGCTTGATCTCCAGACTGACATCATTTTCGGTGGTAACGGCGGAGCCAAGATAAATAAATTCCTTGACTGTATCAAAAGTATAGTTATCGGCCGTAATATGTGAATCAATACGCCGCACGGCTCTACTTGTCGACAACATATACTTCGTTTTTACCCTCATTTACTGCCAAACCCATCTTCTTAGACTCCCGTTCAATAGCACTAAAGGCAGCAGTGACATCTCGTTTGGTACGCCCTATGATGTCGATGTCGTCAGCGTACGCAAGCAATTGGACACTTTTTTGAAAAATAGTGCCATTACGATGCACTCCCGCCTTTCGCAGAACACTCTCCATGACGAAGTTGAAGAGGTCGCATGATAAGGGATCGCCTTGTCTGAAACCTCGCACGGTATCGAAAGGTTCGGAGAGGTCCATTCCTACCTTGACGGAGCTGCAGGAATTGCTCAACGTCATTCTGCATAGCCTTATCAGCTTAGCAGGTATACCGAGCTCAGACATTGCGGCAAATACACGATCCCTTATGGGGCTATCGAAAGCAGCCTTATAATCGACAAAAAGATGGTGTGTGTCGACTTGATTTTCGTGGGTCTTTTCCAGGATTCCAGATCTGGTCGATGGTGGACTTGCCAGGTCTGAAGCCGCACTGATAAGGTCCAATCAGTGTTTTGACGAGTGGCTTCAGTCGTTCACACAATACGCCTGTATGACCCTTATATGCGATAGGGAGAAGGCTTATACCCCTGTAGTTGGCGCATATTGTAGGGTCTCCCTTTTTCAGGACGGGACAGAGGACACTGAGGTTCCAATCGTTGGGCATACTTTCCTCTAGCCATATTTTGTAGATGAGCTGGTGCATGCGCCCTACCAACTCATTACATCCGGTCTTAAACAATTCAGCGGGGAGGCCATCAGGACCTGCCGCTTTGTTGTTTTTAAGTCGCATAATCGCGACTTTAACCTCTTCATGGCTAGGCGGCGGAATCTCCACGCCGTCATCATCAATCGGGTCCGGAACATCATCTCTAGAGGCGGTATTGATGTCGTCATCGCCTTGCAGCAGAGTAGAGAAGTGTTTCCTCCACAACCTCAGCACCCCTTGCGGATCTGTAACCCCTCGGTCAGACGCTTAACCTTTTGATAGAATTTTCGAGCGTTATTCCTACATCTGTACATCTCGACTTCCTCACGCTCACGCCTTTCCTGCTCCCTCTTTTTGCGTCTGAAAAGGCGTCTCTCATCCCTTCTCCTCTCTCTGTAATTTTCGACAATGGCTCGCGTAGCGGCCGACTGCAACGTTTTTCTGTATGCGGCGTATTTCGCTGCAGCTGCCTCGCGACACTCCTCATCGTACCATTGGTTTCGTTGGGGTGGGCGCTCGAAACCAAGGACTGTTTCCGCAGTATTGCGCAAGGAGTGGGAGATGTTGGCCCACAATCCGCTAATGTCGCTGAGATTGGATGGGGAATGACGGAGCTTATCAGAGAGTTGAGCGGAGAACGCCTCAGCTGTCCTTTGTGATCGCAGCTTCTTAACGTCCAGCTTTCGCAGTGCACTAGAGCGCGCAGTCCTCGAGGCGCAAATGCGCACTCGGAACTTGGCTGCGACAAGGTAGTGGTCCGAGTCGATGTTTGGACCTCTAAATGAGCGCACATCTAGTACACTGGACACGTGCCTTCCGTCAATCACAATATGATCGATCTGGTTGGATGTTGATCGATCGGGGGACATCCAAGTGGCCTTGTGAATGTCGAGATGCTGAAACCTGGTACTACATACTACCATGTTACGCGCCGCGGCGAAATCGATCAGCCTCATACCATTGGAGGTAGTGTTTGCGTGGAGGCTGAACTGTCCGACAGTGGGGCCAAAGATACCTTCCCGCCCGACCTTTGCATTAAAATCCCCGAGGACGATTTTGGCGTCATGGGCCGGGCACTTATCGTATACGTCCTCGAGTTTAGCATAGAAGGCATCCTTAACCACATCGTCCTTTTCTTCCGTCGGGGCGTGAGCACAAATTAGGCTGATGTTGTAAAATTTTGCCCTGATGCGGATTGTGGTGACGAAGTCTCTTATTAACCACAAATCCGCATCCGAATTCGTGCTTATCAACATGGCAGCTGTAATACACATCGCAAGATGCTAGCCTTTTGCATCCTTGTCCTATCCATCGCATTTCCTGTATGGCAGTGATGTCCGTCCTACATTTCATAAGGGCATCCGCCAGTTGGGCGGAAGCGCCTGCCCTATAAAGGGTGCGGACGTTCCACGTGCCTATTCTCAAATCGTTGTCCTTGAAACGTTTGCCGTGGTCGTCAACTTTAGAGGGGATCTTTTTAGAGGCTATTGTATAGGCTTTCATTGGATTAAATTTTTACGTGGTGGGTTCCAAGCCCTACGCATAACCCGAATTTAACGTCCAGCGGATTGGACCTCGCTGCACGCATTAGTTAACATCTAGCGGGTGCTAGAATGCCATCCAGGAGGGGCCACGAGGAGGCTGCGTGTCAACTTGAATACAGCAAGACAAGGATCGCCCTGGTGGTCGCCATGTTGGCCACAGTCAGAAACTTGTTTGCATGCATTCCATCCCTCACGAAATAAGCACTAGTTGAAAAAAAACGTTAAATGGCGGACCCGATATTATGATTTTTCTTAAAATAATAATTATTATACGGAAGAAGGTTATAATTTGCGACACAGTACTTGTGTTTCAGTGGTCTTTCAGTGCACCCAACCCAACCAGAAGTTTACGAGATGCGTTTAAAAATTTTTTCCCCATTTTTTCCATTAGAATTTATATTTCGAAACCATTAAAAAGAGAGTAGTGATGTCACCATGACACCTCTCGTCCATTACTTTTTCCTATGTTCAGTATTTTCCAATTCTTTTCAAAATTTTCATTACAAAACAGAGGGATGATTTATTTAAATTGAAAAATTATAAGAGCAAGATTTTTTCAAAAACGAATTTAGGAAAATAAGAAAGGAAAACAAATACAATCAATTGCTATTTAAAAGAAAATTTCTTAATTTAATGCCTAGGAAACAAAAAAAATATGCTGCGAAAATATTTGTCATTCAAATTAGTTTCACTCACTTTGCTACCAAGCTTGGTGTACATCGTATTTAAGGACTTATTAGTGATTTATTTATGCACAATATGTTTTAATATTTTTCGATATGATTTCTAAACAATTTTTTTTTTGTTAACATTATTGAACTGATAATTTACTACTTTTGTGGTTACTTTTGTTTATCACTGTTATTATTATTATTTGGTTTTGCTTCTCTATTCTCATTTTTCCTTGGATTTATTTAAGAAAATATTTGAATTTCATGCTTTTCATATCTATTTTTTTGGTTTTTCTGCCATTCATCATTCCAGAGAAGGGAGTATTTTTGTTTTTGTTTCGTCATGCCTTGATTTTTATCGATATCATCATGTTTTATTTGTCGGTATCGCAAATTGTTGAACAATTTTTCATTTATGATAATTTGCCATTTTCGTTGCTGTTTTCCCATTTCGTTAAAATATGATAAGAATTATGGGACAACTGTTGTCTTTTTGTTTCCCCCTTTTTAAATTCGTTTAGTTGGCTAGATAGTTACGCTTAAAGACTAATATTAATGACATATTTTGCTGGGATATTCAGTAAAACATGGATTGCAATTTTTAAATAAAAATCACAGGAATTTTTCCTGTAATAATTTTCTAAGCAGGCTCTAGGATAATATCGTTATGCAGAATGAATCCAAGAACAGAAAATTACAAATCAAACGTGAGTTACATTTGTTATTGCCACTAAAAACACACAGACCTGGTGGCATCTCTGAGGAACAGAGATAATTCTACGTACACAGCTCTAATGAATCAAACATTTTTGAGATTTAATCTCTTAAAACATAACCACATGAGTACTATACTATAATACAGAATAGAGTCACATTAAGCTTGTATCGATTAAATCGTAAATTCCCAATCAGACAAAAGAAGTATGAGGTTTTTGCTCTATTTAAGCTTTGTTTTACTTCTGTTAATCAAGCATTTTCCACTAACATATGTGCACAATGGGTCATTACATCCCTTTAGTCAGGATTACGACCATGTTTCTCACACCACTTATGTGGCGGGATCTACAGCATAAATTCTTTTCTGTAAGACAGATTTTTGAGAAACTTTTCATTTACTCTCAGAGCCTCCAGAGTTTGCAGAAATTTGCTGTGAGGAAATCGCCCCTTAGAACGTGTTAACTGTAATGCAGCAGGAGGTTTAAAGTTGCCATATTTCCTTGCCTATAATGAACAATAACATTATCTGTGGTAATTCTATAAACATAAACGTTGCATTATTTGTATTAGGATGAAACAATATTTTTTGAACTCTACTCTTTTGTAAGACAAGATGTTCTTTGAATTTCGTATGATGTTCGTTGTAGACCTTGCCTTCTCCAGGAAGTCTGGCAACTCTGTATAGATTATTTGGCAGAAAATGAAAGCGTTGAATTTATTTAAATAATTATCAAAATGAGTAATATTTTGCTATACACTCTGTAGGACTTAAATCTGAGATACTTGAGTTTTTATTGCAATGCTTTGGCACTACATCAGGTCACATCTTTTTACGAGTGGTTTGAATTTCATCACGTCACCTCTTTCTACAAGTAGTTGGACTTACAAAAATCTACTATTTTTACAAGTTATCAATGCAAAGCATTCTTTTTTTTTATAAAACCAGCACTCAGGGGATGACCCCTACTCATGCAGTGCAGGTTTTTAGGAAAGAGGGAAGATGCGAACGGTAAGGAAACGAGTTGCTGCTGATGGCTATAAAATGGCCAGTGCTATACCTTCACCATTAGACAGCCTATAGCAATCGTCCCTGCAGTTTCTCGCACCACTAATTTTGTGTGTGTTAATTTTATACAGAAGTGGAGTTTGGATTTCTGTGATACTCCTTTAATCGATATAATGGAAGTGATTTGTTTGAAATGTTTACTGGCTTCCTTTGAAACATGGTTTCTTGAGTTTTTATTGCAATGCTTTGACACTACAACAGGTCATATCTCTTTCTACAAGTGGTATGACAAGTTTGACAAAAATCTACTATTTTTTGAAGTTATAAACGAAAAGCGCTTTATAGAGTATAGATTTAGAGTGTGTCTGTGATGCTTCTTTACACGGTACGATGGAAGTGATTTGTTTGGAATGTTTACTGGCTTCCTTTGAAGCTTGGTTTCTGTTCGTTCGGTTTAAGTATACTGCAACAAAAAAGCAATAAGTCCGTGTTTTTAAAACAGATCAGGTTAGTTGGTTAACTAGTTTTTTTGTTCTTTAATTGTTTAATTTTATTTTTAAACAATCGAAGCAGTTATACTGGTCAAGGCAATGAATAATAGCCCGAAAACAATTGCTTTAAAGGACCTGTTCTCACACCTTCGCTGCTGGTATGACATTTTATGAAATTTATGATTATGATCTCTTTATTCTTCTTGTTTGTTTTTTTTTTGTTGTGAGAAACTGTCAAGTATTTATTGTTATTAGGATAGGATATGTATGTAGTATGACCTTGCTTTGACAAACCAAAATAATTTCATAAATTTCCTGTTAAATTGCCATCATCTTGTTGCATCGTATAGATAACGGTTTTGAGTATCTTGTCACAGTTTAAGAAATAATGGCCAAAAGGACTAGTCTAAGAAGGACACACTTGTCTTGTTTTATTTATTTGGTTGGCTGTTTGTCTGTCTCTAGAATTGTCTCCATAATGCTGGTTTAAGGCTTGATTTTGTTTGTTTTGGTTTTTTGAGCGGACAATTGTCACACGGTATGTGGTCATAATTTTTATATGAAATTTAGTTTTCTTTTGTCTTTATTGTTGGTTGACAATTTGAAGAAAAGAAGAACATAATTTTTGTCAGATAAAAAGTTTTTGAGTTTTAAAGAATTATTGTTATGAACATAAATATCGTTCTTCAACTGTTTTTGAGAAGAGGTATTGGCGCCAGTAGTAGTAGTACATTCAGGACATTTTTCATTATTATTGTACAACAACAAAACAAAAAACAATTTGATTTGTACAAACCTTTTTGGAAACCTAATTTTCTAAATAGTATTCCCTTAAGGCAAATGAATTCCATATACTCGTATACTACGTACTTATCGCCTAAAGTTTATCGATAATAATTTGTTTATCCCCGTAATATGTATTGGCAAGCAACAGGAGTAAATTTTTTAATCAAATTCAAATTTGTCCACATCTGTCCCTTTTAATAAAATTCCAAAAATTATGTGTTTTATATTTAAAATTACAAAAAAAACAAAAAAAATATGTACAAAGGTCCCTTTTACACTTCATGGCCTAAAAAAAAAATTCAAATATTTTTCGTAAGGGCATGTAAAGGCAACAAAGCCAAAAAAGGAAAAAAAATTTAGAACAACAACAATAAATTTCAATATTAAATGTACAATTTTTATAAAGTACGAAATAATTTCAAATATTTTATGTTCATTGTACAAAAAGTACAATCGAATCCAAGGATAAAAAAAAACAACCAAAAACAGAAAAAAAATGTTCTTTTGACAACATTTAAAATGCATTTCGATTACGATTACAATGCCTATTGATGATAATGGCACAATGGTAATAAAAGGCAATACAAGTACGCAAGTTAAAGATTGTGCACGGAATAGAATTTTTTGTTTTGCACAAAAAATGGCACTCGATTGCTAAGCTATAAAATTTTCTTCCCCTCAGAGTTCATATAAACTTTTAGTCTTCATTTGCTAGTTTGAGTTATATAAGGGAGGAATTTCGCCAAATCACAATACACGACAAATCAACAACAACAAATGTTGGTGAATGGACTCTGGAACATTTAGGAACTGCCCATAATTATCATCGAAAAATCAATCTTAGCGATGTCGCCGTCGTCTAGTAGGTAGCCCGAGATCAAACCCCAGGTCAGACATCAAAACAAAATTATGAAAAAATTATTTCTTCGGCAACTACCTCTCAGCAGATTTCTGGCAAGAACTCTGAGAGTAAATAAATTGCCATGAAAAGATCCTCAAAAACATGTCGTTCGGACCCGACTTTTAACTATAGGTCCCGCTACTCATGTATGAAATTAACGCCCAATGCAAAAGTAGTGTGAGAAGCTAGGCAATTCAAGTACGCCCGTTAAAGGTTGTGCACGGAAAATAAATTCGTGTTTTGCACAAAAAAATGGCACTCGATTGCTAAGCTATAAAATTTTTTTTCCTTAAGAGTTTATAAAGAGTTTTGCGTGTTCCTTTGATAGTTTGAGTTATATAAGCGAGAAATTTCGCCGAATCACAATAGACGACAAATCAACAACAACAAATGTTAATGCACGGACTCTGAAACATTTAGAAACTGCCCATAATTGTCATCGAAAAATTCACCTCAGCGATGCGTTCCATTACTGAATAAATAAGTACATGCATAAACAATACATCAATAGGAGTCGCCGTAGTCTAGTTGGAAGTGTATTAGCTTATTAGACTGAAGGCCCTTTGAAACATGTCAGACATCAAAACAAAATTATAAAAGATTTTTTCTTCAGCAACTGCCTCTCAGCAGATTTCAGGCAAAAACTCTGAGAGTAAATAAAATTGCCGTGAAGAAAAAAATGCAAAAATCTGTCGTTCGAAGTATAAAATTAAGCCTACAACAAAGTGATGTTGTCATCCTTACTGAAGGGTGGTAGTGACCAATTACAGTAAGACAACGTTAACGCTGTTTCAAAAATTACACGGTAGTATTGGGATTCCCATAAATCGCACCAAAAACGGCTTGAACCAACCAAAAGCGGGTGAACTATATAGCGACAGTGTATACTAGAGGTGTGTACAAGAAATATAAAATTGCACTCTATTGCATTTGTCTTAAGACCGAATATTGATTGTAGCTGCAAATATAAATAAGCGTTAAGCAAAGATAGAGTACAAAAAAAAAAAACAACTGCACTTGTAAGCCATTGTACAACATTGTATAAAAGCGAGTTGTGTGAAGAGGGCAACAAAAATATTGTACTCTTCATAGAGTCACAACATGAGTTTCTTCTTTTTCCTTTCAGCAAGCGAACATCTTCGTCGACACCAGCATTGCCAGTAACTTTTTTAAACTTTTTATTTCCAGGGAAAAACCTTTTTTTGCATTACTACTACTGATATTCATATGGCAATACTGAAAATGTAGCTTCAGTAGTAAAATATGCTCTTACAATACAAAGCATAGTTCCGTTACTTCACAGGCAAGCGAGTGCTGTTGTTTCTTTTAGTCGGAAGTGGATAGCGATTTGAATGAATTATTACATTCCACATATAATGGCATCAATAGGTCTCTCAAAAGAATAAGAAATGTCAACGAGATCTCACATACGCTTTATTTCATTTAAAATTAAGCATAAGAAGCGCTATTTCCCAATGCAAGCTGCAAGCAAGTACCAAGATTACCGCCTAGCATGGTAAATGGTATGATTAGCGAAACTTTCAGTTTAAGGTCATATCAGAAGATGACTGAGAACGCAAGTGGCCGTACTATAGTAGGTAGTATGTTGGGTTCGTATCTCAGGTAACGCATAAAAACGAAATATGAAAAAATATTTCTGGCAAAAACTCTGAGAGTAAATAAAAATTGTCATGAGCAGTTTCTCGACTTTAAACTGTAGGTCACCCGCCACTCTCGCATAAAAATTAACGCACACAGTGGTGTGAGAAGCTAGGTTGTAATCCTGACTAAAAGGTTAAAATAACCAATTATGTATGGATAGATGTATGTACAATGTACATATGTTCGTATATTAATTCGTTAAAAAATTAACGCAGACAACATCAATGGTGTGAGAAGCTATGCCGTAATCCGACCTAAAGGGTTGTAATGGCCAATTATGTATGTACTAAGAGACGCTCTCTCTGAGTAAGACTTGTTCTTTTATCTTTTTCTTTCAAGAGCTCTAAGCTGAGATTAAAACTCCCAAGCCTTCTTCTATAAAGCCAATACACTCCTCATTAGACTACAGCGACCACGACTTTTACAGGAATCCCAATGAAACTCACTTTCACTGTCACTGCTCTGCACTATTAATGAACAGAGAAAAAATCCCCAGGCAGTAACTTTCTAAATCAATTGACAAATTTAATCTCTATGGACTTTAGTAGGCTTATTCAAGTTTTAAAATGGTTTGATCGTGATTGACACACCATTGAATGCACAATAAAATCAAACTACCGGTACGGCCTATTTATGTATTGTTTATCAACAATGTCTGGGGTCGCCATGGTCTTGTAGGTAGTGTGTTGGCTTATTAGACGTAAAGCCAGGGTTCGCGTCTTAGGCTATACATTAAAATAAAAAAATACAAAAAGTATCTTTTCGGCTATTTCTTCTCAGTAAATTTCTGGCAAAAACTCTTTGAGTAGATAAAATTGCCATGAAAAGTTTCTCAAAAATCTGTCGGTCGGAGTTGACTTTAAACTGTAGGTCCTGCCACTTATGTATAAAATTAACACACACAATATAAGTAGTGTGAGAAACTGCGGGCTTGTTAGGGACGATTGCTGTAGACTATTTAATTTTATAGTCACCAGCAGCAATTCGTTTCTTTGCCGTTCGTATCTTCTCTGTTTCCAACTTTCCTAAACCAGTACAATGCACTGCGTGAGTAGGGGACATCCCCTAAGTGCTGGTTTAAAAGAAATGTCTTTGAGAACAATAGTTCCTTAAGATCCCTAAAGTAGGAATTTTATTTTTTCATTCATTTAGTTCTTAAAGAACACATGGCTATTACAAAGCATTTCAGTCTTTTTCTTTTCCTTTGTTTAAGTTTTGACTACTGCAGCAATTTCTAGGGTAATAGGGTTGCCATTCGACTTTATCTGGAAACATTGTCTTGGATGACAATGTTGAGGGTATGGTAATGTATTCGTTGCAGTTGCTGCGAACATTTTTATGGAGTCTTACTTTTACGGAAGTTATTTTGATGTAAAAACATTTTCGTGTACAGCCTTTATACACTACCTTTTTCAAATCTGTTATACGAATATTGAACATTTGAATGGTATTTTTTGCGTATCTATCATAAACAACAATTCGATTGACTTTTGTAAGCCAATGTGAGTCTGTGTGTGTGTGAATGTGTGTAAATTTGAAATTGAGTTTAAATTCTTAAAATTCTAAGGCACACACACACATACTACTCAAAAAAAAATTCTCAAGTTATTGACTCCGCAAAATAAGAAGTCAACCACTTCTCTCTCTTACTACATGTGTGACTACATTTTACAATAGCAAATAAGGATTTCTCGTTTCTTTTTGTTTGACTGTAATAAGGACTAAATATTGTTTATGGAATGGTGCATGTGTATGGGGAGGGGGAGGGGGCTTGCCTCCTGTAAAATTTTAAAATTGCAAACAAAATAAAAAGAACACGCGCACGTTTTATATGAATTTGAACGGTAATAATCGATCCCTGAGGCATATTAAAAAAAATAAATCCGATTTGGAAATTGCACTACTCCGTGTGGAGTGGATATGGATGAGGGAGTAGGATGGGGTGGTGAATTTCTGTTTTGCACTTATTAATACCTTTAAAATGTTGTTATTGTTGTTGGTGTTGTCATTGTTCAGCGCTATTGCGAACATATGGGTCTTGTTTTATTTGTACTTTTTTTGCAACAATTTTTTTGTTTTTTGAAATCAGATTTTCATTTGCCACTTTTGCTACGGTTATTTATGAACTTTTTCTTATTTCATATCTTTTGTTGTTTGCCTTTCTTTGTTCACATTCTTATCCTTCCATTACATCGTACTTCTTTCACTTTTTTATTGCTCTTGTTCTTTTGTTCATTCATTGTTTATTGTCGATGTTCGTTCGATTTCTTATTACAATATTGTTTGGCTCAATTGCGAAAAATAGAAAGAAAAAATTTTTTTAAAAAGAAAATAAATTCACAAGTGCAAACAAATGCCGATAATGTCAGTTT
Source organism: Sarcophaga peregrina (assembly GCA_014635995.1). Classification (NCBI taxonomy): domain Eukaryota; kingdom Metazoa; phylum Arthropoda; class Insecta; order Diptera; family Sarcophagidae; genus Sarcophaga; species Sarcophaga peregrina. The sequence goes on along the minus strand of CM025792.1, from coordinate 85,534,293 downwards.
CTAGTCGAACATTATTTTTTTGTTTCTTTTGAATTTGTATTGGAAATTTATTGCATTTTAAGTTGGCTTAAAGAATGTCATAAATTTTAAGCATTTAATGCCATTTTAAAGAGTTTTCAATGCGTTTTACTCGATTACTTTTTTGTTTTTATTATTTTGGCCCATTCTCGGCACTCATACACTTAATATATAGGAAATAAAAGATTTTCTTTTAATGCAAATAAAATTATCAAGCAATTGTATTTTATGCTCCATGGAATGGAATGGTAAATTATTTAAACAGGAATTTAAAAACAATAAATTTTAAAAAACATTTGTAGTTTAAAAATCTGAAAAAATTTAATCTATATACAGTGGGTGCCAAAATTAAACTCTACATTAAAAGAAAAATATACATTTTCAAATGAACGTTATTTTTTTTTTAATTGTTTTTTGTTAAGTTTATAAAATTGAAACTAAAAAAAATTTCAAAATATTGTCAAATTTTTTTCGGGCACTCTCCTTAATTGGTAAAATTGGAGTTTGGTGTTTGAGTATTTGAATATGGAAATGCCATGATTTTCAAATTTTTATTAATTTATACACGTTTTTAGTAAAAAAAAAAAAAAAATAAAAATCTTGCAAGGTTTGTATGCTTTTTTATCACTATCTTAACCTACTTTGAAGCGAGTCTTTACTACCTTGAATATTCCCGATATCTTTAGTATATAACCCCAATTCCACAATTTCCGCCTTTTTATTCTACCCGGAGTGTCATACTATCATTAATAATTGGTCATTACAACCCTTCAGTCAGGATTACAACCTATTTTCTCACACCACACCACTTATGTTGTGTACATTAAATTCATACATGAGTGACGGGACCTACAGTTTAAAGTCAACTCCGATCGACAGACTTTTGAGAAGCTTTTCGTGACAATTTTATTTTACTTTCAGAGTTTTTCCCAGAAATTTGCTGAGAGGAAGTCGCCTAAGAAATATTATAATATTTTCGTTTTGATATCTGACCTGGGATTTGAACTCGGGCGGCCCTTACGTCTAATAAGCCAACATACTACCTGCTAGACTACGGCGACTTCATACTACCATTACCTTTGAAAAATTTATCATAACCCTTCCATCCCACAAGCAAGAAATTTTACCCAACCACCATTAGCAACACGAATCTATGAACCTTAACTATCGAAAACTTTAACAGAACAAACAAAAGCACAGGATATTAGATGCATCATTAGGAAGCCTGTAATTGTAGAAGAAAGTGGTGTGTCACAATAAGAAGTCAGAACCGATAAGCACGCTACTTTAAGAACTGAAACAATTCAACTTTACAAGAGAAAAAAAAAAAAAAAATAAAAATCTTGCACGATTTGTATGCTTTTTTATCACTATCTTAACCTACTTCTGAAGCGATTCTTTAATACCTCGAATATTCCCGATATCTTTAGTATATAACTCCAAATCCACAATTTCCGCCTTTTTATTTCTACACCGGAGTGTCATACTATCATTACATAATTGGTCATTACAACCCTTCAGTCAGGATTACAACCTAGTTTCTCACACCACACCACTTATGTTGTGTACATTAATTTCATACAGTTTAAAGTCAACTCCGATCGACAGACTTTTGAGAAGTTTTTCGTGACAATTTTATTTTACTTTTAGAGTTTTTCCCAGAAATTTGCTGAGAGAAAGTCGCCTAAGAAATATTATAATATTTTCGTTTTGATATCTGACCTGGGATTTGAACTCGGGCGGCCCTTACGTCTAATACGCCAACTTACTACCTGCTAGACTACGGCGACTTCATACTACCATTACCTTTGAAAAATTTATCATAACCCTTCCATCCCACAAGCAAGAAATTTTACCCAACCACCATCAGCAACACGAATCTATGAACCTTAACAATCGAAAAACTCTTACAGAAGTAAACAAAAGGCACAGGATATTAGATGCATCAGGAGGAAGCCTGTAATTGTAGGAAGAAAGTGGTGCCACAATAAGAAGTCAGAACCGATAAGCACGCTACTTTAAGAAGTGAAACAATTCAACTTTACAAGAGAAAGCAAAAAAAAAAAACAGTAATAAACCATGGTAGCCATATGTTTCCAAGGCACGTAAAAAAAATGAAAAATTGTACGAACGAGCCAGAGAACAGTGTTACCTTAGCAGACTTCGTTCGGCATAGGTTACTAACGGGCTAAATACGTCTGGTCTTTTGGCAAGTGGATTCATTATTCATAGGTAATGAACTCCAAATGTTTACTAACAAAAGTCTAAGAAAAAGAAAATGTGATAATCGGATATAATATCTAACGGCGACCAGTCGAACATATTTACACAAAAGCCAATTTGCTTTAGAAAATCACATATGGCAGTAATGTGGTGGCTTATACACCTGAGGCCGTGGTTCAAACAGCCGCTTAGACATCTCGAAAAACGAAGTATGAAAATATATATCGGTTAGATTAGGCTTGAGAACACTAGGAGGTCAAAGTAATCCATTGTAATACGTCCTAAAGTTGATAGAAAGGATAATAAAGGAGGAGATAGGGAAAAGAAGAAGAGGTAGGAAAGGGAGAATAAAATATGAAAATATATTTCTACTGTGACTTTCAGCAGCCTTCTGGCAAAAAGTCTGAACGTAAACAAAATTGTCATCAAAAGTTTCTCAAAAATCAACAAACTATAGGCCCAGCTACTCAACTACAATCATCTGTGAGCTGCTAACTTATAATTCTAACTAAAAGGTTTTACTGATTTATTAAGTACGTAGGTCATATCTAGCTTAAAATTAGTAATCGATTAACCAGTGGTCACACAATGCCTTACAGGGAGAATTATTACATTAGCTGCACTATGTGGAAATTTTCTTCTGCAGAAATTTTTCTTGTCGCTTACAACATCAAGCTGCTACACGAGATAACCCATCTACAATATCAATAGACTCAACTGTACATAATTGGTCATTACAACCCTTCAATCAGGATTATTGACCTAGTTTCTCACACCATTTATATTGGGTTTGTTAATTTTATACCTAAGTGGCGGGACCTACAGTTTAAAGTCGACTCCGAACGACATATTTTTGAGAAACTTTTCATGGCAATTTTATTTTTACTCTCAGTTTTTGTCAGAAACCTGCTAAGAGGAAATCGCCGAGGAAATACTGTATTTTGTTTTGATGTCTGGCCTGGGACTCGAACCATGGCTTTACGTCTTATAAGCCAACACACTACCTACTAGATAACGGCTTTATTCTCTCTCACTTTTTCTAATTCCAATACAGGCTAGGGATCTTCTACTGAGTGTTTGTATAGAGAATATATTCAGAATCGTGACGTGATTGGGTATGTACAACCAATTGAAATCTGTCAAAGTGTCAAAATATATTGTACAATTTTGTTGAGACTTTATGTTCTACAAAAAGTCTCTAGACGTGAGAACGTGATAATGTAGACCTGAGTATATGATTTTTTGTTTCTTTTTTTACTACCGTATATAAGAGTACTTGTCATCACTGGTTTATATTAGCACCACGATTTAAAGTACTGTGGCTGGGCAGTGTATGAAATAAATTTGCAATAGAATTTTTTTTAATTTTCTAAAGAAAAGCGATTAAAAAATCACCCTTTATTACCAATATTAACAACGCTATGCGCAAAAACCGGTTTCTTATAAGAGTACAAAGAGTATATTTTCTTAAGAAATGCAAATAATATTCCTTTTAATCTGTATTCCCATTAATATGATCTATGGCAGGCTACAAAGACTACAACCATAGAAAAGAAAAAAGAAATTTTATGCAAATGATACCAGCACAGACCAGGCCAGGCCAGACCAGACCAGACATTTGCACCTTAACTTTTCTCTCTCAATTCTTTGATAATCAAATAAACAACGACGGAAAAAAACAAAACTTCAAGACAATGAATATTAAAAAGGGTTAAAATTAGCATAATCACTAGAGATAGTAAGTCTGTCTGTTTGTTTGTCTGTCCATTGTTTGAAATAAAACTGACAAGGAAGAGAATCTACAAAGTCAGAGCCATTTAAGATTTTAAAGTTCAACTCGTCATCATCATCATGAGTGGATGAAGAAGGAATTGTTGCTGTAACAAGTGATGAAGAAAAAAAAAGTCGCGTGCTGCCTTATAATAACAACAAGGAAATTTCATTACAAAGCTAAACATAATTTCGGGTTTCCGTTTAGCTCAGCAAGCGATAGAAATTTCAAAGGAAAAGGCGACAAAAATTCCAACAAAAAAATATTTTTTGCTGTTGTCTCAAGGGTATTTTAAATGTATTGCCGATAGATGAACAATGTTCTGGAACATTGAATTTCTTTTTGGGAAAGCCGAAGAAAGTGTTGTTAGCGTAGAAATTAATGCCAAAAGAAGGCATATAGAGAGAAGAAGTCATAATTCATAATATTTTGTATGAAATCAAGAAAGGAATGGTCATTTATCACTATGTGACAGTAGGCCATGGAGGCATGTGTCATTGAAAGTTGACAAACACACAAAGAGAGGGAAACCTTCAGTGAAAATCAACTACAAAAGAATGACAACAAATTGCTACACGACCGTTTAATCATATCGAAACTTAGGAGAACAAACAAAAAAATCGAATTGAGTTAACAGGGATTATTACACAGTGAGGGACAAATTAAAAGCACAATATTAAAGTCGTTGTTCTTTATATGTCCAACTCTAATGTCACATAAAAAATTTTTAAAACTAACTGCCCTTACCTACACTTATGTCCACATATTGCCCAACACTTTCCTTTTCACCCTCTTGATATATCGACGCCTCCGTTCTACAACATTCTAAGTCGAAAAAGTGTGTTTTGAGTTATGAGCTCTCAAAGTTTTCACAGGTCATACGACTGTATCTGGTTTCTAAATAGATTTTTCCCTAAAACTTTGGAACGGATGGGCTCATCTTAACCAAATTTTGACAGTATTTAAGTAAGAGAAAGTAGAATTTAAAAATGCAAAAATATTAAAAACGTTCTAAGTACACTTAAAACGTTATAGAATGCAGGCGTCGATATGTAGTTCTCGTCTTTTTAGTCCATTTTTGAAATGAAAAATGACTTGTTATTGTCATATACTGCCTTTGTCTTATTGTTTTAATAATAAAACAAGCGGGCAATTGAGAAAAATATTTGTTTTAAACTTAAAATCGAAACACTTTTAATTGCCAAACGAAATGATTTATAATTAACGTCCCATCAAGTCATTGCGGTAGTACGGCTGCGAGTCTTGCGAGTCCTTATTTATTGATAAATACTCTCTGGCTGTTTCAAACTCAAAATGTTCACTAAAATTCCTTGGAAAAGTACTCAAAATATGAACGATCTAACGAGGAATTTTCTAAACAAAAATTGATTTATTTGGGTGCACCTTATTTCCCAATACCTTCCGGGGTAAATCATTCTTCTGCTGCTCAGTACATAGGTAGAACGCCTTATCTGCCAAGTATTTTTCTTATCACTTTACAAACTTAATTAAATTCAAGTGTAATGGCTCCAGACACCATTCTTATCTCTTACAACCCATTTTTCAAATTCCAATACAATATACTTTATAAGTAGAGGTCATCCCCTGAATGGTTAATTGTTGCAGTAGGATATACTATGCAGAATCAGACAACTGGGACCTATACATGTTACATACATACTTAATTGGTCATTACAACCCTTTAATCATGATTACAACCAAGCTTCTTACAACCCTTTAGTCATGATTTCAACCACTCTTCTCACATCACTTATGATGTGTGTGTCAGTTTTATACAAGTTTGGCGGGACCTACAGTTTAAAGTCGTCTCCGAATGACAGATTTTTTGAAAAACTTTTCATGGCAATTTTATTTTGCCAAAAATAATTCCGGAAATAAGGCCCGATATTTCGTATATCGTTTTGTTCGACATGTTTTAGCTAGGTTTTGAACCTCAGGTTCGCGTCTAATATGCCAATACACAACCTACTTGACTACGGTGACAACAAAAATAACATAACATAACAAAATATTTTACAAAGAGAATTCGTTCTCTAGCTGGACTACACGTTAGCGCAACTTCCTTTTAATAGAAGTTGCTTTCAACGTAAATAGATTCAAATCAAACGTACATAAACATTACTCCTCAGCAGATCTACACCAGAGATCAACAATGAATCGTTTTTCCGCTACTCATAAGCACTAATACGAAATTGAGTATGAATGAATCAACAGAATTGAAATTCAACTATAAGTACAGGTTACAATGAGTATCAGTACAACTTTGACATCAAACTCACAATTCAACTACTCTGATTCATTCGTACTCGCTACAACATTGATTTATAAGTACAAGTAGCAATGAGTATGAGTACAACTTTGACACCAAATTTACAACATCCAAAATATGTTTGATTCATACACATACTCATTCTGATTCATAAATTTAGAAAAATACTTATAATTACTTGAAGTTGCCGTGGTCTAATAGGTAGTGTGCTGGCTTATTAGACGTAAAGCCTGGGTTCGAGTCCCAGGCCAGACATCAAAATAAAATACAAAAAGTATTTTGTCGCTGACTTCCTTTCAGCAGATTTCCGGTAAAAACTCTGAGAGTAAAGAGTAAAAAACTGTAGGTCCCGCCACTCATGTATAAAATTAACGCACACAACATAAGTGGTGTGAAAAGCTAGGTCGTAATCCTAACGGAAGCGTTGGAATGGCCAATTATGTATGTATGTAACATATGGGGTGTGAAAAACTAGGCCAATAATCCTGACTGAAGGGTTGTAATGACGAATTATGTATGTATGTATGTACTTATAATACTCATAAGTGATTCGAATCATTCATCAAAATTTATAGCCTTTGTTATTGTTGCATGTAGAAACAAAGAAAAAAGGAATGAGAAAGACCACAAACAAAGCATACACACAATTTTGTTGTGAGTATAGTAGTGTTCGTGTGCGAATCACACATATTTTGTGCTGCGTGTAGTTGTTAAGTAGAGACGAGTCGAAGTCAATAACATCATGCGTATTGTTAAGCATGAATACGACGAGTACTTTCAACTTTGAGTATGAGTATGATATCAAAATAAGTATGAATGCGTATAAGTATCTGAAATTATGAGTATGACTCGAACCTACTCATCGTTTGGAATACTTATTGCTGATCTCTGATCATTAAATGGGATCTACATTTTTTCCATGTGTCTTCCCACAACACAATGACTTGTAAGCATGACCAATGTAATCGAGATGATGTTACGATTAAATCCGAGTAACTTGTTGGTGTTGCGCCTTCTATCCATCGAGTATCATCGAGACTAGCAGTGGAGCGGAATTCCTCATTGAGCTAGGATATATTGGATGGATAGTATTTCCTGCGAGGATAAAAACAAATCAAATGATTGAAATAAATGGCGAAACTGCCTCATTTCGAGCTAATGGTCAAGAGAATGTAAAACAGGTTAAAGGCTAAGGGGCTAAGTGTTTATTTCCTAGCTTCTTAGCTATATGTAGAGACATGCTTAAACACCGTTTTACATCATGTAAGTTTTAGTTCTCGCTTTGAAGCTGTACAAAAAACGATTTTTTTGTTCTTTGTAATTATAATGAAGTCGCCGTAGACTAGTAAGTAGTGCATTGGTTTATTAGACTTAGAGCCCCAGATCAGACATCTTTAACAAAACGAAATCTGTTAAAATTATTCTGCTGTGAGTAACTCCTCTAGCCTATAAATTTAAATAGCCATAAAAAGGTTCTCAAAAATTTGTCATTGAGAAACAACTTTAAATTGAGTGACGGGACACTCATTTAAAAATGATCACACACAACATAAGGGGATATGAGAAACTAGGTCGTAATCCTGACTAAAGGCTTGTAATGACCAATTATGTATGTATATAGGTATTTACGATCCTAAGTATTTGAAATAGTAATTTGATTGATTTTGGTATTATAATGGCGAAGAAGAAATCCTATATTTCCAAATTCGAATTTAAAAACCAAAGATGCAAACCCATTCTTTTAGCAGCGCCACTTTTTGTCTCTAACATGGTAAACTTTGCTATTAACAGAGCACTGTTAACTTTTTGACAGTGTCAAAAGTGGATTGTTCTACTACTTTGTAATTATTACAGACTATTGACATAAAATATAATTCTCGTCGTAATCATTATTATTATTGAACAAAAGTGTTGAAATTTTAAAGAAGATGGAGGACGGAATTATTCCAGAGTTTGAAAGAGGACTCTCTGGACTATCATTTGTATTTAGTCTGTTTGGTATACTATTTCTTATATGCTCCAAATTGGCTGCTGATTTTCTACAGAATTTCCATATATTTTTGGACAATAATCGATTTTTCAAAATTCAAAACCTAGAGTTTCAAAACCAAGGTTCGAGCTCTGGACTACCATTTATATGTACTCTTTCTTATACGTTCCAAAATGGCCACTGATCTCTTAGTGGATTTTTAAGCCAAAAATTAATATTTTCAAAGACAGTCTTCTCAATACCATGTATTTTTATATGGGACTATATTACCGATTGTATTAAGAGGCCTTGAAACATTCATTTGACTATGATAAGGCCTCATAGACTTAGTCATATGCCACTAAAATTGGCTCCTAAAGCAAGTAACTTTGTTCAGATGGATGTTGTTAACAGTGCTCTGCTAAAGCGAAAATTTTGACTTTAATGTTAAATGTGGCGCTGCTAAAATTTATGGATTGGCGTCTTGGATTTTTCAATTCGAATTTATCTGCAAACACATTATTTCCAAAGAGGAAAACGCCCTACAATCAACAATAATTTGTCATTTTCATATTTGCTTAAGTGAATTAATTTTTGCGAAATCTTGTCTCACATGTCACACACAGCGGAATATGACATGGATTTGCCTAAATGCTTGGTACTAATCATTCAATTACAGATCAAATTACAAATTAATCACAAATGTATGACGTACATACTGCGTACATACCATTTAATATTCTAAAAGGTACCATCAAAAAAAAAATTAATACAATTAGAATTCGTGGCAGTCAAACTTGACTTGATGAAATTGAAACATGATGAATAAAAAATAATGCACGCATAATGGGAATGAATGAATGGGGAAAAAAATTGTCATATTGCGCCATACTTATGAGGATGGTAATGAAAAAAAAAGAAGAAGAAGAGAAGCGAATAATTTTTGGCAAATAAAACGAAATGTGGAAATGAGACGACGTACGACACTAATCAACTAAAGTAACATGACGCATTATAAACCTTAAGAGACAAGGCTCTGCAAAAATTTATATACACACCGAGCAGTGTAATGACTGCTGCTGCTGCTGCTGCTGCTGCTGCTCCTTCTAATGTATCGTGTATGTAAAGGAAATATGTTTGAATGGATGGATGGAATGGAATGGTATGCAGTAAATAATAATGTTTTACTGGTATATGTACGTATACCATCATATATATGCATGTATACAGGGTGGCTGATATGTAATGCAACAAAGTAAAGCGTAAGATTTTTTTAATTTTTTTAATTTTATTTTCAAAGCAAAAATCTTGAAAATAACCGCAAATTTTAGAATCAGTTTAGATTTGTTCGAAATTGGCCTTCCTTTGGTACGAATTATTGGCCTTAAACGGCCGACAAAGCCATCACAGGCTGACAAAAAAGGCTTTGCAGTATTTTGGCTCAATCCCGGCGAAGTGCTATCTAGAGATGATC
>CM025792.1:85502798-85524048 GCA_014635995.1 Sarcophaga peregrina | reverse complement strand
ACATTCCGCTGAAGTAGACAGGGAGCCTATGTAATTGACCACGCAATCATTCAGTTAGGAATACGATATAACATCTCACTTCACTTACATAATTAGTCATTACAACCCTCCCTTCAGTCTGGATTATTCTATAGTTAGAGAGTTTCTCACACCACTTATGTTGTGTGTGTTAATTTTATACATAAGCAGCGGGACCTACTGTTTAAAGTCGACTCCGAACGACAGATTTTTGAGAAACCTTTCATGGCAATTATATTTACTATCAGAGTTTTTGCCAGAAATCTGCTGAGAAGAAATCGCCGAAGAAATACTTTTTGTATTTTATTTTGATGTCTGGCCTGAGACTCGAACCCTGGCTTTACGTCTAATAAGCCAGCACACTACCTTCCAGACCACGGTGACTTCATTTCTCATTATAATTAGTGAATTTCATTAAAAATAGTGAATCCTACTGTAACTTTCGATGAGTAGGTTCGAGTCATACTTATAATTTCAGATACGTATACGCATTTATACTTATTTTGATATCATACTCATACTACTCATACTCAAAGTTGTAAGTACTCGCCGTATTCATACCTAACAATATGCATGATGTTATTGTTATATCATCACTACTTAACATTAACACGAAGCACAAAATAAGTATGATTCGCTTACGTACACTACAATACTCACAAGAAGATTGTTTGCATGCTTTGCTTGTTGTCTTTGTCTTTCCTTTCTTCTTTGTTTGTATATGCAACAACATCAAAGTTTGTAAATTTTGATGAATGATTCGAATCACTCGAATTACTTATAAGTATTATAAGTATTTTACTAAATTTATAAATCAGAATGAGTGGGCGTATGAATCAAACATATTTCGAATGTTGTGAGTTTAATGTCAACGTTGTACTCATACTCATTGCTACTTATACTTATAAATCACTCTTGTAGCGAGTATGATTGAATCAGAGTAGTTAAATTCCAATTCTGTTGATTCATACATGCTTAAAATTGTATGAGTGCTTATGAGTAGCGGAAAAATGATTCATTGCTGATCTCTGATAGGTACTCTGGAATATATTGTCGAAAGCGGTGCCGCATAGGAAAATGTTGCATGTAGGATTACTAAACTTAGCATGCCACCATTTAAAGAGTAGGGAAGTATAAAGAAAGAAAAAATTTGTCGCATATTATTGAGGTAATAAAATTATAAAGAAATGATGCCGCTTCACTCTATTACGTAAATTTTATTATTTTCGCACACTTTATTTTATCATTAAAGGCTGTATGCTGCCATACAGCGTAGTAAAAATGCAGCTTTTATGTTCACATAACCCGAGGCTAAAAAACGCAATTTAAATGAAGTTTAAACTGTTGTCTGATGTGTATGTAGATTATGTTATCAAATATGTTAATGAGGTATACTTCCCACTTTGGTATTTTCTTCTTTCTTATTAAAGTTCAATATTTAAATTCCTTAAAAATTTGCCGTTTTTTAATAAAAAAAAAATTTCCGGAAATTATAGAGAGTCGCAAGGGACTCATTGACTAACTTTTTAAATGCTGACTAAGTTGTTGTTTAGTTTTGTTAACAAGAATTATTGTTTTCATATGCAACCTTTGATGTGGCATGCAACCCAACCAAACAACCAACCAACCACTTGACAATGTGGTGACTTGGTGGCATACATCCATACATTGTGTCAAATAATGCTTAAAGGCAGCTTTAAGTGCTCAGTGGATAGTTTTTTTTTGTCGTTTTCATGCACCCAACGTTTCATTTCTACATACAGTTTGCATTGGTGAGTACCGTGACATTCACTCGCTCACTCACTCACCGCTACTTAAAGTGCAAAAGTACAAATTCCTGATTCGCATACATAATAAATGTTGCACACAGCCAAAGTAGCAATTATTGCTGCTGCTTCTTTTTGTTTTTTTTTATTATTATTCAAGCGCAGTTTAAGTTTTTTCTCTCGCTTAGTAGTCGTAGTTGTTGTTGTTATTTTTAATGTGTCTCTGCTTTAAGTTTTTATTTTTTTTTTAATTTTTTTATAATTTTTTTGTTGTTTTTATATGAACAAAATAAATACAATTTAAAAATTTATTAAGTGTTGACAATCTGTAGTTAATGTTTCTTTCCTTCTTAATTATTTTTATTAACACTTTCCGTTTCTTCTGGGTAATTTTACTTATTGTTGTTGTTATTGTTGTTTTGTCATCATTTTTTTCTCCTTTACTTTGTACATAAAATTATTTGCAATTTTTTATTTTAATTTCTCGTAATAATTCACTCATGCCTCATGCAAATCACTTGTTAATTACAATTGAGTGTTTCAATAAATTAGAGCAGATGCAGAGCATTGTGGTATGATATCGTAGAAGACTTATTGTTTAATTTATTGAGGAAATGAAATTGTGATGAAATCAGAAGGTTTGATAAAAATCCCATCTTCATATATCAGTTTGTACGTGAGTTAACTGAACGGATGGCTACTTCAACAAGTACTCTATAATGACACACCACGTTTGTGATTATCTAAGAATGCCGGGTATTTTTGGAAGAAATAGCGAGACATTCAACGATTAACACCATTATTTAAGCTTCTGAACAAGGACAAAGCCAACTTATTTGCCAAGGCTGGCATCATAAAAAACTCAAACGAATTCCTGCATGAGAAAGACGTTCCTCTACAGAGAAGTAAGCACATGGGGTCTCATAGAAACTTCATTCTTTGGCTAATTTACGACGGGATCATGAACCCACTAGTAGAAACAAATTTGGCCCGACATAAATGTACTCAGATCAGAATATACATTGAGCCTGACAAACGCCCATTTGGATAAGCTCGTAGTAGCGTCTGAGCTCTGGGTACTTACGCCAGGAGGAATACCTTATAATGATTTCTACAGATGTTAGGAGGCCCTAGGACATCTTCTCTCTATCATTATCTGACGCTCAGGAACCTAACGAGTGGAATTCTTAAGCAGCCAGAATTTAATGACAGAATATATCTAACCAAAGGCGATTTGAGCAGAATTCACACACAAGGCTCTAGGTATGGTTGAGAGATAACAACGAGGAGCTTTGAGAACATAACGGAATAGTTAATATCGGTGTTGCAATTTTACCTTACAAGACCCAAGTAAGCTGTACCCGGTGAGGTGCATATCTTAACTTAACTTAGTCTGCAGTCGAAGCAGTGAACAGAGTCGAGAGATTCATAACCAAAAGAAGTTCTTTAAACAAAAACGAAACTATAGATCCATGTGATTCATAACCACTTCACACTTATTTTATTAGGCAGTTAGATACATTCATAATTAGCCATTACAACCCTTCAGTCAGAATTACGACCTAGCTTCTCACACCACTTATGTTGTGTGCGTTAATTTTATACATAAGTGGCGGGACCTACAGTTTAAAGTCGACTCCGAACGACAGATTTTTGAGAAGCTTTTCATGGCAATTTTATTTACTCTCAGAGTTTTTGCCAGAAATCTGCTGAGAGGAGGTCGCCGAAGAAATATTTTTCGTTTTGATGTCTGACCAGGGATTCGAACCCGGGCCTTTTGTCTAATAAGCCAGCACACTACCCACTAGACCACGGCAGTTAGATAAAGTAGCTAAAAAGCCGTCGACTCAATGCCATAATGATTTTTCCCCCTAATCCTGGATAAGGTATCATTAATAAAAAACGATTTCGCTTCTATTGTATACAAATATTGTTTTTAAAAGAGTGGATAGGATTGCAAATTAAAGAATGAAATATGAAATAAAGTTGGAAATTGAAGAAAGCCTTGTAGTATCCTGAGTCTAGAATAAACGTGTCTGATGGGACGGACATATATATAAAATGCAATTCCTGAGAAAGCTTAATAAAGTCTAGCCACACCAAATGCAATAGGACGTGATAAAAATATATCGCTCCACACTCTTCGAATTTCAATTCAAAACAATTCATCTCAAGCCAGCAAAAATTTCAAATCATGTAAGCCTAAAAGCACCAATTTAATTACGAATAAGAGATCGGTGTACTACGTGATAATCTTCTGGAACCACAAAACTTCATATATCACGACTTTTATTGAGTTGTTGCTATTTAATTATCCCATGTACTGCACCATCATTGGAATACAATTTGACTTCCTCCTGATGTTATGGCCAATCCAGCGCTAAATTTTATGTTCAATATGCTTAGAAATGAGTTCTTTATTAAGAAGTACCAGAAATCTGTATTGTTGCTATTGTTAGCTCAAAATATCCTTTCAGTTAAGAGAGATAAATTCAAAAACTCGTAGACGAACTGCAACTGCATGATCTTGTGGACGCTGATTCCTTTTCGTTTAGTTTTCCTGGTGATCAAATATTAATTGATGTAGAAAATCTTAAGTGGGAACAGACATATCTCAACGGGCTTTTTCTTTGGACAGACAAATTTCGTTCACGATATAATACAGGACGATGATTAATAATGAAGATGATGGCAGAATTCTATTTTCGTCCATTATTGATATGATAAAATTGATTGAAACTTCTCATTCAAAAAAACAAAAAACTGGTAGTCCTACAACTTTGTTGATCTATAAATTTGGATTATGGGGTGCACCTTCTCTACTCAATGATTTCCCTATGGCAGCCAGTAGGATGGCATCGATGGACTGCTTAGGTTAAAATGCATATAACTGATATACAAGTACATACGTAGCAATTGATCATTCAATCCTTCAGGATTAGGACCTAGCTTCTCATACCGCTTATGTTGGATGCGCTAATTTTTATAAATGAGTTTAAGTGAGAAATATGGCAATTTTTTTTATTTTTTTGCCAGAAATCTGCTAACAGTCAGTCGCCGCAGAAATATTTGTTATCTTCCGTTTTGTTGGGGATACCAGACCTGGGGTTTGAATAGCGGTTTCTTGCCTAATAAGCCCAATGGCGACTACAATTTCTGATAGATGGAGAAAAATGATCGCCGTAATATAGGGAGCAAGTGTGTTGGCTTACTAGGTGAGTGCATGGAGTCTTAAACTTTTAGTCAAGATTACAACTTAGCTTCTCTCACCACCTATGTCGGTAGTATTTAGAGGCGACTCCGGACGACAGATTCGTGCTAGAGTTTTCATCTCAGAGTTTTTGCCAGAAATCTGCTGAGAGGCATCCGCCGAAGGAATATTTTTTTTATTTTTCAACCTTGCCTTACGCCTAATAAGCCAGCACACTACCTACTAGATTACTGCTGCTTTGACATATTGTAGAAAAATAAGGAAAAATATTTTATTCTAACATCTTTAAAAAGTCTTCTGACTAATGCTTTGAGAGTAACTAATTGTTAATCTAATTTGACATTCGCAAGTCTCATCATTCATAGGTAAAATTAATACACAACATGGGTGTCGTGAGAAGCTATGTTGTAAGCCTGGTTGTAATGACCAATAATTTAATAAAATTTGTAGCACCTATTGCATTTAATCATTTGATATCCACAAAAAAACCTTAATTTCTTTAAAGAAAAAAGCAATCCTTTTCCATCAATAACTTATTCATTACAAGCCTGTCTGGCCTTTTTCACTTCCCCTGAACAAATTACAAAATAATTGTTTGGTAATCAGAATTTTAAATTTTAAATCCCTCGTATAAATTAAAGGAAATATTTCACAACTTTTACATTTAATTAGCCCGAACGAATTCCATTTCCAATAAATTATGCCAATAAACGGAAACTTGTAAACCCTATAAACTTGTATTGATATCGCACTGATTACAAATGAAATCAAAATTGAACCAGGAAAACAATACAACGGCACTTAAGCGTTAAGCAATGACGAAATTAAGAGAGAAAAAAAAAACAAAAAGAAAAATGCGCAGAAGAAGAAGATGAAAAAAAGAAGAAGAAAAACATTAATGTTTCGATAAAATAATTGAGATAAAGAAATAAATCGTAACGAATATAATGAAATATACGAGTGAGTAGCAAAAAAGAAATTAAAAAATAAAAAATTGTATCGTCTTCTTTTTTTTCTTCTATAGGGTGTTTTTTCTAGAGGTATAGAGAACTTTAAGTTGCAATTATTTATCCGAAAAATAATCTTGTGGCATTACATTTTAAATATGATTCCTGGCATATGAGCGCCTCGACTGGCGCGGATGTAGTTCAATCTGGGCGTTCAATTTTCGATGACTTTTCCTAACATTTGTGGCCATATATCGGCAAAAACACGGCGAATGTTGTCTTCCAAATAGTCAAGCGTTTATAGCTTTACCGCATAGACCAATGACTTTACATAGCCTCACAGAAAGTACTCTAGCGGTGTTAAATCACAAGATCTTGGAGGCCAATTCACAGGTCCAAAACGTGAAATTAGGCAGCCACCAAACATGACTTTCAATAAATCTATTGCGGCACGAGCTGTGTGACATGTTGTGCCGTCTTTATGAAACCACAACTCCTGGAAATCATGGATATTCAATTCAGGAATGAAAAAGTTAGTAATCAAGGCTCTATAACGATCACCATTAACTGTAACGTTCTGGCCACTATCGTTTTTGAAAAAATACGGACCAAACAGTCAGTTTTTCTGGATGTAACGGTGTTTCCACATACACTTGAGGATTATCTTCACTCCAAATGCGGCAGTTTTGTTTGTTAACGTAACTATGAAAATCGACGCTTATGAAAATCGGGAACCACGGTAATCTCGTTCGTTTTGGGCCCATTCGACGCATCTACGCCTTACTTATTGATCGTTTGGTCAGCTTTTCTGGATGTAACGGCGTTTCCACATACACTTGAGGATTACCTTCACTGCCAATGCGGCAGTTTTGTTTGTTGACGTAGCTATGAAAATCGACGCTTATGAAAATCGGGAACAACGGTAATCTCGTTTTGGGCCCATTCGACGAATCTACGCCTTACTTGGTGATCGTTTGGTCAGTTTTTCTGGATGTAACGGTGTTTCCACCTAGAGTAGCTATGAAAATCGGGAACAACGGTAATCTCGTTTTGGGCCCATTCGACGAATCTACGCCTTACTTGATGATCGTTTGGTCAGTTTTTCTGGATGTAACGGTGTTTCCACATAGAGTAGCTATGAAAATCGACGCTTATGAAAATAGGGAACAACTGTAATCTCATTTTGGATCCATTCGACAAATCAAGGCCTTACTTGATGATCGTTTGGCTTCAATTCTTGCACGAGTTGGATTTTGTAAACACGCAAACCAAGATCCTTCCGCAAAATCTTCCATAATCTTTCTGAATGTAACGGTGTTTCCATATACACTTGAGGCTTAACTTTACTCCAAATGCGGCAGTTTTGTTTGTTGACGTACCCATTCAACCAGAAGTGCGTTTCATCGCTAAACAAAATTCGCTTATGAAAATCGGGAACAAAGGTAATCTCGTTTTGGGCCCAATTCTTCAATTCTTGCACGAGTTGAATTTTTGTAAGCACGCAAACCAAGATCCTTCCGCAAAATCTTCCATAAAGTGGATGGACGAAGATTCAATTCCTGTGCTCGATGGCGGATGGACTCATTCGGGTCTTCCTCCATGTTACGCTCTACAGCAGCAATAGCTTCTTCTGTACGCACTAGGGATGCCAATCGGGAAATTCCGAATATCCGGGATTTCCGGGATTCACAATATCCCGAATCACGGGATTTTTAAAAACTTGTCCCGGGAGTTTTCGGGATTGTGAATTCATATGTATTTTGACTCTTCAAAAGGTCCTGAACAAAAATTCTATATCACTTGACTTCGATAATAGCATCTCAGATGAGGAAAACCCCACTTCCATTGATAAAAAATTATTTGATGGCATCGAAGAATGCAAACGCCCTATAAAACGAATTAATAGGGTATCTTATTTAGATACTCAACTGTCCAAAGAAATAGATTTGTTTACATCAGGAGGTGGTAGAGGTGAATACTTACAAGCTGCATACAGTTATCTGGGAACTATTTTACCAACAAGTATTGGCAGCGTATGTTGACAACAAAATTCGTTCAAGCCTATCAGATCACATATTAAATGCTTAATCTTTTTGTTGGAATCCAAATTTCTTAAATCTAATGCATTTCTATATGTATTAATAGTTTTTAATTTTGTTAATATTTTTTTTTTATTAAGAAAAAAACGCGATTTTTCTCGTGATTTTTCGGGATTTTTGTATTCCGAAATATCCCGGGATTTCGGGATCGTTATTTACAAAATCCCGAATCCCGGGATTTTTAAAAATAGATCCCGTTTGGCATCCCTAGTACGCACCATACGGCGTCTCTGCGGATGCGAGTTATCAATCAAGAGTAAACGTGGTGCGAAAACGATCCATGGTTAATCGAATTAACTGCTCTGATGGACAATTTTGTCGACGAAAAAACAGACGTAGGGCGCGATACGTTTTCCGCACAGAACCATTATTTTCGAAATAAAATTGCACTATTTGCTAGCGTTGTTCAGGCGTGAGCCTATTCATGATGAATTGCCAAACCAAACTGAGAATAAATCACTTGACAGCTGTTATATCGGTTCGCCATCTTGAAAAGTAATGCCAACTTAAAGTTCTATACCCCTATTAAAAAAACACCCATTGCTTGGATTTTATTTGCCGATTTTTTTTCTTTATTTTTTAACATAAAAACACTTTGTTTTTGATGATGATGATCATCATCAGAACCGAACCGAACCGGAGCTTATAAATATGTATGAATTTTAAAATTATTGGAATCCCTTTTGATGAACACGAGGATCACACCGCTTTTTACGAAAACCAAAAGCGCACAGCAAAATAATATAAGAAATGAAACAGGAACGAAAGTAAAAAAAAACAGGAAAATTGAACACACTGTTCTTAAAGGAAAAAAAATTTTTTTTTTAAAAAAATATCGATTTAAAGGTCGCTAAAGCAACTTAAAAAAAAAAACTTTTTGTTCTCATCAAAACGTAAAGGAGATACAATCCATCCAATTCAACCGGCAATCCATCGCAACTAAACAACAAACGACAGAGACGACAGAACCTCAATAACAACAACTTTTACGATGACGAAGAAACAAAAACACAAAAAAAGAAGTCCATCAATACCAATCATCGATAACAGTCAACAAAAATAACCTCTCAACGCGGAAAAATAAAATCGAAAAAAATCGCCATCGAAAAATCTAAAATCGTTGAAGGAAAAAAAATCTTTTACAAATTACAACAACAGCAACAGAAAACCAAACTTAAATGAGTTTTAAAGCAAAAGTTTAACGATAATGCCTTAAAATCAGCCACAAAATAAGATTTTCTTTTATTTTTTGCTCCGCTCGGTATTAATAGATTTTTCCTAAATAGCCTGTCTATTGAGCATTTTTTTTTTTTTTTTGGTTTCTTCTAACTTAACTGGAACATTATCGTTGTAATCAAATCGGCCGTTGAATTCTACACAAAAAAAAAAACTCCATTTTATTTAAAGTAATTGTTCGTTGAATGTAATCAACTTAATTTAAATTACCATTTACGTCAAACCTGAATAAATTTCTTATTTTTTATAATAACAGTGTGGCCAGAAATATTCCATACAAATGTGTAACATGTGTGCGCCATCACGCACACACAATTAAAACTTTCTGCTCATGTTGAATCAATGACGTCACGACAATTGTGTTCCTATTGGCTAATGATAATATAAGTTATATTGCAGGGCTGCCAACTACTTTCGCGTAGTGCATACACTTTTCAAAAGAAAATGTTCATTTTCTTATATATAAAGGACTTGGATAGTCCAACAACGTCATCTAACGGGAAATCATGCACAAGGCGCAATCTTTAGTTTATAATTTTGATTAAAACTATCTGTCTGTAAGACATTCTTGACAAAAGACAAAAGCTCCTCGGAAAGAAAAACTTTCAAATCTTACAACATCTTTTAAAACAAACTAAATTCCCTTACACAATTCGAAATCTCATTATTATCCGCAATTTCTTTCTTGTAAATCCTTGGAGTTCCTGTTCGAAAAAATCCGGGAAAATGCAATATAAACGTTATAATTTTTGAAAATTTAAAGCTCAAAGACTTCAATATTTCTCTAAATAATTTATCTTGGAAACTCTCTAACCCTAACACTTCAAAGAGAATAACATCACCATCATAAGAAGGACATCATAAGAAAATCAACCGGAACTACCGCTAGCGTATCCAATTCAACAATCAGCTAAAGTTCTAGGTAATGCATGCGTACTTAACTGGTCCTTAGAACCCATCAGTCAGGTTTATAACCTAGCTTCACATACCACTAATGTTAAGAGTGTCTTAATTTTTGCACATGTGTGGCGGGACCTACAATTTAAAGTCGGTTTCGAAAGACAGATTTTTGAGAAGCTCTTCATGGCAATTTTATTTACTCTCAGAAATCCAAGAAATTATTTTTCATATTTTCGTTTTGATACTGGATAGTTGCAATGACCAATTACGGTCTTGTAATTAATTCTTGGCTTATGTATGAAATTAAACTCGAGGAGGTTGTAAAGCTCCCAGATCTAGTAAAGCGTATCCAGTATTTATCAAATGTTTGAAGAGGCATTTTAGTTGCCTTGGTCTCTGAAGACAAAAAGCTAAATATTGCAATTAATCCGATTTCTTTATGACATGTATGAACAAGTACCCAGAGTATCGGAGAAGGCCCTGCTCTGCACGGTATTACAATGGACAATGCACTCTAGGAACATATAAGAAATTGTAATTGAAAATCTAAGAAGTCGCCGTACTCTAGTAGGTAGTGTGTTGACTTATTAGACGTAAAGCCACGGTTCGAGCCCCAGGCCAGACACCAAAACAAAATACAGCAGATTTCTGGCAAAAACCCTGAGAGTAAACAAAATTGCCATGGAATCTGTCATTCGGAATCGACTTTAAACTGTTGGTCCCGCCGTGGGCCACCAATACCGAATTGTTTGGAGTTCAACTGGTAGTAATTGATCTGATTACGAGGTCTGACCGGAGACTTAAATCTGGTACCAAGCAAGTTAGGAGCCCCTCGGTTCCAGCCTGGCTGTTGGTGTGGCCCTTTTTGGGAGCATCGGAGGGGCTATGGTTTGGACCCAAATCGCGGGAAGAGTCTAGTTGTGCTCGGTGTGGAGTTGCTTTCTCAACCGGGTTCCGGGCTCCGCTCCTAACCAAGGGGGAAGTCATGTCCAAATACATGGCTTCGAATTGGTACTTAAGTGTAGCAATTTATTACATCTGGGGGCGTTGGTAGACGCAATGTTTTTCACCTTGTGCAAAGAGCACCGGGGGATTAGGTTATGCCGACAGGCATCTACGGGTGTCGTGTCCAACGGCGTATGCCAAAGCCATCAAGTAGACTTGTTTCGAGGTCACTATTAAGGGAAACCATAAAATATTCTGTAGGAGGCGTGTACCTCGTAAAAACTTCTTTCACTTCTTTTAATTCAGAAGTCACCGTAGTCTAGTAGGTAGTGTGTTGGCTTATTAAACGTAAAGCCAGGGTTTAAGCCCCAGGCTAGACATCAAAACAAAGTACAAAAGGTATTTCTTCGGCGATTTTCTTTCAGCAGATTTCTGGCAAAAACACTGAGTGTAAAAATAAAATTGCGAGCAAAAGTTTCTCAAAAAATCTGTCGTTCGGAGTAGGCTTTAAACTATAGGTCCCGCGACAGATGTATAAAATTAAAACACACAACGTAAGTGGTGTGAGAAGTTAGGTCAATAATCCTCATCAGAGATCAGCAATGAATCGTTTTTCCGCTACTCATAAGCACTCATGCAATTTTGAGTAAGAATGAATCAACAGAATTGAAATTCAATTACTCTGATTCATTCGTACTCGCTACAACATTGATTCAAAAGTATAAGTAGCAATGAGTATGAGTACAACGTTGACATTAAACTCACAACATTCGAAATATGTTTGATTCATACGCCTACTTATTTTGATTCATAAATTTAGAAAAATACTTATAAGTAATTCCAGTGACTCGAATCATTCATCAAAAATTTTAGCCTTTGTTATTGTTGCATGTACGAACAAAGAATAAAGGAAAGACAAAGACAACAAGTAAAGCATACACACAATCTTCTTGTGAATATAGTAGTGTTCGTATGCGAATCATTACTTATTTTGTGCTTCATGTGAATGTTAAGTAGAGACGAGTCGAAGTCAATAACATTATGCGTAATGCTGAGTATGAACACGACGAGTACTTTCAACTTTGAGTATGAGTAGTATGAGTATGATATTTAAAGTATGAATACAACGAATACTTTCAACTTTGAGTATGAGTAGTATGAGTATGATATTTACATCAGTATGAATACGTACAAGTATCTGGAATTATAAGTATGATTTGAATCTACTCATCGTTTTGAATACTTATTGCTGATCTCTGATCCTGACTGAAGGGTTGTGATGGCCAATTATGGATGTGTGTACTTGAAAATCAAATATTGCCTGTCACATAGAGCACTTGTGGGCGATTGGTAGCGCTAGGGAACGATTGGTTTCAATGTCATTAAATACTACATCCTGTGTAGAACCCCAAGAACCTTATTTTCCTAGTTCGGGTGCAATATTCATGTATATAGGCGTAATCTTTTGAGTGTTGCTCGTATATTAAAAGGAAATTTCCCAAAAAAAATATACAATTCCAACTATAATCAATAGTAGGCCTTGAGTTCCATTGAAGAGTGGCTATAATTACGACCATTGGTTCAAAAAAAACTTATTAAAATTCAATAATGGGCTAGTGGACCTCTTTTCGAATTTTATTTTAATTTAATTTTTCTTTTAATATTCCGTTTAAAAAACGAGAGAGCACAAAGGAATCTTTCGCATATAAAGTTTGCGTAGGTATTACGCATCACTCTGTATATTGACTCATCCTATATTTGGCAATCTTTTCGTATCTATATCTGATGTTATTGTTGTTGTCGATGGAACTATTCCAGTAGATAAATACACCATAATTAGATGAGAACACGTGTTCATTAAACACTTTTGATGACAATCAACAAAATTAACTTGGAATACAATTAAATACTTCTGCTCTTCTTTATATGCAATGTGTTGCTCTTTCTTTTTTTTTTTGTTATCGATATACTCCGATACTACTACTCGTATGCAACATTATAGAATGCCAAGTTACGAAGTCTTTTCTTCTTATTGTTGTGTTTTTTTTTTCTAAATAAAAATCTATGCGCTTGGGGTTGGGTTAGCAAACCAATGCCATGAAACTAAATCAGTGCAGATTCCTTGATGATAGACACGTGTCGCAGTGTCGTAGTGTCTTATAGTGAGGCTAACTTAAGTTAAGAAAAAAAAACGCAAATTTTCTAGAAATAATAATCATATAAAACAATAACAATAATAACAACAACAACATTAAGTAGCTGGAGTAGCACAGAAAAAACCACCAACAAGACCATATTAAGTTAACAGACAAATGCAATGCCAACAAACAGCTCAATAGTGCAACAGCAGCAAAGGCAACAGCAGCAACAGATATTGTGCAACATTAATGAAACACTATAAAAGGATAAAAATATCTCTGATTTCTTCTTCTTCTTCCCTCTCAGCCTCCTAACTACTGCCACCTTAGCTTTTGGACTCTTCTCTTGACGTTTTTGTCAAGTGATATTACAAAATTCCAATGACTTGTAATAGCTCTGGATGACGATGACAATGATGCTGGCTGCCACATATTACTGCCTTTATGGCAGAGGTGCTGTTTTGTAATCAATACCGGTGTTGATGTTCTGATTTTGAATTTCGTATTGAAATCTTTGACTGGAATTAAATGGAATTTCTATCCAAAACATTGACAATCTCTGGAGATGTTTTTTTTTGTTTTTGTGGCAAGCAAAACTACATACACAAGAATTTCAGAAAATTTTTATTCTAAATTAAGTTTTACTTGCAAAACAAAACAAAAAAAATTTCTAAAGTTTCCCTGGCACAAGTGCAATGAAGGGAGAAGAAGGTGTTTTAAAACATTTTTATTTTGTTATGCCTCTCTCGAGGGGATTAAGTTTAACAACTTTTTTGTACAATTTTCTTGGGTAACACTTAAAAAATAATTATTAAAGTCCTTTAAAGACACACGGAGATCGTTTACATTCAAAACGAAGCAACAACATAAAGGACTTCAAGGTTAAGTAAATAACCTAAGCCAAGTAATTTTGATTTTAATTGGAAAAAATACTCTTAAGACCCCAGACAATCAAATTCCGCAAAAATAAAATCACAAGTTTTTGCATAATGACATGCAATAGCAACGTGCATGCAAAGTATTCAATTAATTATAGAACTACAATGTAAAGGGTTATCCATTGGTGGGTTTGAAAAAGTCAAATAAAACCCAGATAAAGTAATGAATTTACAGAAACTTTTACCACATTACCAGGCTTATTCAAAATGGAATGACCGCCTCTAAATTTATAATAGCAGTCGATGCTTTTTCAACCACTTCTTCACTCTATTTGGACGGTATTTCTGACGAATCTTGCTTTCCGAATGCATAAACATGATTCTTGACCTTACACCACAAAAAAAGTCGAATGGCTTTAAGTCACACGATTTTAATGACCCATTAAGGACGTTAGAACGGGAAGTTACTCCTTCGGGAAACTTCTCATCAGACAAAGACATTGTTCATCACGGTATGTGGCTCATAGCCAACATCGTGTTGAACAACACATCATCCACATTATAATCTTGAATTACAAATCGAAAAAAGCATGTACTGATACGGCATTAACACACTGAATTAAGGGTAATAGCTCAGCTAGCCTAGCTTAGAAAAAAATACGGCCTAAACCACCACCGCACCAATAACTTCCACAATCACCTCTGGATTCTCAGAGCCCCACATACGATAATTTTGATTGTTGATTTAACCACCGAAGTCGCTGTAGTTTAGTAGGTAGTGTGTTTGCCTATTAGACGTAAGGCCAGGGTTCGAGTCCCAGTCCAGACATCAAAACAAAATACAAAAAGTATTTATTCGGCCAGTTCCTCTCAGCAGGTTTCTGGCAAAAACTCTGAGAGTAAAACAAACTTGCCACGTAAAGTTTCTTAAAAAAATCTGTCGTTCAGAGTCGACTTTAAACTGTAGGTCCCGCCAATTGTGTATAAAATTAACAAACACAACATAAGTGGTGTGAGAAACTAGGTCAATAATCCAGACTGAAGGGTTGTAATGGCCAATTATTTTATGTAATGCGAAATGAACCTCATCCCAGCTTCTCTAATACCCGGTGTTGTAAATACCGTCATGCACTATAAATAACTGTATCGGGTGTTCCAACAGGAACTTTGACAGTTGATAACGAACACCTAGCTAAAGCTACATCTGTCAAAATAGTTGTCATTAATCCAGCCTGTGTTGGCAAATCATTATGTACGGATAGAGGAGTCAACACTACAAGGACTTGTGTTCGTTGAATAGATTCTGCAACGATTGCCGACTGAGCTCAATATACTGAATTAAAAATAACAGTCCTACATACAAGCATACATACATTACAACTCATCAGACAGGATTACGCCCTAGTTTCTCTTACCTCTTATGTCACGTACGTTAATTTTATAGATTTACGTTAATTTTATGATGATGACCTACGGTTTAAACTCAACTCCGAACGTTACGATGGTAACCGTTCTGAAAGATCATATTATTCCTGAGCATAATTCGCACCAAACATTTTTTATTCTTTCCAAGGGTTCAAAAAGCGGCCAATACAAGTCACTGTCTAGTAAGGATATTCGGCTGGCGACATTTTCGTTCAATTTTTCTTTGAAAACGTTTCCCAACAACATTTTCCATCACTGCCAAAGACGTGAACTATACCAATAATATATGATTTTCAAGTGCCACGCAGCTCATACCACATTGAATATTCTGCACGAGGAGGTGATGCAAACTGACCACTAAGATCATGCTGCGTTAGACTTTTTTCTAAGAGGTTTTTTTTAAATTGCGAGTGTATCCAAATAAGCCACAAACTACAACGGTGTTCATAGCCAACATAATCCAAGCCTTTAGGCATATTCAGCCTTATTAATGCGTTAGAGTTGTGGAAAATTAGATATTTTGAGATGCACCTAAACTCGTTAAGAAACGATAGGGCTTTCAATCGAAACAAAAATTTCGACAATATCTCGCATACATACATACATAGATAATTGGTAATTACAACCTTTCAGTCAGGATTACGACCTAGCTTACTTATGTTGCATGCGTTACAATTTAAAGTCGATTCCGGGCGACAGATTTTTGAGAAACTCTTCATGGCAATTTTATTTACTCTCAGAGTTTTTGCCGAAAATCTGCTGAGAGGAAGTCGCCGAAGAAATATTTTCATATTCCGTTTCGTTAGAGATGCCTGGATTGGGGTTTGAATCGCGGCCTTACGTCTAATAAGCCAAAACACTATCAACTAGACTACGGCGACTTAAACGACTTTATATTCCATGCATACTAGCATCAATAGAGCTTTTTATGGATGAAGGTGCAAATTCGATTACAAAATGCACCAATGTGGCGGTGATTTTAAACTATTTCTACGCGTTTTCCGATTGTATAATGCGAGTCGATCAAATCAATCTTGCATTAATTGCGAGTCGATTTTGTGTTGTCGAAGAGATCAATTAGATTAGTTTAGATTAGGTTCCAGACGAAACTGGTCTGCAGAATCTCTCCTTCGCGACGACAGTAACTTTGTTGATGGTCGTCATCAGGACAGCTCGAATTCTTTTATCTTTTCTGTCTGTGGAAAAAAGCCTTTTGTTGACCTACGGGAGAAATTCAATTAGGATTTAAACTTGCCCAATTACAGGCCACATACTGGCTGTATTAAGCCGTCGTGCATGAAGTCTCTTTGTGAATCTCACATACTGGTACAGAGGCTTTACAAAGGGAACAGAAGGAAAGGGAACGCAAATATATACCGAATAATCAGGCATTTTAGCAGAAGAAGAGTTGTTAATATGTTCAGAAAAAAAGGAAAAGAAAAGCATTTGAATATTGCCTTCTGGTGTTCAGCAACTTTTGGTAACTTTTGTTCAGTTTTTACGCGAGCAATTCTTTAATTAATTAATTGATTTATTAATTACAATATAATTATAAATTATATTCTAATTATATACGACTTAAGTAACTTCAACCATGTACTCGGTAAAGTGTTACAGAACAGAGCCTCAGGTCTAGCACCCTACCCACTAGGCTACCAGGGCACTCTTCTCTAATTAAGCTAAAGATTAATACGTTGAGTGCCGCGGCAATTTTAGGAAAACTGGCAAAAAAAACGACAATTTGATGTTTTTACTTTAGTGAGTACGAGATAACTCATAGATTGCATTCCCTTCTAGGACGCCATACTACTACGAGTTATCTCGTAGTCGGCAGTCAACGAGTTAATAAGTTTTTTTTTATGATGGATTGTAGTGAAATTAAGAATCCCCCAAAATAATAGAAAAACTTGATAAGTCGGTTACTTAAAAATGATTAAAAATTTTTGTGACTTATTAATTGGATTTCCGGTAAATCGTTATGAAATCAAAATTTTTTGTGCCGCTTTACAGGCCGCTTTGTTATTAAGTTTCGTATGTGCAGTTTCGCTTTTATTTGCTGCCACTCAAAGAGAAATTAATCAGTGCGTCAGTCAGTCAGTCAGTCCATTGATCTATCGACAGATTCTTATTTTTGTTTTTTTTGTTTTCAATCAATAATCGATCATCAAAAAATGAATTTAAAAGAAAAAAAATTAAAAGAAAAAATCTTTCAAAACCACAAGGTTGTTTGAACTATTAAAATGAAATCGCTAAAGTTTCAAGATGTACCCGCCATATGAGTATAAAAGAGTGTGTGTATGTGAAAAAGGCTTAAAAAAAAATACAAAAATTTTTGGCGGAAAATACAATTTTAATAATTGGTTTTTTGTCTGGCATCTGGTTTCTACTATACTCTGGCCTCTCTATATGGGTTACAATAACAAACAACCATACGCACAACCTTAATAATAACAGTCTCAAATATAAATATAATAATAATGACAACAACAACTAAAACAACAAAAATATAACAAAAATTGGTCAACATCCACAACAAATATTAAAACGGGGGGCCCAACCGATATGTTTTTTTAAAGCCGAAAATTTTATTTTTTTTTCTTTCCAGAGCGCTTCTTTCCTGAGTCTTTTATTTATTGTCCAAGAAAATTACTTTGACTTTTTGATTTCATAAGAGTGATCAAGTAGAGAGGCCTTTTTTTAATATGAAATTGTTTTTGTTTTTTTTTAAGTTTTTTTTTGATGATTTTGAATTATGATCATCACATACGTAAAGGACGTTTGTGTCCGGCAAGTAAATTGTCTCAATATTTATGTTCGTAGCCGCATATCTCACTGTGACTATTCGCTCTGTATTGTGTGAGATTCTCGTTTTTTTTTAGTTTTAAAAAATTTTTATTTTAAAAATTGATTGCGTTTAATGGCAGTGTAATCATATGTGAACAGATATTTAAAGGAATGCATTCATAAAAATTTAAAAAAAATAAAAATTTGACTTACCTTTAAGACTTTAAAATTCAGCAGCTCCAAACAACTTAAGGTTCTTTAATAGGAGTGTCCTTTGGGGAAGTTAATGAAGAGCGTTCTTCTCGAACACAAGCTAGAATGAAAAAGAAAATAATTTTTATAAAGACTACTAACATCAGACATCAAAACGAAAAAATATTTCTTCGGCGACTTCCTCTCAGCAGATTTCTGTCAAAGACTCTTAGAGTAAAAATTACCATGAAAAGCTTCTCAAAAATCTATCGTTCGGAGTCGACTTTAAGCTGTAGGTCCCGCCACTCATGTATAAAATTAACGCACACAACATAAGTGGTGTGAGAAGCTAGGTCATAATCCTGACTGAAGGATTGTAATGGCTAATTATGTATGTATGTACTAACAACGTAAATATAGAGTGGGTCATCTATCGATTTAAATTTGAACCAGCGGTTATTTAGAATCTAGCATTCCTTATGTATCAGAGATCAGCAATGAATCGTTTTTCCGCTACTCATAAGCACTCATGCAATTTTAAGCATGAATGAATTAACAGAATTGAAATTCAACTACTCTAATTCATTTGTACTAGCTACAACATTGATTTATAAGTATAAGTAGCAATGAGTATGAGTACAACGTTGTCATTAAACTCACAACATTCGAAATATGTTTGATTCATACGCCTACTCATTCTAATTCATAAATTTAGAAAAATACTTATAAGTCATTCGAGTGATTCGAATCATTCATTAAAATTAACAGCTTTTGTTGTTGTTGCATATCCAAACAAAGAATAAAGGAAAGACAAAAACAACAAGCAAAGCATTCACACAATCTTCTTGTGAGTATAGTAGTATTCGTACGCGAATCATACTTATTTTGTGCTTCGTCGTGTAAATGTTAAGTAAAGACGAGTCGAAGTCAATAACATCATGCGTATTGTTAAGTATGAATACGACGAGTACTTCTAACTTTGAATATAAATATATGAAATTATTATAAGTATGACTCGAACCTACTCACACAAACTGAGTGGTATGAGAAATTAGGTCGTAATTTGGCTGAAGGGTCGTAATGATCAATTCTGAATGTGTGTAAAGATTGATAGCCTCTCATGGCTAATTATAAATTGTTTAGAGTAACAGCAGGACTGTTACTGATATGTGCTAATAGTCTAGACATGAACCCATTACAGTGAGATGAACTTGAAGGCTTCTAAATCGAAATATTTTAATAAATTTGATTTTATTTTAACTTGTATTCTCTAAAATAAAACTCTTTCGTAATTAAATTAATTTTTTTTCTTCCATTTTGTGTTTCTATTTCAGATACCGTGAAGATGCTCTCTGTTGGGGTGACAGGTAAGCGAAGCAAAGTTTCCTTTAACCATTATTAACAGATTAAAGGGGAGTTTAAACAACACATACCGTTGGTTTACGAAGTAGTGTGTTTTCCGCACATAAAACTCTTTTACGAACTCATTAAAATACAATAGGAAAATATGAAAAGCTTATGTTGCATGTTGTACTGCTTTTTATCTTACCCGTACGTACGTCTGTCTGACTGTCTGTCTGTCTGTTTCTTGGTGCGTATTGTGAGTGTGTCTGTTATTTGTTGCAGTTGCATATTGTGTTAATTCTTCCTAACACCGCAACACATTTACCGCATTATTAAATTTAAAACAAAAATGCATTTAACATGACTTACTGACTGCCCCTTCCCCCTCCCATGGTACTCTTCTCTTCATATCGCTTCATATGAAGCCTCAACAGTAACTTCAATGAAAACTGAAGATAGAAAGAAGGAAAAAATCTGTATAAATTTGTTGTTGTTGTACAATATGGTATGTCGGTTGGTTGGTTCGTTGGTTGGTTGCTCTAGTCAAAGTATTGTGCGATTTGTGAACATTTTTTTGAACAAGATTTTTTCCACAAATTGAATAAGAAATTGTGAATAAAAACAAAAGCAAAAAAAAACGAAATGCGAAATAAATAAATTGAAGAAAATCTTGGGCAAAAAATGATAATAAATAAATAATAAAACAACATTGATAATGTTTTTCTTCATTTTGATTTTTCATTTTTTTTCTCTTTTTCTTGAATTTTCGCAGAAAATCAATGGAAGAGATTGGAGCCGCTCAGTCATCGGTAAATGCCCGGTAAGTGATAATACTTTTTCCATTTGATTTTTCTTTATTTTTTCCTATTATTAAGCTTTGCTCTTTTCATCAATTAAGACAGAGATTCTTAATCTCATTGAAAAGGATATGGGAATTAAAGTTTCGTTAATTAACGAAACACATTTTTTTGCTTTGGAATTGCTAACTATAGAGGGGAGAGTAAAATATAGGTCATAAACATAAATTCTGGAAGACTATATAGAACGATTTTAATTTAATCATAGGGATGTTACCTATCTTGCTTACATAGCCTAACATAACATAATTGGTCATTATAATTCTTCAATCAGGACTACGACCTAACTTCTCACACCATTTGTGTGTGTTAATTTTACACATGAGTGGCGAAACTTGAAGTCGCCGTGGTCTAGTGGGTAGTGTGTTGGCTTATTAGACAAAAGGCCCGGGTTCGAGTCCCATTTCAAACATCAAAACGAAAAACATTTCTTCGACGACTTCCTCTCAACAGATTTCTGGCAAAGACTCTGAGAGTAAAAAATTGCCATGAAAGCTTTCAAAAATCTGT
>CM025792.1:85485754-85502298 GCA_014635995.1 Sarcophaga peregrina | reverse complement strand
TTTTTTTCCGTTTTCAAACTTTTGATTTTTATTGTTTATTTGATTTCATTTTTATTTTTTTTTCTTTAATAAATTGTTTATAAAACTTGCTTCCCAATCACATGGAGCAGTAACATACACACACACAATCAGCCATGTCTACGTTACCAATCTTCCTGTTATGGTAAATGGCTTGAAATGAATATGAATAGTTTCAAGTTTCATTAGGTTCGCATTCGCATTAGAATTTTCAGTTTTACTGTGTATCATCGCAACCCACTCTTATAGCACTTCCATATGGCAATTCCATGGAAATAGAGCCTAGAACTGAAGAGACTTTTATGGCTTTAAAACAGAATTTTTTCAGTCATATTTTTATGATACTAGCTGGACATACTGGACTGAACAATAAGCTTTTAAGAAGAGTAAGAATGCTGTTGTCTTTAAGAGATTCCATAAATAAAAATGGAATTGTTTTCATTCCTACTATGCATTTGGTTTCATTGTCACATCTGTTAACTTAAGCGAAATTAAACTGGGAACAGTACAGGGTACAGTTTTGTAGGTTTCTAGTAGGTTATATCCTTTACGGTTTACTTTTCGTTATAAAATTGCCTGAAAGCTTACTAATTTTGATTTGACGGTTGGTCCTGACCCCCCGGTCTGTCACCTCTATGGCCTCATCGATGGATGGGTCAGGAGGGAAGAGCAGAGACGTTGGGGGAACGGATTGGGTTGTTCTGTTTCTAGGCGTCTATGGCCTGCTGTGGACGGCAAGAGGACAGAGTGGCTGCTGGGCTTGGTTAAGGCTAGCTTAAGGTTGGTTCTCGGTTTTATCACGGGACACTACTAGATTAGGTCGCTGACGGGGATCTGGAACAGATCCCAGCCGGACTATTGCAGGGTATGTTGCGATGAGGAGGAGTTGGAGACTGTCGAACATCTCCTCTGCAACTGCCCAGCCCTTGGTAGGTTGAGGTTGAGAACCCTTGGCAGGGCCTTCTTTGAGAACTTGAGTTCTGTGTCGAGAGCCGACATCAAGGCTCTCCACAGATTCATTATCAGCTTCGGCTGATTGAAAGGTGCTAGGGCTTCATAAGTGTAGTCGCACTCTCAACCTCTATTGTTTTGTGTCTGTTGTTTTTCATTCCTCCGTTTCCCATTCTCCCTCCCCTTCCCTACTTTCCTATATCCTCCTTTTCCTTCCTTCCCTAAGGACAATGTACAATGGGTCAATTTTGACCTCCGGGTACTGTGCTTGTCTTGACCGACAGGTGCACGTCCTCTAACCTAACCTAACCTAACCTACTAATTTCTATTCATTATCCTGTGAGATCTAAACGACGTAATTACAGAGAAATAACAATTTCCCTGTCTGACTGTTTAATAATCAGAGGCAATAAACCTTTGATGACAGTTTTATGATTATATACCATACATACATAATTGGTCATTACAACCCTTCAGTCAGAGTTATGGACCTAGTATCTCAGACGATTTATGTTGTATGTATTAATTTTTATACATAAAGTTGACTTTAAAGTCGACTCCGAACGACAGATTTTTTTTTCAGAAATTTTTCATGGCAATTTTATTTACTCTCATAGTTTTTGCCAGAAATCTGCTGAGAGGAAATCGCAGAAGAAATACTTTTTGTATCTTGTTCTTGATGTCTGACCTGGGGATTGAAGCCTGGCTTTACGTCCAATAAACCAACACACTACCTACTAGACTACGGCGACTTCAACAGTTCTATGATTGCAATTTCATTTCTTGTTCTTCGAAAAGGATTTTGGATGCTCCATTTAGGGAAGTCCTATTCAAATCAAGTGATAGCCGGTGTTCACAGTAGAATAGTAGAGTTCTTCGACTAGTACAATCTAGATTCTACAAACCGAAACTAAAATGAACTCCAGAAATACGACGGGATTTAGACTACAATTCATGTTCCTCATGTACAGTTTAAAACATCACTTGCTTGATTGGTCGTTACAAACTTTCAGTCAGGCCTGTTTAAGTTAACTTTATGCCTGAGTGGAGGGATCAACAGTTTAAAGTCGCCTTCGAACGGCACATTTCTGACTTTATTGACTCTCAGAGTCTTTGCCGGAAATTTGCTGAGAGGAAGTCGCCAAAGAATATGTTTCGCTTTGTTAGAGATGTCTGAGCTGGGATTTGAACTATGGTCTCACGTCTAATAAGCCAACATACACTACAGTGTCCCCCTTATCAAATCAAGTGGTTTGTTTGTGTTTTTGCAATATGATTTCCTCAACACACAGTAAAGTTCTTTGACTTCCATAATCTGGCTTTTGCGAAACAAAACTAAAATTAACTCAAAGAATGCCGACGGGTTTTTAAGTAGGATCCACATTACTCATGCACAATTATAGCATTACTTACTTACTTATTGGTCATTACAAATCTTTAGTTAGGATTACAAACTGGTTTCCTACACCATTTCTTTAATGTGTTAATTCTATGAGTGATTGGACCTACTGTTTAATGTGACAGAATTTTGACACAATTTTCATGACAAATTACTCTCGGAGACTTTTGTCAGAAGTCTGTTGAGAGGAGTTGCAATAAAATATATATTCAACCTTAATTTTATTTGAAATGTTTGAGACAGGGGTTGAACCACGGTCTCTTGTCTAATAAGCCAACATACTACTTCCTAGACCTATGGCGACTTCTAGCGTTTTGTAGCTTGCAACATTAATAGCATCCATAAACTCTTCTCTTTCTTTCCTTTCTACCATGAACTACATTGAGCGCCATAAGTAAGTCAACACCCACTATAATTTTTAATTTTCTATTATAAAAAATATACTTGTAGTATAACAATAAATTTGTTTTTTGTTTTTGTTTTAACATTTTATAAGTAATAAATAAACGTTACATTTACTCTTCTCCCTATCCTAAGGGAAATGAATTATTTCAGTGATGTTTACTAATTTTTGGCGCTCAATTTTTTTTTCTAGATTCAACTCAATGTATTGCATGAGTAGATACCTTCTGCTGAGCATTAGTTTCTTTTCATCTTTTTCAATACAATGTGACAAAAGTTACTTACATTCGTGCAAATTTTCAAATTTTCTGTAACGAAGTTGTTAGAAGAAGTGTTGTCATGCATTGTCAGGGTAGTCTGACAATTTTTTAACAATACGTTCGAACATCTGAGAATCCTACTTTCGTTGCAATTGTCAGATTATTACTGAACGTTGTAGGTTTTATTTCCATTAACAGACAAATCCCCAAATTTGTGTATTTAATAATACAATGGAGTAGAGCCCGTCGAAGTCGCCCTGGTCTAGTGGGTAGTGTGTTGGCTTATTAGACAAAAGGCCCGGGTTCGAATCCAGGCCAGACATCAAAATGAAAAATATTTCTTCGGCGATTTCCTCTCAGCAGATTTCTGGCAAAGACTTTGAGAGTAAAAATTGCCATGAAAAAGCTTCTCAAAAATCTGTCGTTCGGAGTCGACTTTAAACTGTAGTTCCCGCCACTTATGTATAAAATTAACGCACACAACATAAGTGGTGTGAGAAGCTAGGTCGTAATCCTGACTGAAGGGTTGTAATGGCCAATTATGTATGTATGTATGTATGTAGAGCCCGTTACATTAATTCTGTCTACTTGTTACACAAGACAAACTAAAACAGATGGGAGTTTTTGATCTCCCACATTTATTATCCATTGACATTAGGTCACCGAAGTCTAGTATGTAGTGTGTTGATTTATTAGACGTGAGACCACGGTTCAGACCAGAGGTCAGCAATGAATCGTTTTTTTTTTCTTTTGGTACTCATAAGTACTCATGAATTTTTGGATATAAGTGGGTCGGGTCAATAATATTGAATTTTATCTTTTCTGATCCGTTCATACTTACTATAAAGTTGATTTATAAGTACAGGGGTTGCAATGAGTATGCGTACAACGTTGACATCAAACTCATAGCATTCGAAATATGTTTGATTCATAAGCCTTACTATTCATTTAGATTCATAACTTTGGAAAAATTCTTAAAACACTTATAAATGTTTCGAGTGACTCGACGCAGGCAGACACATAGCTAATGGGTATTTTAGTGTTCGTGTGGGAATCATAATTATTTTGTCATTCTTACAAATATTGTGTTATAGAGAGTCGAAATCAATAACATCATACGTGTTGTTACGGTATGAATATGATGAGTAGTTGAAACTTTAAATATGAGTAGTATGAGTATAATATAAAAAAAAGTATGAATGCATATAAGCATCATAATTTATGATTATGAATCGAATCTATTCATCTTTTTGCATACTCTTTGCTGATCTCAATTTCAGGCCACAGGTCAGACTTTTGCAGTAAAACGAAAGATTAAGAAATATATTCTCAGTGAGTTCTTCTCAGCATAGTTTTATAAAAAAACTTTGAGAATAAATAAAATTGCCACGAAAAAAGTTTATGAAAGAAACTGTCGTTCAGGGTTGGCTTTAAACTGTAGGTTCCACGACTCATGTGCATAAAATTAACACACAGTGGGGTGAGAAGCTTGAACGTAATCTGGACTGAAGGATAATGAGCAATTGTGCATGTATGAGTGTATCAATCAGCAATGAGTAGAATCGAATCATACTCATAATTTCTGATCCTTATACGCATTCATTCTTATTTTAATATTATGGAACCTCTGTTTATATTCAAGGTTTGAAATACTCATCATACTAATGCCTAATGCTGATTTCGATTCTCCATAACTCAACATATATACGAATCACAAAATTAGTATGAATCGCGTACGGACACTAAAATATCTCCTAGAAGGTTGTGCAGAGCAAACGCCTTTATTTTTTTAATGTAAAGCCGAACAACTAGGACTCTAAATTTTAATGAATGATTTGAGTCACTCGATTATAAGAGTATTTTTCTAAAGTTATGAATCTGTATTTTCGGCATTTGGTATGAGTTTGATGTCAACGTTGTACGCATACTCATTGCAAACCCTGCACTTTATAATCAAAGTTGTAGTGAGTATGAATGAATCAGAGTACATAGTTAAATTTTGATATTTGGACTCACTTTTATTCAAAATTTCATGAGTGCTTATGGTCAGTGAAAAAACGATTCATTGTTGATCTGTGGTGTGTATGTACATGAGGTACTGACGTTAGGTTAAAAAATATAGTAAAAGAAGCCTTTAGATCTGTCTTTAATAAATATTCTCAATTAGTTATTGCTACATCCGTTCAACATTAGAATTTTTTTCCTTCAACACAGAGGCTTTAAAAAAAATTCTAACAATAGAAATTAAAATTAAAAAATAGTAAAAAAAATAGTAAAAAAAATAGTAGAAAAAAACAACTACAATTACAAAAGTGTTTGTTAATTTGTACAAACGTATTTCAAATGCGTTCTTCTTCTTCCTCTTCTCTACGACATGAGTTGTCGTTTGAAATGGGAAAAAAAAACATTTTTTTCCCCCATTTCCCATACTGTTGTCGCCTGTTCGTTGTCATATTGTCATTGTCACTGCTCTCAAGTGACAACTTGTCGTTTTTGTTTGCTACTTTTTTTTCCGCTTCGGATCAAATGATTAGTTGCGACCAGTAGTAGCAAGAGCAGCCAGCAACCAGCGAGAAGCAGTAGCAGCAATAGTAACAACATTTACAGCAGCAGTAGTAATAATAACTTGCTACTGTTGCTGAT
This sequence comes from Sarcophaga peregrina, assembly GCA_014635995.1. Taxonomy (NCBI): domain Eukaryota; kingdom Metazoa; phylum Arthropoda; class Insecta; order Diptera; family Sarcophagidae; genus Sarcophaga; species Sarcophaga peregrina. Next base: position 85,496,625 of record CM025792.1, on the reverse strand, counting down.
TGTGTAGTAAATTTATGTTTTACAATCAATACATGGTTGGGTCCGCTGGTTGTTCGGTTGTCTCTCCTCATTGTATGGCTCTTAAATGAACCAGTTTCAAAGAGGCTTACGTTTGTCGTTAAAAAGCAATAGCAGTGGCATCGACAACGGAAAACATTTGAAAACATTGAAGCAGCTTGTAAAGCTCACTCATTAAATTAACCAACTTAGTCTTGATTAACCCTCTACCAGCTGCCAATAATAAAAACATATTGTTGCTAATGTTGTTTGCTACTGTTGTTTGCTATTGCTTCATGTTGTCTAAAATCTATCATATATACATGCATACAACAACATAACACCGTTAAGTGTTTCTGTTTATTGCTACTGTTGCTGTTGCTATTGCTATTGTCATTGCAGATTTAACACGTTCGTTCAATGGCTATAAGCAGAGACCACATCTTAAAGTACAACATTCATGCCTACATACAATACAATAACAACAGCAATACATAACAAATGCATTTAATATTGTTGTTGTTGTTGTAAAAACGTAAAAAGGTGCAAGAATATTAATTAATAATTCTGATCACAACTTGTAACTCTGTGTCGGCGTAGTTTTGTTGGCTACGGTTGGCATGCGAATTATTCGCTAAAATACCAGAGACACACAGTCCCAGTCCAGTCCAGTCTGTCGTATGTATGTACGTACGTACGTACGTTTGAGATGGATGGATGGCTGTATGAATAGATGGATGCACCCCAATGACCAATGAATCTTTTGCTTGTTGACTACCACCGCTGTTATGCTGTTGTTGTTATTGCTGTGTGTTGTTAAACATGGCATGGATTTTGAAATTCATTAAAAAATTAAATGAAAACGTAAAACGTAACCATAAATGAAATAAAACGAACGCAACAGATAAACTATTAGGTTGCTTGGTTACTTGGCTGGATTAAAATAGATCAGCGTCACAGTCCGTCTTAGGTCTCTCTGATTTAATAATTTTTTTTCTTTTTTTTTTTAGCCCTAAATTGGTGCGTTTATCAGCAACGAATTCACTTTAAAAAATATTTCAATTTTAATTCTTTTATTCCTGGGATTCAATATTCAATAAAATCGTATGGGAAAGTATGTTTTTGTATTTAAAAGTAGAGTAGAGTAGAGTAGAGTGAATGTCTGTTGGCTGCTGCATGACAAATTTCATTTTCAATTTCTTTGAAATTGGTACGAGTACTCCGTACATAAAAATTCTATGGCCATAATTCTTTTTTAAATCAAAATACTAAACAACAAGGAATTTAAGTTTAAAATAATCCTTTGCTCAGCTATCTACAGTTTGTAACTAAAATAGATATTGCCCAGTCATAAGCCTTAAGTAAGGTCGAGGAATTTTAAATTTAGTCCAGTAAGGTGGCGAAGTGTAGTGGCTCCAAGCTTAAAAAAGTAGGTCCGTGTTTGAATGAGAAGTTTCCCTCTCCATACAGAGTAGCATCAACTACAGAGTAGCATAAAGTACAGAGTAGCATTGAATGCAGAGTAGTATCAACTAGAGAGTAACATCAACTACGGAGTAGCATCAACTACAGAGTAGCATCAACTGCAGAATCGTGTCAACTAAAGAGTAACTTTAATTACAGAGTACTATCAACTAGAGATTAGCATCAACTACAGAGTAGCATCACATTCAAAAAAGCATCACATTCAAAATAGTATCAACTACACAATAGTATCAACTATAGAGTAGCAACCACTGAAGAGTACATCAAATACAGATTAACATCAACTACAGAGTAGCATCAACTACAGAATAGCGTCAACTGCAGAGTAGCATTAACTACAGAGTAGCATCACATTCAAAATAGCATCGCATTCAAAATAGCATCAACTACACAATAGGATCAACCACAGAGTAGCAACCACTGAAGAGTAACATCAACTACAGAGCAGAATCAACAACAGAGTAGCATCAACTACAGAATAGCATATCATACAGAGTAGCATCACATACAGAGAAAAGACTATGAAAGAAAAAAGGGAGAGAGAGGGCGAAACAAACGAATAGGACAAGAAGCGAAGTTCACCGATATATTTTTGCGTTGGGTTTTGTTTTTATGTAACGAGAACATAAATTTACATTCCTGGAAGCTGCTACTGTCCATGTCTGTACGAGTTTTTTCCTCATAAAATAATCAATTCTTGACCTGTCTAGACATGATAGCTAGGTTGGTAGGTAGGCTGCCCCCTCGATAGAATTATGAGCAGACTCACTAAGGCCACTCATAGGGCCCCCTGTAATACCATAGTTTCACATTTTCCCCTAGACACGGAACTTCCGATAAAGTGCCTCTGTCTGCTAATACATTAATGCATGACAGTTTATTCAGATCCTCCATATAGTAGGCAACCAGGTGCCTCTTTCAGTTCATTACTTTAGAATCCAATGCAATGATAGCCGTCTGGTTATCGGAAAGTAGGGTAAATTTCCGCTTGAAAAATTTTTCTCCCGCAGCCAGTATTGCCAACACTTCCGCCTTGTATAGACATGATAATATTATAAAAATAGCAGCAAGTGCAAGTGTAGTTTTTAGGCAACAAGAACAAAAGTCTATAATCGTAGCACCTGCTACACAGTGCACCAACTCAGGTGGAAAAGCTAAGTAAGAAACTGTACAACTTAGGCGCTTACTATACATAAAAGCCAATGGTTCAAACTCTAGGGCCAACATCTCCAACCAAACAAAGTATGATAAAACGATTTCATCGGCGACTTCTTTTCAGCAGTCTTCTGAGAGTAAATGAAATTGGAATGAAAAGTTTGTCAAAAATCTCGTTTTTCGCTCAGTTTTAAGGTTTAGATTAATCCACACACTTGAGTGCCGTGAGGGACTAGGTTCTAATCCTGACTGAAGGGTTGTAATGAGTAATTAAGTAAGTGTTGTATTGGGTGTAGTGGTGAGTTACCTTACTCATTGAAATTATGATCGGTATTAAGATGGTACCAAAGGCTGGCAATTATTATGAGAGCGAGAAAAACGAAGATAAAATTGAACAAAAAAAATTACAACAAATACTCCATAATTGTAAATCTCACGGAGATATAAGATAGAGATGAGACGAGATAAAAATTTAAAACTTTTGACTCGCCCTTGGTAGTGTGTTGGCTTATTAAATGAAAGTTCCGAGTTCGAATTCCAGGACAGACATCAAAACGCAAAAATGAAAATATTCCTTCAGCGACTTCCTCTTAGCAGATTTTTGGCAAAAACTCTGAGAGTAAATAAAAATTGCCATGAAAAGCTTCTCAAAAAATCTGTCGTTCAGATTCGACTTTAAACTGTAGGACCTGGCACTCGTGTATAAAATTAACGTACACAATACGAGTTGGTGTGAGAAGCTACGATGTTGTACGATGGGTCAATTCAACCTCCGGATATTGTACTTGTCACAGTTGACAAGTACACGTTGCTTTAACCTATCCTAACCTAGCTCGCCCGCTATTTTTAGATTCATATTTTATTCCATTCGTGCCTTTTAATTTCCGTTTGAATCAGAATGCCTCAGGCGGAATATGCCGGTCTATGGCTTCGCACCATTTCAATACAAATCCAACTGGTGCTAGAAATCTTACAAACAAAACAATTTTTGTCTGTCAATTGAATTGTTTTTTTCAAATTTTACAAACAATATTGAAAACAACAACAACAAAAAGGAAAAATATTTAAAAGATGGCACCCCTAATGAACGAACAGTTCATCAGAAATACATCTTCATTGTAGCGATTGCAAGCAACAACATTGTAAACAATCGACAATATGGTGTGGTGGGGCACTTACAAACAAAAAGGTGAGTTGTATGCTGCTGTATTTGTTGTGTGATTATAATGTTGTAAAACAGTAATAATAACAACAACAATAACAATAACATTATGTTAAACAACAATGTTATGATGTTTTAACCAACATGCAACATATCACAGAATTAACTTTGACTACCAAAGCATCATTGTGGAGTTGTATGCTTAAGTGGAGTGGAGTGGAGTTGTGTTGTGTTGTGAGTTATTATTCCCTGGTTTTGTGATTAAAATGTGTGATGGTGATCGTGGGGCATGAATTGTTTTTTTTCTGTTTGTTTTTTGTTTTTTGTTTTCGAACATTATAAATAAATTTTCGAAATATTTTCCAGTTCAATCAGGAATTTCGTTGATCGTATTTTATCTGTTGATGATTACTGCTGCTGCTGTTGCTATTGTTGTTGTCGCAAGTGATTTTTTTTCTGCTTCTTCCAATTAATTGCACAAATCAATTTAAGAAATGCAGTACTTGCAACTTTAAGTTGCATTTTAAAATTGAATTGAAGAGGGGAAAAATTTTGAAAAACAAAAAAAAAAAAAACGTTGGTTTGTCGTCATATCTCATTGCAAGCGAGGGAATCTTTACGCTTTTTGTTCCAGTTAAAAGTGGTTGCATGAAAACAGTTTATCAGCGAAACACACACACACACACACACACGTCATAATGAAATATTTTTTGTTTTCTTTTTTTCGATATGAAATTTCCGTAGAACTTTAATAAATCTTATTAGCAAAAGATTAAATGACAGACAAAAATAAAAAAATCAATAAAAAAAACAGAAAAAACTGAAAAAAAAATCAATCGAAATAGTGAAATAACAAAAATAGCTTAGCTTAGCATTAACCTTGTAATTCTTTTTTTTCCTTAAATTTTTTCCTTAAAGAGGAGTTTCTTCATCTTGTCTTTCATTGAAAACAAAGTACAAGAAACTTATGAAAGCTGTCATTATAATTAAACGACATGTTTAAGATTATTGCCGCTACATGGCTATACTGTGCTTTAAAGTGATAGGGTTTACTTAGTAGAAAATATCGCCTCAATATACTGAATTATGTGCGACAATCGGTGAGAAGCTAGGTCGTAATCCTGACTGAAGGGTTGTAATGGCCATTTATGTAATCGGTATCAATAACTAACAAGTCAGATTCAATACTGTGGCTGAATGTAAGCCTAGCTTTGCGTTAGTATCTAGGAATTAGTAGTTTAACTTACATACATAATTGGTCATTAGAACCCAACAGCCAGGATTATGACCTAGTTTTTCACACCACTTATGTATGTTGTGTGCGACTTCAACTTTAGTTTAACTTACAAACTTATTTAATTGATCATTACAATATTTTTAGTAAGGATTACAACCTAGCTTCTCACACCATTCATGTTATGTGTGTTAATTCTTTATATGTGTCCTACAGTTTTAATCCGACATCGAACGACGGATTTTTCATTACAATTTTTTTATTTACTCTCAGTGTTTTGCCCAGAAATCTGCAGAGAGGAAATCTCGTTTTATTCGGGGTAGCTGAGCTGGGTTTCAAACCAAGGCCTCACGTCTCATAAGCCAATACATTACCTACTAGTGTACAGCGATTTCAGTTTTTCTTTTGGTTTCTTTAATTTGAGTAAGGAGTATAGGGGTTTGATTAAGCATCTCTAGTTTTGTTCTTTCTCTTAGTTTTCGTTTTGTGTTGTGAAAGTATTTCAGATAACTGTAGGGAATCCTTTAAAGACCTTTCAGACAATGTAGTTATGTTTGTCGCCAATTACGGGTGGGCATAGCTAATTGGGCATAAGAAACGTCTGTTGAAATTGGAAAGGAAGAGACTGTGTTTGGTTGTTGGGGCCATCATGCGAGCAGTAGGTTTGAACGAGTGGCGCACATGACCTCTGCAGAAACTGCAGAGTTATGGAAGAAGAGGAAACTGTTCTTAGCCTATTGCACTGTCCTTCGTCGAAGGATGAAAGGGAAAATTGATGTTTACTTTGTAGACCCTACACTTCTATACCCTCCATTTCCTTCCTCCCCTAAGGACAATGTACAATGGGTCAATTTCGACCTCTGGGTACTGCGCTTGTCTTGACCGACAGGTGCACGTCCTCTAATCTAACCTAACCTTGTAGACGATTTAAACGATAGTTGCCGTAGTCTAGTAGGTAGTACTTGACGTGAGGCCTCGATATCCAGGTCAGATATCAAAATGAAAACATGAAAAAAATATTTCTAAGGTGACTTCCTCTTAGCAGATTTCTGGCAAAAATTAAAATTGCTCTGTCGTTCGGAATCGATTTTGAATTGTAGGTCCTGCTGCTCATGTCGTGTAACTAAAGGTTTGTAATGACCAATTACGCATGTTATGTATGCAGTTTATGGATATTTTCTGACTTCATCAGAATCTTTCTGAGAGTAGACATAAATGAAGAACTGTGATATCCCATAATGTCTCGTACGGCCTAGGTGTGTTCACACCAACTACTTTGGGTAAACGCAGACTCCAACTCCCTACATGCCTAGAAGAAGATACGTTCTAATTAAATCTTTAACTGAGATATGAGTTGAGGACCTTTTTCGTAATGAAATCTATTCGATAAAAGTTTAAAAATACAAATAATGCTTTGGAAATCTTTAAGGATTGTTACGTTTTTACCTTTTAAAAACGTTTAAAATATAAGCTCATAGATTGCAAATTAAAATTCTTTATTATACGCACAATTCTGTGTGTCACTGTTCACAACTTGATGTAAACAACAACAATTGATTTTCTTTATTATACCTCTACTGAGACCGTTTGCACAAACAATCACAATTACTAGACAATTATTGACACCATACTTCACTTACTTCAACAACGTCAGTACAATAAAGTTTCAGTTTTCAATTGAAAAACAGACGGTGTAAGCATTAATGCTCAATATTGCTTTATGCTTGGTGTGGTGATAGCAAATAATTGAGAGCAGCTTCTTTAGAGTGAAGTTCTTAGTTTGGATATGCAGATATTGTCAGAAAAAATACAGGTCACTTGTGACAATTTGACCCTAATATGCTTGCCAAAGAAGTATTATCAACATGTGAAGTTATTAGCAGAAGCCGTGGTCACCAGAAAGTCATATTACACATAGAAGCCAGCCTAGACAAAATTTGTCGATTAAGCGGAATTGAACTGAAAGTTTGGCGATACAGAAATTTAAGTAAAGTACGAGCATACTTTGCATATTTTTAACAGATTAGATTGCTTATACAGTAGCATCAACTACACAGTAACATCAACTACGCAATAGTGTCAACTACAGAGTAGCATGAACTACAGAGTAGCATGAACTACAGAGCAGCTTCAACTACAGAATAGCAACCACTACAGAGTAGCATCAACTACAGAGTAGCATAAACTACAGAGTAGCATTAAATGCAGAGTAGTATCAACAACAGAGTAGCGTAAATTACAGAGTAACATCAATTACAGAGTAGCATGAACTACAGAGTAACATGAACTACAGAGTAACATCAACTACAGAATAGCAACCACTACAGAGTAGCATCAACTACAGAGTAGCATCAACTACAGAGTAGCATCAATTACACAGTAGCATCAACTACACAGTAGTATCAACTACAGGGTAACATCAACTACAGAGTAGCATGAACTACAGAGCAGCATAAACTACAGAATAGCAACCACTAAAGAGTGGCATCAACTACAGAGTAACATCAACTACAGAGTAGCATCAACTACACAGTAACATCAACTACGCAGTAGTATCAACAACAGAGTAGCATGAACTACAGAGCAGCATAAACTACAGAGTAGCGTCAACAACAGAGTAGCATGAACTACAGAGTAACTTCAACTACAGAGTAGCATCAACTGCAGAATAGCATAAATTACAGAGTAGCATTACATACTACAAAAAAGAGATCAGAATCGGACACAAGTCCTCCAGTGGATTTTTGTTAAGGATGTTGTTGTAACGAGAACAAAAATCAACTTTTTCTTCTCATAAAATAATCAATTCCTGACTTGTCTAGACATAATTGGATATGATAGGATGGAGTTAGGCCTCACACAGGGTCCATAGTTATACCATAGTTATGTGCAGAGAAAATTAGTCGATTAAGCGGAATTGAACTGAAAGTTTGACGCTACAAAGTACGCTACAATTTTAAAACAGATTGCTTATACATTTCTTTCTATAAAATTTACAGTGAGCTCCAAAACAAACTGTACATTAAAAAATAATGTACATTACTAAATTACCATTATTTTTATTTTAAAATTGTTACGTTGCAGATTTTTAAATTATAAAAAAAACCAAAAAAATTACCAAATATTTCGAAATATTAATAAATTTTTTCGGGCACTCTCCTTAAGTGGTAATAGTTAAGTTTCGTGATTGTTAAGATTTTATCCTAAGTGTACAGTTTCTTTTGCCACTCACTGTAGATTTCAAATGCATGTTTTATAAGCCAAAAATATTGAAAATCCTTTTTTAAATTTTTTACCTCAAATATTACAAAAATTATGAATTAAACTAAGCACACGCAAAGAAATTGGTGCCACTAGAAACATAAATTCTTGATTTCAACAGAATTGTTTCCTTCCAAAAAAAATCTTCATGAATGAAAAATGTTCTAATTTTTAGAAGATAAAGAAAAACAAGATTTTGATCGATTTTTTCTATAAATTTTAGGCATAAAATAAGGAGCAAAATTAGAAAAACACTTTCCCTTTCCAAGAGGCTAAACATGTTTAGACAACCCACAATAACGATCGTACGTGACGATTCTATGATTAGAGATCGTTTTAATTTATTTGCTGGAAGTAAATGGCAGCCACTTTAAATCTTCTATCCAGGAAAAGTCAATAAATTCCCAAGAATTGAAAAACTGAAAATCTTAAAAATAGTATGATTCTGATGAAAATCAAATACAAACTTAGAAAAAGAGAGAGAGGGAGAACAAACAAGGAAGCCATAAACTATGTTTCTTTACTGAATGGTTAGTAAGACTGACTAGCATTGACATTAACAGAGGCTTACAGATTTTATAGAGGAGGTACCAAAAAATTTGTACAACAATAATAACAACAACTAAAAAAAAACCAATAAAAATGACAGGAGGTGATAAAATAAGAAAACGACATCATTGTCGTCTTTCTTGCCTTCGTACCTACCTTCGTTGTTATCGCTTATGGATCTCAGGATAAATGTGAGACCATGTTTAAAAACAAGTGTTTATTAGGGTTACTCTGTAGATAGCCAGCATATCCTTTTGTCTTATCACATGTTTATAACAGGACTTTTTGTTAAATTTTTCCTTTTTTTTTGTTTTTATTCTTAATGTGGTTGCTTCTACTGATCTTCGTTTGGTTGATTCATTTTGATTGTGTGGCAGCGATAGTAGAAACAGATTTTGTAGGCGTTCAATGATTTGTTTCATAATTTGTTTCTTACTTGTGTTGTTCCCTTTTTAGGGTTTTGGTGACAAACACTAAACTAAACACTAAACTTTTACTAGATTTTCAAAATTAAACAGACGAAATAAAGTAATAAAAATCATTAGGGGACTGGTAGAGCAAGGAAAATTTTATGTGCAAAGAATGATGATTTTGACACATAAAAAAAATAATGTGTGTGAAGATAAATTCGAATTTGAAAATCCAAGACGCAATCCATTAATTTTAGCAGCGCTACACTTAGCGTTAACAGTGGACAATTTGATCTTAACAGTGCACAATTTGATCTTAATAGAGCAAAATTTGCCGTTAACAGAGCACAGTATCCATTTGAACAAGGTCATTTGTTTAGGAGGTAATTTTAGGGCATATAGTAGGTCTATGAGTACCATATCATACTCTAGGGATTGTTCCAATGCCTTTTAATATAATTAGCAAAAAAGTTCTATATGAAGTGATATGGTATTGTAAAAATTGGCTTTGAAAATATCAATTTTTTGATTGAAAATTCTCTCGAAGATCAGTCTCGACTCACTTTAAAAAAATCGATTTTTGGTCGAAAATATATGAGAATTCTAGAAGATCAGTGGCCAGTTGGGAACATATAAGAAACTGTACCCTATACAGACTATATGCAAATGGTAGTCCAAAGCGTCCTCTTTCCAACCGTGGTAGTGGGATGTGAGTCGAGATATTGAATTTTAAAAAAATCGATTTTTGGAGAATTCTCATACATTTTCGACCAAAAATCGATATTTTTAAAAATTTTTTTAAAGTGAATGATGTTACGTTTTTACCTTTTAAAAACATTTAAAATATAAGCTCGTACATTACAAATAAAATAAAAATCAATTTCTATTTAGTTTTAATAAAATTTCTTTATTATTCGCACAATTCTGTGTGCCACTGTTTACAACTTGATGTAAACAACAACAATTACTTTGTTTGTTATTCCCTTATTCACATCTTTTGCATAAAAAATAACAATCATTAAGCAATTATACGACAGGTTTTTGTAGCGGAGAACTTCACATTGCGTTTTTACACAAGACTGACTGAAGTTTACTAATTTACTCGCCAGCTTTGCCTTGCCTTTTATATGGCTGAGTAAACAGTCTGATGAATGTTTTTGAATGTTCTTTATTTTCATAACAATGATACAAAAAAGAATTATCACAGAAATTTAATTTAACGCTCAGTAACTTAAAATTATTTTTAAAATGTGCCACTGTTCACAACTTGATGTAAACAACAACAATTGCTTTGTTTGTTATACCGTTGTTCACACTTTTTGCATAACGGATAAGAATCGCTAAGCAATTATGCGACAGATTTTTGTAGCGGAAAACTTCAAACTACGATTACTCTTTTCAAACACTCCATATTTTTACACAAAACTGACTGAACTTTTGCTGACTCTGTCGCCTGCTTTACATTGCCTTTTATATGACTGTGCAAACAGTCTGATGAATGTTCTTGAATGTTCTTCATTTTCGTAACGATGATACAAAAAATAATTATCACAGAACTTTAATTTAACACTCAGTAACTTAAAATAATTTTTAAAATGTGTCACTGTTCACAACTTGA
>CM025792.1:85459064-85485254 GCA_014635995.1 Sarcophaga peregrina | reverse complement strand
TGAAAATATTCTTTCCATTTCGGCCTAAAGTTGCAACCAATTCTCTCAGTCTATCTACCTAACCAACCAACACACAAGCTTTACGTATTCAGTTAACAAAAAAAACCTGGTCTAAACTCAAGCAAATTCATGTTAAACCATATTTTTTTAAAGGCTTTTTTATTTAGAAATAAAAGCGTATAAAACGCCGACACAAACATTTTAATTTTGGTTTTTTTTTTCCTTTAAATTATAAATAAAGAAATCTAAAGAGTATAAAAACGACAACAAAAAACATTTTTTTTAAGTAGCATTTTTCTTAAGTTTATAAAGAAATTAAATTTCAACTTTTTTTTTGTTGAAATTTGAAGTTTTTTTCCTTGTATTTCTCATAAATTGAGTATAAAAGCGCTACAGAATTATGCAAATATTAGCTTTGATATAAAATTAATTTTTAACTTTCTAGGATCTTGTCTTTTTATGGCGTTTTCTTGAAGCCATTCATCATTTTTCTATTCTGCTTAGCTTCCTTATCGGGATCAAAGACTCTCAATTATTTAAAATACAGTAAGACCCCGCTTAACGCTGCCCCACTTAACGCTGTTTCAGTATTACGCGGTTACAAATGAAACGTGCATGCACTAACCAAAAGCGGAGCGCTATATAGCGACAGTGTATACTATGTATCTTTTTCAACGCTCTTTTGTCAGTCTGTCCAGAAAAAAGTCTCCCAATATATTTTCCGAAGTCGCAATCACAATACGAACGTATTTTTCCTGCGTAAGAGTTGATTTATTAGTTGTCATCAACGTTATTTGGTGTATACTAGGGATGCCAATCGGGAAATCCTGAATGCCGACATCGCGGGATTTTCGAGGTTCACAAAATTCCGAATCCCGGGATTTTTAAAAATTTGTCCCGGGGTTTTTCGGGATTGTGAATTCATATGTATTTTGACCCTACAAAAGGTCCTGAAAAAAATTCTATATCATTTGACTTCGATAATAGCTTCTCAGATGAGGAAACCCCCACTTCCATTGATAAAAAGTTATTTGATGCCATCGAAGAATGCAAAAGCATTATAAAACGAATTGATAGGGTAACTGATTTAGATACTCAACTGTCCAAAGAAATAGATTTTTTTACATCAGGAGGTGGTAGAGGTGAATATTTACAAGCTATCTTGGAACTATTTTACCAACAAATGTTGATTACGAGAAGTGTTTTTCAACGGCACCGAATGTTGATAACAAAATTCGTTCAAGCCTATCAGATCACATGTTAGATGCTTTAATTTTTTTCTTGGAATCCAAATAATTTTCTTAAAATTAATGCATTTGCATACGTAGTATGAATTATTTTTATTTTTGTTGATTTACGCTTTTTTGTTGCTTGTTGTCTTGCTGTTTTTATATTTAATTTTTAATGAGATATAATTTTGATATACATAATTGGAATACAAATGATTTTGTTTACGAAATATTTTTATTATTAAGAGAAAATCGCGATTTTTCCCTTGATTTTTAGGGATTTTTGGATCTCGAATTATCCCGAAACATACCGAGATTTCGGGATCGGGATTTACAAAATCCCGAATCCCGGGATTTTTAAAAATCGATCCCGTTTGACATCCCTAGTGTATACATATGTACGTTTTAAGTTGCCTCGTTTAACGCTGTTTCGTTTAGCGCAGGAACTTATTGGAACGTTAACCCCGCGTTATGCGGGGTCTTACTGTACTTTATGATTTGTTCTTTGGATTTTTAGTAATCAATAAATAATTTGATTATTTTTTTTTTTGTACAATTAATAACATTTTTCGTTGAATTGATTAACACTTGATTAAATTTACAAAATTTCTTTTTATGTCTTATCACTTTTTTTGGCAAACTATTGGAAAATAATACTTTTTAGTATTGATTTTATGACCTTTACCGTTAGTTAGAATGACTTTAGGCTATTATTTTAAGCTGTAGGTGGTCACAGCATGAAGTGCTATAATTTATATTGAAAGAAATTTTGTATGAAATACAGATAGACCGGAGCAAGATTGTGGCGCATGATGTTACCATAAGAAAAGGATAACAATAATCACACAAAGATTGCAATATTAGATATTTTATAAAAGAATTTTGAGTATTTTTGTTATGAAATGTTGTAAAATAATAGAAATTTCTTAAAAGATCTTGAATTTACTTAAAGATTGGTTTGATAATAACAAAAATTTATAAGATCCCTTTTGAAATGGAAAACTAAAAAAAATTCTTTCTCAAGTCTTCACCTTTAATCGGCTTTTACAACACATTTTCTTTTTCAAATCCTTGTGTTTATTGGCAAAATATTGACAGATATCTTGATCACTGTATAAGGACATTAAAGGACAAAATAATGCATTACAAAAACCCAAATAAAACCACTAATCCTTTAAGCGGCTTATTAAGAAACCGTATTACCTACAATATTACAAAGCATTACACAAAAGATTACAAGGGGTACCGCCGCCAAAACGTAACACGGACACGGAATAAGAAACCAAAATCAATCCAGCAAATCAATGTTCAAAGGACATTATAATTTAATTAAATTTTAATTTAATTTCTCTTAAAAAAAAAGAAAGAAAGTAACTGTCATTGGACAATTTTATGCCTGTCTAAAGACTAAAAAATTCATTATTTATTCATCAAAAAAATGTAAGGAAAAATCGAAATTGTGTTAAAAATTTATAACATGTACACGGCATTCTATTGAAGATAAATTAATGTTTTGCTAACACTTTTTTTCTGCTCTTTGGTGCCCAACATAATTGCATATTCAATTATTGACAGCTAATTTGTTAACGATTGATTTGTATTTTCAGTGTACAAAAACGTTTAAGATTAATTGTTTGTCAGTCAGCTCAACTTTTCTAAGCAGAAAGGTAAAGAATGTTTTGTTACTTTTTACTGCATTCGACAAAAACATCCAATAATTATGCGAGTATGTACATACATTGTAATGCCAAGAGATAAATTTGCAAAAAAAAAGAACTATTTTCACGGCTGTATTGTGACAAATGTAGCGTAAATAATTTGCAACAGTGTTGTGCAAAAATTAAAATAAAAAAAACAATACATCGGCACACTAAATTTAATACAAGTTTGTGCAGCTCAAATGACAGTTACAAACAAAACAATATGTTTAGAAGATTTTAGGAAGTATTACAAGAAAAGAGGCCATAATTGAACAAACGTATTCACAAACTTAATAACAAACAACCTAAGCTTCTAACCCGGTAGAAGACTATAAATTGTTTGCGAATTTTAAAAATTTCAAGCCTTCAGTCTTCTTCAAATTATCCATCCGGAACATCGTTCAACACTGTACAAAAGTCAGGAAGTGCCGCTTATGCAGAAAAATTTGATCTTAATAAGCAATAATCGCCTACACTACAAATAATACATTTTCACAGGCGACGTGAAATTTTTAAAAACTTGTCCCGGGATTTATCGGGATTTTCGGGATTGTGAATTCATACGTAATTTGACCCTACAAAAAGTCCTGAAAACAAATTCTATATACTTTACTACGATAATAGCAGCTCAGATGAGGAAACCCTACTTCCAGTGAAAAAGGATTTGATGGCATCGAAGAATCCCGAATCCCGGGATTTTTAAAAATCGATCCCGTTTGGCATCCCTACTGTTTACCATCCTATCTAACCTATCATCTTCTTAATTTGATTTAAACTTGGTGAAAGCAACTGAAATAAAGCAACTTTAGCAATTGTCACAAAGCATCTGGGTTTACTTTGTTTCAGCTCTAATAATCAGTTCCAGTTAAGAAGATAATAGGTTAGATAGGAAAAAGAAAAAAATACTGGAAGGGCTCTATTGGCCCTAAAAGCGATATTATGCTAGAAACTCCAAGGACAAGATAATATATTCAAAATTTCTTACAATTAAATTACAATGAGAGACAAAGATTTTACCGTAGATTAATAGGTAGAGTATTGGCTTATTAGACACTAGCATGAGGTTCAAACCACAGTTGAGATACCAACCAACAATGCGAAATATGAAAAAAATATTTCTTTAGCGACTTTCTCTCAGTAGATTTCTTTCAAAAACTGTGAGTGTAAATAAAATTGCCATGAATAGGTTTCTTACAAGAATCTGTAATTCGGAATCGACTTTAAACTATAGGTCCAAGCTACTTATGGATAAAATAAACACACACAACAGGGTTCGCCAGGGTCTAGTAGGTAGTGTACTGGCTTATTAGACGTAAAGCCAGGATTCTAGTCCCAGGCTAGACATCAGAATAAAAAAAAAATACAGAAAGTATTTTTTCGGCGATTTCTTCTCAGCAGATTTCTGGCAAAAACTCTGAGAGGAAATAAAATTCCCATGAAAAGTTTCTCAAAAAAAATCAGTCGTTCGGAGTCGACTTTAAACTGTAGGTCCTAAACACACTACATAAGTAGTGTGAGAAACTACGGGCTTCTTGGGGACGATTGCTGTAGACTGTCTAATGGTGAAGGTATAGCACTGACCATTTTATAGTCACCTAGCAGCAACTCATTCCCTTACCGTTCGCATCTTCCCTATTTCCAACTTTTCTAAAAACCTCCACAATGCACAGCATGAATAGGGGCCATCCCTGAGTGCTGGTTTTATAGAAAAAAAAAATAAAGAAAAAAACTTAGCTTCTAACGAACTATTTTCTCTGGTACCACGGAGTTCTTTATAACCGGGTTTAACTGTATAGCGATGATTTGATAGGACAATCGTAAGCTGAAATTAATTCATTCAATTAGTTTGTGAAATTTTGATTGTTTTTTATTGCCCCATGGGCGTGACATTTACGATGAATCTTCCGTAAATAGGAGCAGTCGGAATAGTGGGGTTGAAAGCTGTTGGTGTCGTGTAATTTAGAATTTAATGAGATAGTCGCTGCAACTAGCAGATTTTTGGAAAATATGTCGAAAGAAACACTAAAGCAATGTCGTTCGTTTGTTTGTTTGTTTATACCATCAAGGGAAAATGGAATGCAACACCTATGTTAAAGCCGAATTCTCGACATTTTATTATGCATATTTAAATAGCAAAATTTTTGCAAGCAATTTTGATATTTTTTCTAAAAATTTAAGTTAAAAAATTCATAAGATTTTTTTAATTGTGAACAATTCATACGAACTCGATTGTATGCCTGCATTCTATAACGTTCTAAGTGTACTTGATCGTTTTTAATGTTCTTCCATTTCTAAATTCAACTTTCCCTAACTTAAATGCTGTCAAAATTGGGGTTAAGATGCTCCGACCCGTTCCAAAGTTATAGGGAAAAATCTACTTCGAATACACATATCGCTCCTTTATTGCAATATAGTCATATCTCAAAAAATTAAAAATTTGTAGTTACTTAAGCAAAACTGCTCTTTTAGACCTTCTGTACATGTCAAAAAAAAAATCAATTTTATATCCCAAGCTGAACCAAAGTTATAGCAAAAAAAATTTTGGCGGCAATTAGATCATAAGACTTACATATGGACGTGAAAACTTAAATCGCATTTTGCCAAGTTCAAGTTTTTTTGAGATAAAGAAGCGATATAGTCTTCTGGCACGTGAAAACTTTAAGAGCTCATAACTTAAAACACACTTTTTCAACTTAGAATGTTATAGAACGGAGGCGTCGATATGTCGCTATAGGCTAATATTATTCATATAATTTTAATATTTTTATTATTGTTTTGTAATAATCAAAAAAAAAAAAACTAAAATTTTCATTAAAAAAAATTTTTTTCTTTCAGAATTCTTGAATTACGCAAAGAAAAATCCCGTGATGCAGCGCGTTCACGGCGAGGTAAAGAAAATTTTGAATTTTATGAATTGGCCAAAATGTTACCACTACCCGCAGCTATAACAAGCCAATTGGATAAGGCTTCAATAATAAGACTGACCATAAGTTATTTAAAATTAAGAGACTTTTCCGGACACGGTGATCCACCATGGACAAGAGAACAAAGTACCAGCAGTAAATTGAAAAGTAAGTAAAAAACAACCCAAATTAAAATATAAAAATTAAATTTACAAAATAAGGAACATTAAAAAAAAATATGGCATTCAAAGAGAAATCTTTAGGATAAGCCCAGACAGAAGAAATCAATGGACGTATGACTGAGTAAAAGGAAGTGAAACTTTATTTTGTTTCAAATTCGGGATTCTTTTTATGAGAGTGTTGTGTGGCTTAATGATATTTTTTTCTTCTTCTTTTTTAAAAATGGTATGTGATAAGCATAATTAATGAATTTTATATCGAATTATTAAAATATACAAATAATTTTTGGATAATTTTAATTCAAGAAAAAAAAGAAAAAAAAGTGGGGAATTTTATTTTTATAACTTTTACCCAAAACTCAACGTCTTAAATGACCAATATTTTCTAGATAATATAGGAATACGTACATACGTACATGAGTTTATATTTCTTTATATTATAATTACGATATGCATACATACATACATACATAGAAATCTATGTTTGTATATGTATGTGATATAGCCGGTCATATTGTGTATCGGAGTATGTATGTCAGTCAAATGTCGTTGTTGGTAACAATAAACTGTACTGACAGTTTTTTTTCTTGCCATACGAATACTGTATTTCTGTATGTATTTAGTAAGCCAGTGAGTACAGTGATGGTCATATAAATAATAGAATATCGACCTAATTGTTTTCGTTCTAATACATAAACAACTTTTACAGCGAGCTTAGCCTCTAAGCCAGTGAGCTCTCTCCTAATCAAACACAAAGAGTGTGATAATGTGAAACAATTTCAAGATATTGATGATATTTGACCAGAAGTCATAGTTGAAAGAGCCACATTTCAAGCGTCAATTCAAATTAGGACATAATTGGTCACAATTGGATTACGACCTAGCTTCTCACACCACCTATGTTGATCACATTAGTTTTATACATGAATGGCGGAAGATTTTTGTGAAACTTTTCATGGCAATTTTATTCACTCTCAGAGATTTTGCCATAAATCTCCGGAGAAGCAGTCGCCGAAGAAATATTTTTTCATAATTTCGTTTTTGATCTCTGACCCGTGGTCGTTACACTACGTACTAGACAACGGCGACAATGTGACCTCACACATTACAACCCTTCAGTCAGGATTATTGACCTAGTGTCTCGCTCTACTTATGTTGTGTGTGTTAATTTTATACATAAATGGCGGGACCTAGAGTTTAAAGTCTACTCCGAACGACAGATTTTTGAGGAGCTCTTCATGACAATTTTATTCTCTCAGAGTTCTTGCCAGAAATCTGCTAAGGGGCAGTCGCCGCAGAAATAATTTTTGTATTTTATTTTGATGTCTGGCCTGGGACTCGAACCCTGGCTTTACGTCTAATAAGCCAGCACACTACCTACTAGACCATGGCGACCTCTTACCTCTGTGACTACATACATAATTAGCCTTTACAACCCTTCAGTCAGGATTACGACCTAGCTTCTCACACCACTTATGTTATGTGCGTTAATTTTATACATGAGTGGCGGGACCTACAGTTTAAAGTCAACTCCGCCCGACAGATTTTTGAGAAACTTTTCATGGCAATTTTACTTACTCTCAGAGTTTCTGCTGAGAGGAAGTCGCCGCACACTACCTACTAGACCACGGCGACCTCTTACCTCTGTTACTACACTGTTAGTAAAATGTACAAACTGCTTAGCTGTGAGAACTAATAGGCATTGTAGAACCTATAGGATCAGAATGCCACACAGAAAAATTTGAGCAAAAAATCTGTCCTTTACCGATTGCTCAAAGACTGATTTAAGATGAGGTATTTCACCTGATGAACTTAATATTTCGGTCCTTCTCATGTTGGTCGATGACTGCTCTATTTTCCAGACGAAGGTTGACGTCATTAACAGGACCCTGAAATATATTCCAAGGTAGTAAGCTTTCAAATTCTTCTTAGCTACTACATATTAAGCGACATCATGTACTACTGTTATGAAGAGTGCACTACCAAGGAGTTATCCGTTATGAGTATCTTCAGTAATCCCTGGATTACGTTGTCTCGATTAACGTTGTTTCGTTTAACGTCGACAAATTTTTTGTTCCCTCTAACTTCAATTTGTATCGTCATTCGATTTACGTCGCCTTTTTTTTTTGTTGAACCAACTGCGATGTAAATCGAGGGATTACTGTAACTTTTTTAAGTTCCTACTACTACTTTGTGGTATGAGCAATATGAAATTCGATTTACGTCGTTTTGATTTACGTTCCCTTTGTTTTTGGAACCAACTGCGAGGGATTACTGTAACTTTTTTTAAGTTCCTACTACTACTTTGTGGTATGAGCAATATGAAATTCAATTTACGTCGTTTTGATTTACGTTCCCTTTGTTTTTGGAACTAACTGCGATGTAAATCGAGGTATTACTGTATTGACTTTTAATTGAACTGTCTGGACTCATAAGCGTCAAATATACATTTAGACTATAGTAATTAGATGCACAATTACACATCACTGCTTAAAATATTCTATTAAAACAACAAAAACTAACTAAGTCCAATGGGATTCTAAAAAGGCATAGTTACTGACTGCTATATCACTGAAAGTATATCAGAATGCAAGGTTACCAATACTATAGTACAAACTGTCACGATGAGGAAGGAACACCTTTTTTGTGACTGTTCCGTTCTAATAAAGCTTAGATTTAAGCACTCTGGGGCATATTTTACAATGATCTGGGCTTTTGCAAAGATATGTCATAGACAAAAGTGGTCTATTCGGTCGAAAGTTCCAGTTAGCTCCATCGAGGACTGCATGGATTTAAGTTTTCTAAGGTTTAAGTCTTCTTTTTAGGGACACGGTAATATCCCGGATGATCGGACCTGCTCTGGCAAAGATAGAAGAACCAAAATTCTCT
This sequence comes from Sarcophaga peregrina, assembly GCA_014635995.1. Classification (NCBI taxonomy): domain Eukaryota; kingdom Metazoa; phylum Arthropoda; class Insecta; order Diptera; family Sarcophagidae; genus Sarcophaga; species Sarcophaga peregrina. Next base: position 85,476,354 of record CM025792.1, on the reverse strand, counting down.
AAACTCTTCGAAACAATTCAGTCAAGCTTCTTACAGAGTATGTATGTATGATGGGATGTACAGTGACTCACAGTGAAAATTGCCCACCAAATAACGTTTTTATATTTTTATAATTTGGTGGAAAGCCTTTATTACCGATTTTAAACGATTAGGAATGGATTCTGCTGACTTTTTGGTGTAACTTTATTTAAAACAAAAACATTTATTTTATTTGCTTCTTTTTTAATAAATATTAACCAAATACTGATCAGTTTCATGGCGGGCCATTTTCACTGTGAGTCACTGTATGATAGGACGTATGTAGACGCTCCCTTATATGAGGAAGATGAGGAATCGGTACAACAATTTCAAAAGAAGTAGTTCTCAATGGTCTATCTCGGAATGGGGCCCAGTTGCATCGGATAGGACCTGCTTGTGGTATTGGTTAATTGTCAAGAGAACGATATGGAATATACACAGGCGACTGGATGAGAGTGTTGGCATTTTTAAGCTTCCAATAGGCCTTAAGATTTCCACTGGCTTTATGAGCAAGAATTACAATTAAATCTTACATAATGGATTGGTTGTCTACAAGTCGCAGTGGTCTAGTAGGTAGTGTGTTGACTCATTAGACGTAAAACCAGGGTTCGAGTCCCAGGCCAGACATCGAAACAAAATACGAAAAGTATTTTTTCAGCGATTTCCCCTCCGCAGATTTCTGGCAAAAACTCTGAGAGTAAATATAATTGCCATGAAAAGTTTCCCGCCACTTATGTATAAAATTAACACACACACAACATAAGTAGTGTGAGAAACTAGGTCAATAATCCTGACTGAAGGGTTGTAACAGCACAAAGCAAATCAGCAAAAAGTCGCACAAAAAGGGGATTTTTGAAGAAAAAGTCGCACAAAAAGTGTATTTTGACAGTAAAAAGGAGCAACATTTTTAAAAGAAAATGTTTATAGTCTAGTCTCTAGTCTAGTATGTAGTCTAGACTATAGCCTAGTATATAGTCCAGTATATAGTCTAGTTTATAGTCTAGTATATAGTCTAGTATATAGTCTAGTCTATAGTCTAGTATATAGTCTAGTCTAATCTATAGTCTAATCTATTTTATCTAGTCTACAGTCTAGTATATAATCTAGTCTAGTCTATAGTCTAGGATATAGTCTAGTCTATAGTCTAGTCTATAGTCTAGTATATAGTCTAGTCTATAGTCTAGTATATAGTCTATATAGTCTAGTCTATAGTCTAGTATATAGTCTAGTCTAATCTATAGTCTAATCTATTTTATCTAGTCTACAGTCTAGTATATAATCTAGTCTAGTCTATAGTCTAGTCTATAGTCTAGTCTATAGTCTAGTCTATTGTTTAGTATATAGTCTAGTCTATAGTGTAATCTATAGTCTAATCTATAGTCTATTCTATAGTCTAGTATATAGTCTAGTCTATAGTCTGGTATATTGTCTATTCTATAGTCGAGTCTATAGTCTAGTATGTAGTCTAGTATATAATCTAGTCTATAGTCTAGAAAAAATGCTTTTTAAAAAAAGGGGAAAAAAGGGTCAAAAATCTTGAAAAGTGTCAGATTTAGTCCATTTTAGTAAGGGGGCACGAAAAGTGGCGAGATCGCTGAAAAAGTGTCAAATTGCGCTGGTTGTAATGACCAATTATGTATGTATGTGCCGATATTATCCTTTACAAACTGTAAAGGAAAACTAAAGGTTTATAAAGAAAAAACGATTAATTTTTTGTTAAATAAGACTTCAGATTAGAAAAACCAGCCACTACACTCCATGTGTTGGGTCGTAACCTTCATTGGAAAACCTTATTTAACAGAATGTAAGAATAAACCGAAATTTTAAATGAGATATTAGACTAGTAGCCTAAAGAAGTAGTAGATTCCCAACAAAGACATTGAAAATGTTAAAAATGTCATTATGACTGTAATCATATGACCACGACTGTATGTACATATGAGTACGTAAGTAAGTAGCTGCCTGTGTGTACTTCAATAATAACAATTCACTTCGAATCGATTCAATTTAATTAATTTGCATAAAAAAGTGTGTAAATAAATATTTTTTTTTTGTTGTATTTGTTTATTTTATTTTTTTTTTAATTTTAAATTTTATTTGTTTTGTGTTATTGTTGTTGTGCTCATGCGCAACCATTTTGTTTTATTGTTTGGTTTTTTTATTGTATTCTGTTTTTTATTATCAATTTAAATTTATATTTTTTTTTATTTGTTTTGTTTTCTTCATTTATTTTTTATATTTAATTTTTTTTTTTATTTTTAACATTTTCTCATTTTTGTATTTGCATTTGTAGTTGTATTTAAATAATTGTGCTCACAATGTATTTCATTTTGTATTTGAATTTGAATTTATAGAAGGTAACGGAAGGTTAAATTAATATTTTTTTTATTTTTATTTATTTTTTATTTATACACGCTCGTTTATACTATATATATAGTATATAAAATGGTTTTACCATATATTGTATCATTTTGACGATACGAAATATTTATTACCTTGATTTTTTTTCGATTTTTTTCAATTGTTTTTTGGCTTGGGGTATTTTTTATTTATTTTTTGTTATTATGGTCTCACTTGTGTTTATTTAGGGAAAATTTTTGTTTTTTTTTATTTTTATTTTTTGTTTTTAAATGGCAATCAATAATGAGTAATTAAATATAAAATACTCACTTTTATTGAAATTGAATCATTGTCATCATTATTTATTATTTATTATCACCATTTGCCAATGAATCATTAACAGACAATTCGTAAAATGATTTAAAGTTTTCAATTAAGCATATTCAAGTTTAAAAAGGAGAATTGTTTTCACCCCCAAACTTTCTCAAACTGTAGAAAAATTTAGAAACAAAATTTTGCCTACCTAAACTTCAATTTTTTCAAAATGGCCAAAGAGGGGGTTTCAACCAGGGATGCCAACCGGGAAATTTTGAATCCCAAAATCCCGAGAATCTTCTAGAGAATCTGTATATGTTCCCAAATGGCCACTGATCTTCTAGAGAATTTTCAAATATTTATGGCCAAAAATTGATTTTTGTGAATTGAGATTTTCAACTTTGAAAAAAATCAATTTTTGGCCATAAATATTTGAAAATTCTGTGGAAGAGCCGTAGCCATTTGGGAAAATATACAGACTATATGCAAATGATAGTCCAGAGATTGCTCTTTCCAACCGTAGTAGTGGTATAGCCTTACGAATTTTGAAAGTTGAGATTTTCAATTTAAAAAAAAAAGATTTTTGGCCATAAATATTTGAAAATTCTGTAGAAGATCAATGGCCATTTGGGAACATATACAGACTATATGCTAATGGTAGTCCAGAGGTTGCTCTTTCCAACCGTAGTAGTCGTATAGCCTTACTAATTTTGAAAGTTAAGATTTTCAATTTAAAAAGAATCGATTTTGGCCTTAAATATTTGAAAATTCTCTAGAGGATCAATGGGCATTTGGGAACATATAAGAAATAGTACACTATACAGACTATATGCAAATGATAGTCACGACGGTGCTCTTTCCAACCGTAGTAGTGGTATAGCCTTACTAATTTTGAGAGTTGAGATTTTCAATTTTGAAAAAAATCGATTTTTGGCCATAAATATTTGAAAATTCTCTAGAAGATCAATGGCCATTTGGGAACATATACAGACTATATGCTAATGGTAGTCCAGAGGTTGCTCTTTCCAACCGTAGTAGTGGTATAGCCTTACGAATTTTGAAAGCTGAGATTTTAAATTTTGGAAAAAAATGGATTTTTGGCCAAAAATATTTGAAAATTTTCTAGAAGATCAATGGCCATTTGGAAACATATAAGAAATAGTACACTATACAGACTATATGCAAATGATAGTCCGGAGGGTGCTCTTTCCAACCATAGGAGTGGCGTAGCCTTACTAATTTTAAAAGTTAAGATTTTCAATTTTGAAAAAAAAATCGATTTTTGGCCATAAATATTTGAAAATTCTCTAGAAGATCAGTGGCCATTTTGGGAACATATAAGAAATATTACACTATACAGACTATATGGAAGTGAAAGTTCAGAGGGTAACCGTAGTAGTGGTATAGCCTTACTAATTTTGAGAGATGGGATTTCAATTTTGAAAAAAATAAATCGAGTTTTGGCCATAAATCTTTGAAAATTGTATAGGAGATCAGTGGCCATTTGGGAACATATATGTCAGTGCAGGGGTGGGTAATTTGTATTTCATTGATGGTAGACAAATTTTCCACATTTTGAAGGCAAATGTAAAGCACAATGCCGAGAAATTTGGCACAGAGAAAGATTTTGCTTTTTACCGAAACAATCATCCTAAGCATACTTTGGGTGTGGCAAAGCTTTGGTTGATCCATAATTCTCCCAAACTTATAGAAACCCCTACACAGAGTCCAGATCTCAACGTAATTGAACATTTTTGGGAAAAAATTAGCTAGAAGAGTATACCGACAACAAAAAAAAACTTTGAATCAGCTTAAGGCGGTTTTACTGGAAGCGTAAAGCTCCATAGAACTATTATGCGATGGAGCGATTATACGATGGAGCCACTTTATGTAAATGATTTTGTTAACAAAATAAATTTTCTCCATTTTTATTATTATTAAGAGAAAATCGCGATTTTTCGGGCTTTTTGGATCCCGAATTATCTCAAAATATCACGGGATTTCGGGATCGGGATTACAAAATCCCGAAATATCCCGAGATTTTTTAAAATCATTCCCGTTTGTCAACCCTAGTTTCAACGCATGCATCCTAAAAAAAATTTGTCTGGAAAGTTGTATTCACGATTACGTAGCAGCACAAAACTCCTTTTTTTGCGATTGAACAATAGTGAAAACTTCTGAGAAGTTGCCAAACGATTAACTTTATGGCCGAGTATCTAGCATAGATTTTGATCAAGGCTGTCTTAGAAGTCAAGTGACCATTTGATATGCCTATGGCTTCTATAAGCTTTCGGACTTACAAGCACCGATCGTCCAAAATTATTTAAATTGTTCCATTTTTTCGGGCATAGAGAACTATGCCCGGAACTTACTGAAACTAACCAATAGTTCGACTGATGTTTTGTCTTATTTTCTCAAAAATTCATTCTTTTTTTTTGTCCGAATCGCTCAAATTTACTAAAATTTTGGAAGGAGTCTTCTAACAGATGTCTGTTGACATAAGCAGTGGCGTCCTTATTGTTTCATAATCCGCCTCTAGAAGTTCTTTGATCTATCGCTTGGCATAATAGATTTCCATGGAGTTTCCCTTTTATCAATAAAGAGATATGCAGGCAGTGAAAGAAAACATGGATAGAGAGTATAAGGCCGTTAGCCAATTCTGGTTGCTTTTCGTTTATTAGACCTGTCAAGCGGCAGTGTTTTGGGGGCAGTAGAGATTTAGAATTGTGCGTTTTACCAGGTTGTAGTACCTTGCAATGGATAATTTCCGTCTAATATCAGCTATTCCTCAATATAAAACTGTTGGATTTCAATCCAATTACCAGTTTTAACATTCTTGGCTTCATGTTTTATAAAATTTTAAATAGAGACGTTTTAATTCCTTTGTAAAATATTCATCCAGTAATCCATCGGTCCTCTCCGAAAGGATAACATCGGAAACGAACATTTTAGAAGAAAGAGTATGTACAAAGGAAGTCGCCGTAGTCTAGTAGGTAGTGTGTTGGCTTATTAGACATAAAGGGTTCGAACCCCAGGCCAGACATTAAAACAAAATACAAAAGGTATTCATACGGCGATTTCCCCTCAGTAGATTTCTGGCAAAAACTTTGAGAGTAAATAAAATTGCTGTTCGGCTTTAAACTGTAGGTCCCACCAAGAATAATAAACTAAAGATTACACCTTGCGCATTATTTCCCGTTAGATGACGTTGTTGGGCTATTTTAAAGGTTTCCAAGTCTTTTTCATATGTGAAAATGAACATTTCTTCTGAAAAGGGTATGCACTACGCGAAAGTAGTTGGCAGCCCTGCAATATAACTTACATTATCATTAGCCAATAGGAAAACAATGAAAACAATTTTCGTGACGTCATTGCGCAGAAAGTTTTAATTTTGTGTGCGTGATGGCGTAATCTTTAGTTTATCATTCTTGGGTCCCGCCACTTATGAATAAAATTAACGCACACAACATATGTAAGTGGTGTGAGAAACTAGATTAACAATCCTGACTGAGGGGTTGTAATGACCAATTATGTATGTATGTATATATGAGTTTGAACAAAGAGTTATAATTCCCTACCTATATACTCAATACAACTCACATAGGATGTTGTTTATAAATAACAAAAGAGGGCAACCCTATCATCCTAGAACTTAACACAGAAGACTAAAATGAAACCGAGAAATAATAAGAAAAGGTCGATGACTTGAATTGAGAAAGCTTTAAGCTCTTTAAAGAAATAAGAAATACAAAACAAACTCCATTTAAATATCGACGACTCCGTTCTATAACATTTTAAGGAGAAAAAGTGTATTTTGAGTTCTGAGCTCTCAAAGTTTTCACGCGTCATACGACTACATGTTTAGAATACAGATTTTTCCCTATAACTTCGGAACGGATGGGCGCATCTTAACCAAATTTTGACAGGATTTAAGTTAGAGAACGTAAAATTTAAAAATGCAAGAACATTAAAAACGTTTTAAGTACACTTAGAACGTTATAGACCGGAGGCGGCGATATCTTCGTCAACTTCCTTTCAGCAGATTACTGGCATAAGCTCAGTGAGTATATATTGACGCCTCCGTTCTATAACATTCTAAGTCGAAAAAGTGTATTTTGAGTTATAAGCTCTCAAAATTTTTACGCGGTAGAGTAGAGTAGAGGCAGAGTTTTCTCTGTTACTTCGGAACGGATGGGCGCATTAAACATTAAAAACATTATAGAATGGAAGCGTCGATATAATATTCAATGGCATTCGAATCTGTTTATACATATTTTTAAAATTAGAAAAATTAAAAGACTACAATCTAATGCATTTAAAAATTTCGTAATTCATGATTATCACAACCTATGTCAAGTTCCATTTGAACAACAACAACAACAACCTTCAATTAAACGTAAATTTATAAAAAACATAAAATTGTTTAAATTCGTGTCTATAATTTCTTGTCTAAACATTTTACAATAAAACTCCCAAATGTTAAATGGAGTTCACGGTTCGATGATTAAAGTGGCTAAAAACAAGCCACACAGAAAATAAAATCAAGAAATGATGGCTTGTACGAGTATGACAAGCGGAACGATATTCAACACTTTTTTTTTTAAAAAGAAAAAAATTCGAATTTAAAAAAAGAGGGAAACTAAATGTAATAAGATTTCAACTTTTAGCCACTTAAAGTCAAGAACAAGAAACTCAATAAATTCTTATTCTTATAATCCATAATAATTCATAACGTTAGGCCAGGTTGGGTCAACTGTAAATAAGTGGCCACAATTCCTCCTTTTTTCCTCCTCCTCCTCTCGTAACAAGTATTAACACTTAAACTAACACCTTCTCTGCCATAATATAGTCAAGAAGTTATAAGTATGAAAGTGCCAATTCAATTCCCCTTGAAGAAGAAGAAAGAAAATATGAGTACCATTGTTGTTATTGTTGTTGTATGTATTATTATTACAATATTATTGAAATGCTATAAAAATAAAGGCCAACAGAAAAGGTAAATTGTTTGGCAAAAAAAAAAGCACCACAATGAAATGAAAAATTTTTTCAACAGCATATGTGTTACTCCAGGGATTTGGTCTTTTTCTTCTCATCGTAAAGGCTGTTAAGGGTGAATTTGCTGCCAAGAAAATGGCAGGACTACGAAGACAATGCTAAGTGTTCATAAGATTTTTTTCTATTGAATTTATTTTTAGAATTTTTTATTTCATATTCTTGTACAATGTTTCGTTCGGTTTTGACCTCCGGTCATAATCATAAAATTCGATAATTGAATTAAAAACGAATATTTATGACAATACAGTGGTAAAAATAAATACAGTAGCGCCAAGGAAATAAGATCCTTTTTAATCAAATTTGTACGTTTTTAACCCTCTTGAATAAAAGATAAGGCCTTCTTTCAGTTCCAGAATAGGCAGTTGTGCTTATTTACATGTGCAATAGGATGAAATTGTGCTCCATCAGAAAGATGTTTGCAAAACGTAAAAATTTTAATTTTTGTAAATCTTTTGCACTTGCAATACAGTAATCCCTCGATTTACGTCGACTCAATTAAAATAGTTTTGATTTTTTGTTACCACTAATTTCGATTTGCGTCATCATTGAATTTACTTCGCATTTTTTTTTTTTTTGGAACCAACTGCAACGTAAATCGAGGGATTACTGTATATGATCTTGACAAAGCCAATTTAAATTCAACCCAATCAGCAAATATGCAATGCAAATGATCGACATTTTGCTGTATTTTATAGTCAAGATCCTAATATTAAATTGTCAACACAATCGAACGGCAAAGGACGAAAATGTACTACATACAGTCATAGGCAATCGTTTGACCGCACTTTATTTGTTTTGTATTTTTTATTGGTGTAGTTACTGCTTTTTTTTATATTATTAAACTTTTGTAATAGCAATTGTTGGCAATTGTTGGCATAAGGATAGGTTTTATAAATTTGTTGATGTTTTTCAGAAGACATTCGTTTGACCGCAGTGGTCAAAAAGTTCATTAACACGTTGACAAGCACAGTAACTTTCAGAAATTTGGCCAAAAATTACCATTTGATTTAGTTTAGATTTAGTAAGTACGAGATAACTCGTAGTTAACACCCTAGAAGGGAGCGCAATCTACGAGTTAACTCGTAGTTGGCAGTCAACGTGTTAAATATTGTTATTCGATGTTAAAACAATATGTGAGCAATTTTTTCGCTTAAATTGAATTTGTTTTTTGTATTAAGTATTAAATAAACAGTTAATAAAGTGCTCAGGAAATCGATAATCTAAAGCACAAAGATTGCTGATAAGTATAATAAGGAGTTCTGAAAGTATAATATTAAGTTAAGCACAAAGTTAAAAACCAAGAAACGATATTTCAGCAAAAAAACAAAGCAAGTAAAATAATACGTATTTTTCTAAAACACCCTAACATGTGTTGGAAGAAAAGTGACACAAAAAGTTGGATACTCTGAGACCTTTGTCAGAAAAAAATTTTATACCCAAAAGAATTCAAATATTATTTACTTTAATTGAAATATAAAACGAAAAAAATCCGCCACTTAGTTTTATTGCTATAACGGAAAGTGTAAATTCAGTTTTTTTTTTGTGCGCACTCCTTATTTACATCCGTGAATACCTGACCTTTGAGATCCGCATAAGAGTATTCATTATTAGCTTCAGCTCTAGCCGTCTATCCTTGAGAATGTCCAATCAAAAACCAAATAAAGGACTGATCGTTTTCTTGGCGTGCCTTAATCCCGTTTCAGCGTTCTAGTTTTTCAAAGCCTTGCCAATTTGTTAATCCTTACATATTCTGAGAATAGAAGTAATCGTAGTAAGGCCTCTGGCCTTATATAAATTAAAAACTTTTTTTGCTTAGCACTCCTTAATTTCAGGGTAACCAAAAAAACTGATTTTTGTAACATTTTCTGCCGAGGTCGCCGTGGTCTAGTAGGTAGTGTGTTGGCTTATTAGACGAAAGACCCGAGTTCGTATCCCAGGTCAGACATCAAAACGAAAATTTGAAAATAATTTTTCGGTGACTTCCTCTCAGCAGATTTCTGGCAAAAACTCTGAGAGTAAAAAATTGCCATGGAATGCTTCTGAAAAAAAAGTGTCGTTCGGAGTCGACTTTAAACTGTAGGTCCTGCCACTCATGTATAAAATTAACGCACACAACATAAGTGGTGTGAGAAGCTAGGACGTAGTACAATGGGTCAATTCGACCACCAAGTACTGTACTTGTCAGAATTGACAAGTACACGTCCTCTAACCTAACCTAACCTAACATTTTCTGCCAATATTTGATAGTTATGAGTGCCACACGTTGGAAGCCACCGCGTGCCTTTACGGTAGTCTAACCTGAACCTTGAGCCGATGATCTCAGAAGTCGCCGTCGTCTAGTACATAGTGTGTTGGGTTATTAGACGTAAAGTCTGGGTTTGTATCCCCGGTCAGGCATCAAAACGAAATATAAAAAAAAAATTATTTCTTCGGAGATTTCCTCTCAGCAGATTTCTGGCAAAAAAAATCTGGGAGTAAATAAACCTGCCATTGAAAGAGTATCTCAAAAATCTGTTGTTCGGAGTTAAACTGTACATCCCACTACTCATGTGTAAAATTAATGCATCCAAAATGAGTGATGTGAGTAGCTTGGCCGTAATCCTGACCGAAGGGTTGCCTCTCAGCAGATAATGTGTGTATATGATCTCAGAATAAAAAACTTTGAAGTGATTTTTACCACGAAATCGTTACGTTTAGTTGGGTTCCTTACATACATAACATACATAATTGGCCATTACAACCCTGCAGTCAGGATTACGACCTAGCTTCTCCTTATCACCAACTAATTCGTTCGTGTACCGAAATCTCTATAAGATCAATGACAATAAGTTTAACTAGAGTTCTTTCAAGTATAGTTGACTGACGCTTGCTGGCATTACTTTCGTACTGATAACTTCCTCTTGAATCTTCTTTGTTTGATTAAGAATCACTTGACCTCACATTAAGGACGAAATCTTTAAATAGCCCATGTTTAGAGTCCTGTTACTGTAGCAATAAAAGCTATGCAAATATTCTTGGTATTCCTTGAAGTAATAAATTTTTATTGCTTATTAAGACTTATTAAAAAACGACACTGTAAATATTTTATTTTATATTTTTATGTGTTTAAACAATTTTTTATAATTTTCGTATTTTCTTGGCTTTTTTACGGTTTCGTTTATGTAGGTGCAGCCATAAGACGCAGTCCCGCCGTTGATTTATTTGAACAACATCAGGGTACCCACATACTACAGGTACGTTGCATTCTTTTGAAGAAAGAAAAGAAAAGAAAAAAACTTTATTTTTATTTTATGCAAATATGCATGACTTGAAGAAGGTATTTTTAATAAGAAAATTTTATTTACTTTAAAAAAAAAAAATTTTTTTTTAGTTTGTTTCGTATATTCATTCGTAAATACTTCATGCGTTTAATCGTTTGTTTGTTTGGTTTTCTTTAAATAGTCTTTGGATGGCTTTGCATTGGCGGTAGCTGCTGATGGTCGTTTCCTGTATATATCGGAAACCGTGTCAATATATTTGGGTTTATCACAAGTGGAAATGACCGGCAGTAGTATATTCGATTATATACATCCCAATGATCATGCTGAGATAGCCGAACAATTGGGTCTGAGCTTAACATTAAGCGGTACAGGCGGCAGTGGTTCGTCGTCAGGACCAGCTGGTCTGGCCTCACCACACTCGGGCGGCTCAGATGATGGCATTGGCAATCATGGCACTAATAATCCAGATGGTAAGCAAATAATCTATTTTGATGGAAATATTTTTTTTTGGATATTAAAAAATAATTCTTTTCGTTTTGTTTTTGTTAGTTTCTGGCCAAATGACAGTAACATCGAATAGTGGCTATAAGGGTTATGAACGTTCCTTTTGTATACGCATGAAATCGACTTTAACCAAACGAGGCTGTCATTTTAAATCTTCCGGTTATAGAGTAAGTCCTGTTTTGTTTAATTACAAAGTTTTGTAAAGAATTTAAAAGAAAAGAGATAGTATATGTATGTCTGTATGTATGTTTAATTGTGGTAGTATTTTTATGTAACGTATGGGTGTGTATAGCTTTTTTTTTTTTTAATTTAATTTCTTATCATTTTCCTCCCTCATTCATTTTATTTTATGCAATATGCATGACTTGAAGAAGGTATTTTTAATAAGAAAATTTTATTTACTTTAAAAAAAAAATAATTTTTTTTAGTTTGTTTCGTATATTCATTCGTAAATACTTCATGCGTTTAATCGTTTGTTTGTTTGTTTGGTTTTCTTTAAATAGTCTTTGGATGGCTTTGCATTGGCGGTAGCTGCTGATGGTCGTTTCCTGTATATATCGGAAACCGTGTCAATATATTTGGGTTTATCACAAGTGGAAATGACCGGCAGTAGTATATTCGATTATATACATCCCAATGATCATGCTGAGATAGCCGAACAATTGGGTCTGAGCTTAACATTAAGCGGTACAGGCGGCAGTGGTTCGTCGTCAGGACCAGCTGGTCTGGCCTCACCACACTCGGGCGGCTCAGATGATGGCATTGGCAATCATGGCACTAATAATCCAGATGGTAAGCAAATAATCTATTTTGATGGAAATATTTTTTTTTGGATATTAAAAAATAATTCTTTTCGTTTTGTTTTTGTTAGTTTCTGGCCAAATGACAGTAACATCGAATAGTGGCTATAAGGGTTATGAACGTTCCTTTTGTATACGCATGAAATCGACTTTAACCAAACGAGGCTGTCATTTTAAATCTTCCGGTTATAGAGTAAGTCCTGTTTTGTTTAATTACAAAGTTTTGTAAAGAATTTAAAAGAAAAGAGATAGTATATGTATGTCTGTATGTATGTTTAATTGTGGTAGTATTTTTATGTAACGTATGGGTGTGTATAGCTTTTTTTTTTTTTAATTTAATTTCTTATCATTTTCCTCCCTCATTCATTTTATTTTTATGCAAAATTTATTATTATTGTTGTATTATTATTATTATTAAAACTAAGTTTATGCATCCTCTCCCTTTTCCCCTTCATATCTACAGGCTAATGAGCAAACGGCCTAATGGTGGTAAAAATGGTAAAACAGTGGGCACCAATTATTCGGTACGTATCAATCAAAATCAGTACAAGACAAAACAAAAAATAAAAACCAAAAGAAACGTAATCGTTTAATTCTATTAATTTTTTTAAAAAATAAAAAAAACAAAACAAATTGTTTAAATTTTATAATTATTTGGTTTATATCCTTGCTATTGTTGTTGAAATGAAATTTTTAAAACAATTGATTATTACTAACCGTTTAACTTTTTTTTTTTGGTTTTTTAAAACAATTTTTTCAAAATTTGTTTTTTTTTACTAACAAAATATTAAAAAAAAAATAAAAAAAATTCAACAAAAAATAAAAACAGAATTTTAAATGATTAAACAACCAACAACAACTGATTTTATTGATCAGTATCGAATTTTAAGTGTTTAAAAATTAAATAAAAACAAATATTTATCACATATTCATTCATTCTTTACAAAATCGAAAACTAAAATATTGTACATATATTCTGTCAGCCATACAGTCAGTCATAAATTTAATTATCATTTCCTTTCTATATTTAATCATAATAATTTTACATTTAAATTTTAAGTAATTTATAATTAACGTTGTATAAAAACAATTTAAGTTTCATAATATCAAGCAAATATAAAAATTACACAAAATTAGAATATTTATTACTGTACACATATGTTTACTGAGCTTCAAAAGAAAGTGTACAGTAAGGATAAAATTCTAACAATTACCAAACCCAACTTTTACCACTTAAGGAGAGTGGCCAAAAAAATTTTACAATACTTTGAATATTTTTTTAACTTAATTTTAATTTGAAATTGAAAATAACGGTAATTTATTAATGAATATTTTTTAATGTACATTCTCTTTTGACGCTCACTGTATGTACAATGGTGAAAGTAATAATAGGGACACACTAAACTTTGAAGAAGTATTCCTAACTTAGCCTCGAATCCTCAAACTTGCTCGAAAAGGTTTCTTACTCTACACGAATAGTATTTTTCACACAAGATGCTGGTCATCTCATAAGGTTTAAGTACGAGCAGTACAGTGATAACATTTTTGTGTAAATGCATAACATTTCAAAGGGGACCAAATAGTAGTGCTATCGGACCCAAGAAGTTCAATTAATTCTTCAGAATTCTCTATATATACCCACCTGAAAGCCCAGGCGCACATTTATACCCCATGTTACCTAAATTTTTAACTATTACTGACATTTTGGAGTTAATAATAGGAGTTTTTTATGCCGCCTAGTTAGTTAGTTAGTGTCCATAACTATCAAGAGACATTTTTCCAAAGTATACATCTAAAAACAATGTATTCATGTTAGCGTATCCAAGTAACAACGAATTTTTTACAAATTGTTCATAGAATAACTTATCCTGTTCAGTAGAGCCTTTGATGACAGTTCTGTAATGGAATTAGTCATTAATGCAGTGACTTGCTTTCAGATCCTCTTCAAGAATTCTTATTTGAAATCGAATATTTTCCTTAATCACCCTCATTTAGGCATTATTTCAGTTGCTTAGTGGCTAAACATTACATAGTAATACTATGTTCAGACAGGTACTTTTATTGCGTAAATTCCAATAAACATCATTATTGAACTCAATATTTCATATAAAGTTTCAATTAATTATTGAGTAATAAATACGCCAAATGTTATAATAAGGAGTTCTGAAAGTATAATATTAAGATAAGCACAAAGAATCGATATTTCTGCAGCTTCTTCAAGGCTTCAGCAGCAATATTATCTCCAGACCGAACGTATGTTTGCTTTTTTATGGTTTTGAATTAAGAAGATTCAAATTAGTACCAAAATGGCCAATTACTACATGAATAGTTTGGATGGAAAGGCCCATTGTGTAGTTCGCAAACAAATTTATTTTCCAATGTTAAACGATAAACGTCTTGCTGAAGGAATATGTCAACACAGTTTAACATTCTCGTGGATCAAAACATGACTATCGGTATCGATAGTTTTCATGCAGCTTCACACCGCTGTAGTCTAGTAGGTTGAACTCAATATTTCATATAAAGTATCAATTAATTAATAATTATGAGCAATAAATACGCAAATTGTTATAATATTGAGTAAAACTTAAAATTCAACACTGTCATAAGTACGTTTCCGAAAACATTAAAGTGCTATTTGACAACTCAAATCTCAACAACGACCAACAAAAAATGGCGAATTAGGTGGAAGATAAGTTTTTGTTGAACAACCAAATGTTTTGTTTACCAACTTTCAAATAAATATTGCGTATATTATGTGTCTGAACACTTAAAATATTGTACTCAAATCAATGAATATTGACTCAATAAAAGTGCCCGTGTGAACATAGTATAAATCATTTGGAAACACTCATATACCGCAGTAAACAAAGTTGTATTCCATAAATGTGTCGCCATATAAATTTAAGCAAAAAAAAAAAAATGTCATGAATCACATACCTATCTTCAAATTGAGCGTCTGATGGAACTAGCCCATAACAATTTAACATGTAATACTGCGTTACGTTTGCAATCCCCTGCAAGCAATTAAACAGCAGAAGAACAACTTCATTCAGCACATACTCCAGGAGATGAATTGTAAGGACCCAAATTGTACCTTGGAAAAGCAGATTATCTTAGTTTTTTTGCAAATAGGGACAATAGATTCTCTGTAAGAGTTAAAATGAATTATATACCATGTACAAGTGGAAGAAAGTTGATGAAAGAATTATAATTAGCTATTCCGTACTTTTTTAGTTGCATGATAATTAAGAATACCGACAACTCTGGTTTGACAACTGAGAATGTCAAACTCTGTGCCCATTTCTATTCAACAAGGTTTGTCGGCCTAGTGAGCAAGCAATTTGTGCAGTTCTTGTCACAAATGTTTGTGACACCCATCAACAAGATAAAGAAATATTCGTACTAAAGAGAATATTCTTACTGTAACGCCAAGTCGTCGATTTCAATTTGTCGGCTTCTATTATTCCGTCAGACTACGCAGAAGGTTATCACTATGGTTTTTGTGAATATAATACAAATCTGGCAACATCATCTTTCGAAATGCCTTGCTGTAGTGGGAAAGCTAAAAGAAGACACAGAAATGTGTATATGGCGTCGATGTTAAATTTTTCCTTGGAAATAATGAAGGAAATGACATTGCGATTGAATGACGATTTAACGCGCTAGGTTTTTATGGGACTAGGCAAGAATGATAAACTAAAGATTACGCTATCACGCACACAAAATTAAAATTTTCTGCGCATGTTGAATCAATGACGTCACGAAAATTGTTTTAATTGTTTTCCTATTGGCTAATGATAATGTAAGTTATATTGCAGGGCTGCCAACTACTTTCGTGTAGTGCATACACTTTTCAGAAGAAATGTTCATTTTCACTTATGAAAAAGACTTGGAAACCTTTAAAATAACCCGACAACTTCATCTAACTGGAAATCATGCGCAAGGCGTAATCTTTAGTTTATCATTCTTGGGACTAGGTATGTGACAAACCTGCAACCCTTAAGGTCTTGGAAGCTTATATTCAAGCCACCATTAGCACCAAGAGGTCAGATTTATTGGAAAGTTAACCAAATGGTTAGATTATAATGGACAAAAATGATTATAACAGTAATTCCTTCCGATAATACAAATTAAAACTCCCAAGTTGTTACAGAAAAAAAACGAGGATCTTCCAAGGATCTTCTTTTATGTTAGAAGAATTGTTTTTTTATAAAAGTTAATCCAGAAGTTACTCTATATCTTTAGATTATAATGGGTGAAGGCTTTAAAATTATTCCTTTATAATTAGTTTTCATTTTTTAAATCTGTAAATCTGTATTTAATTTAAAGAAATGCTATACGATAATGAAATATTGTAATAGAAAACCCCTCTAAAATTTGTTCCTTAACGTAATTAATTTTGTATTTATTTATGTTCTTCCCCTTTTTCTTTTTGTATAATTTTAGGTAGTTTTATTATTATGTAAATTGCGGCCACAATATACCTTTTCGCATACGAGAAAATCACAACCACCTTTATTGGGTATGGTGGCATTAGCCATAGCGTTGCCACCACCCTCAGTGCATGAAATACGTTTAGAGTGTGACATGTTTGTAACGCGAATAAATTTTGATTTTCGTATAGCCCACTGTGAGCCAAGGTAAGTAATAAATCTAAATTACATAACAAATTGGTAATACAATTAAGAAAGGAATTCTCTTTTTCACCATTTCTAATATTAAAAATAGAGTTTCGGATTTATTAGATTATACGCCCGAAGATTTAGTGGGCAAAAGCATGTATTCTCTGTGCCATGCCGAAGATGCCATTCGTTTAAAGAAACATCATATGGATCGTAAGTATCTAAACGACTTTCATAGATTTCCTTAAGAATATTTAAAAAATAATCTTTCATTCCTGATTAGTTATTGAAAAAGGCCAAGTTTTAACCGGCTATTATCGGCTTATGAATAAAAGCGGTGGCTATACCTGGATGCAGAGTTGTGCAACAGTGG